>RCHQ01000002.1:600000-963838 GCA_003676415.1 Plasmopara muralis
AATGAAAATCATCATATATATGTTTGCGAAGTACTTGCTATTTGCCGTCCCTGTAAAACACTGCATGGACTGTGTATGTCCTGCAAAATTCAGCTGCTATGCGCGACAAATCAGCTGCAACTATCTCACGAACGACTTTTTTAACACTCTGACACGATAAGTATTGTAATTGGTTGATTCACGTGCAATTTGGGTCTTGTGCCACTTTATTGATCAAGCCATGCGCCACTTTCATGATCAAATCCATATAACTATAGCAAAGCCGAGTGTACGCCCTCGAGGTTGTTCGGGGCCATTTCGGTGCAATCCTGGACCCTTAAGCTGCTTGAGAAGGATATGCGATGCGATACACACCTTAAACCAAAAAAATATTCTTTGGCTCAAAACATTTTGGTGACCTCACGTGTACAAGTGGGTATCGAGACATATTAAACCTTCCATATACTCAATCCCGCAACTCACACGTTGCTGCATAAAGTTCTGCCGGGACCGGAAAGCTGCTGAGGGTCGGAAAACCTAGCTTTTTTTGGCTTGATATACACTGACGGCAAAGCAAAGATCGTGCTAAATTTGTGCCAATTGCCCGATGTGGCATCCTGGACACAACGATATCAGGTAGAAAATTGGAAATTTATCCTGCGTTTCAATCAGCGCTGCATCGATAGATACTAACCCTCTTAAGAAAGTCCACAATGAATCAAACGATCAGACCTATATAGTATGCACTCAGTAGTGCGGCTTGAACTTAACATTCTGTTGCATATTCGGATAACAGCCACGAATACGTTCAGCTTTTCGAACCACAGGCGCTTCCAGGAGACTTCGTGGATGAAAACCTTAGGGTTTTGCTTTCGTCAGGTCTCCGAAGTGAGCCCGTGTTCTATTTGCCAATAGTTGCTAGGATTTGCTGTAGCTAGCCAAGAGATTGTCTGCCCGACATAATCAAAAACGAATAACTCATACATACATCAATGAGTAAAGCTTTATGCTTCAATCAAGTTCTAACAAAAAACTACTTACAGGATAAGTATTGTAACACTGTAAAAAACTTTTACATAGCTTCATCAAACCTTTTACGATCCTGGAAAGGCATGCATTTGAGTACGCCATCGACGTTTGTTGATGCAGTAAAACTTTATAAAAGCCGCCTCAAAAGGTTTTGATCTTCAAAAATTTTACTTACATATCTTGAGCTTTCCCTAGCACTCTTCAAAGTGTTGCCCACTACGCTCGACCTTTAGATAAAGCAGAATACGGTAGCCATGGGGCAGCTGGAAAATTAATAAACACTGAAAAATCGATTATAGCGCCAAAAGGCACATTATACGAAATGCTAAGCTCTTTGAACAAGCGTTCAAATTGGAGCTCATTACGAAAAAAAGAAACTTTCTAACTTCGATCAGACACCTCAAGCTGAACCGCGGGACAGTCGACTAAGGGATGCAACATGTGCCGCCAAAAGTAATTAGTGGCTTAGGTCTTAGTTGCTTGAACAAGTCTTTAAATGCACTTTAAAGAGTATATCGCATTTCGGATCTTTGTTGTTGGAACATGTTTTATTTAAGCGAATCCGACAATATGGCACTCTAGTGTCGATCATACTATTCACCGATTCAAAAATGTTAGGCTGGCATTGCTTTCGAGGAGAGTAGCCTTGGCTTTAGCATCTTTCACGTCGACAAAATAAAACTAAGGGCTTTAGATTGGTATCGTATAGTATGACGAACAGATTCGTTTGTCTGATTTAAAGGTCGATCTCTTGCCATTACATCTAAGAAGCTTGAAGTAGAAACTTAGAAGTTTTGAGCCTCTAAGACGCTCTCATTTAATGCAATTATAATCTCTGAAGATATTCCCATTTTCAGAAACACTTATTAGATGTTTTCTGTTTTTTGTTCAGTCAAAGCCAAACATTTGGTACCTTTGAGATCGTCAAGCCGCAGTAGCTTAATCATGTCTGGTAGTGCCTTAAATTACCGCGTTGCAAACACCATAGTAAACCCTGTGAATATATTTTAGTAGTGTAAGGGTCGTTCGTGACACCCAAAGATTGACTTTGTATCGTGTTCCGGCTCTCGTTTGCAGATTCATACCACTTGCTGCTGGTGAAACTGTGTCACCCAAATGTGACTTTCATGTAATGCGTTAAGTTAAGTATAATTTGCAGTCGATGCTGCCACTGACCCTAAGCTATCGTTAGCATAAGCTTAAGGAGGACGTTAAGTCTACCTCGTAACCTTCGGTGCCTCACTTAGTGTCACGTTTATGTAAATAGAGTTGGCTTCGCATTAAGGGAGCTTTCAAAGAGTTGTGGATCAGGATGCAAGACAAGTACCCCCCTATCGATAAATATAACGGTTTGCACTTTAAAGTATCTCGAATTATATTTAGTGCTATTTAAAAGCTATGAGTACAGCCAAAAAATGGAATTGCATAAAGTTACTAATTCTTCTTAACTGCAACCTATTGCATTGATCCCTTTAAGATTAATAATATTGAATAATCGCTCATTAAAAAGTTGTATATCTTCCTTCACGACTCCTCAATGTAAGGCGCTTTGTAATCCCATCGCATCTGATAGCACTTGTAGCCAATCCCATGCCCACGCGAATTGTTTGTATATCAAACCTCCGGTTGGCTGCCAAATCAACTCGCATTGCTCAAAACGATTGCTGTGTCTATACACTCAATGAGGCAGCCACTTGGTAATCAAGAGGGCCAGCTTCAGCCTTCATAGCTGCCAATCAGTGGAATCATGTCATGATGGCTGAGCTCTACGAGCAACGTCCACATTCAATGGCAGGCATTGGTGATCCCGGACACACACCGGGGTCACCTGTGCTGATCGATGTCCGGTCCCAATAGGTTTAAGTGCTGCCCAGCAAAGCAGCATTTATTACTTTGTCTTCAATCAACTAATACATATAAATTATTTCTGTCCCGAAGGGGGCAACGAAGTGGACATCAACGGACATTTTTGGTAGGCACCAATCATGGCTTGGCCGGAAGTGACAAAAGTCTTTAGCGACATTTGCGGTGCTTCCAACTATGCCGACAATTGCGCGTTATTGCAGCTCGATGAGTATAGATTGTATCGCTCTAATTTTAACAACTAATTGACCTTGCGGCTCGAGTGGTTGGTCGATCGACCCAGGACCAGGAGGTACCTGGTTTGATATCCATAAAATGCAAACCAAGGTAGCCCGAGTTGATCTCTAAAGTGGACGAGCAATCGCGTTTAAAAGTGTGACTGCTCTTCCAGCCCGCACTGAATCGGATGTATAAGAGCTGGGTGGGATGGACGCCCCAATGTCTGAAGAAGTCCTAGAGGATATGAGGGTTATAAAACCCGGTCATGAATAAGGTCCAGTATCCCGCGCTAGAGACAGCTTAGTTCCAGCGCTTGGGTTCCAGTAGCCTAAATCTCTAGTCCAGGCAGCTTAGAGCTGTCGAACGGGACTATGCAAATCATGACATGAGATACTCACCATGTAATACACAGTAATGAAGACCACGGTGCAATTCTTGTGAAATTTATCTAAAGGTCAGCCAACGGCTGATACTTCGGCTATTAAACAAAGTCTGTCAGCAGCGACGGAATGTTGGAAGTTCATAAGTTAAGACTTTGACCGGCTTGCCAGAGTCTGTTACAGCGCGATACACTGCCGCCTTGGTAAGATGGTGCATTTGGAGCTAATTTCAGCCGATCAAAGTTGAGAACAGCCAGAGAGTTATGTTTGGGTATAATATTTGTACACGGTGGTCTCGTTAAGAGTTTTGTGGTCTATCGCTGCGTTTTAGTAAACACTACAAGAGCTATTTGCACCTAGCTTGCTGTTAAACCTTTTTGACTTGACTTATAGATCACAGCTGATCTGCAAATGCTATCACTTGAGTCTAACTTTTGTTGCATCTTGTTCCATTCTCTTCCGCGATAATGTTTCTCTTGTCAAAGTCAATCCCTTTCAAATTATCGAGCTTTTTGAGGTCCAGTTAATTAAACTCAGAGCGAGATCTGAACAAAGTGCTAAGAAGACGCACCGAGTATTATGTACCATTTATGAGTGATGTTGCCTGTAGAAAGCACAAGTGTTTGCTTGGAGTTTGACCCCGGCAAAAAATTCTTCTAACACTCCAGTCTGAGCTCAGTTTCCGTTCGTAAACCAATTCTATACAAGAAAAAAATAATCAGCAAAGAGAGAAATGCGAATCATCCAGTCTAGAACATATAAAATGGAAGAAGAAATTCAAACCATTCCATAGGGGATAAATATTATTCGATACAAATAAATACCGCTCGATAGGATAAGTTGTAACTTCGAGCAAAATTAAACTTTTGTTTACTGGACTTTCCTCAATTTCGAAAAGACATGCACCAGTAACTATATTTAAGCAAAGCGATGTATCCAGCATTTTGTGTCGGACGATTCAAGCGGTGTAACAACTTTTTTTACTCTATATGACTCTACTAGTCTGTGAAAGATTACTTCGAGGAAAATATAGGTGAATATGGAGAAAACTCTGGCTGACGTGCTGACCCACCGCCTAAATAAGTCTCTAATTCATGTCACAATTTAATTACATCCATTACACACCCAATTTGCATCGTGCTCGCTTCCGCAAGATGTTTTTGGATTTTCAAATGAGTATATTCACGTTAATCGGAATATTTAGCTAAAATCTAGAGAACAGGTGCCAAGAGCAGTGCTTAATTTGAATTCCGCAGCGGAGTTTAATTGAGCAGTGTTCGTAAAGCATAGCGTCACGAGCCATAGGTAGCAAGACAGGATTCGGGTGCCAGCACGTTAGGTCTGTAGAGGAGCCATCTCGTAATTTTTACGCTTTAATTGCATATATATATCACTTACGATGTCGATGAGCACAAAGACAGCTTATTTGACTCTCTACGTATTGCTAGGAAATGTCCTTAGGCGCCTCGTGCGACGTGGATACCAGCGTCATTAGGCATTTCGTGCGGCGTGGATATCACACGCATGGTCCACGTTACGACCATTCCACTTTCAAACCCGCTCATTAGACTTGGTAGTGACAAACACTTTGGTTCTAAAAGCTGCGCATTTCTTACGCTGACAAATAACGGAATTCGCGGGTTGAATTCTATATATATCGGTCTGTCGTAATTATTTACTCATAGGGAGCATGTGTTCAGCACTTTAAGTTTTGCTTGGTACTAAAATGCAAGTTAAGTCGCAGATCACTAGATCTATGTCACTAGACCTTATATAAATTACTTACACTTGAAAAATGATACTGGACTTTTTTAGGATCATCGATGCAACATTGGCAAGATAAAGACACGACAAACGCTTTCTGGTACAGAACGGTAAGTACGGAGACTATCACTTTCTTGGACTTCTTACTTAAGCTGGACGAGATGTCCAGGGTGGCTTATTAAGAGGTCTGTACGAACAGTGTCATAGCCAACGTAGTGGTCATACAACTCCATTACCCCAGCACTTTGACAGTGCGATTATCGACGCTTCAAACGGAGAGGTATTCGCTAAGTTACCCTTAATTTCAATTACCGATGGACAAATTTTCCTAGAAACCAAATTATTTAATGAAGGACAACGTCCTGCAATCAGTGTTGGTTTATCTATAAGTCGAGTTGGTATACGCTGAATCTGCTCGTGCGAGAGGAATTGGTGCTGGGTATAGTGCTGTAGAAATAGCCACGACGCCAGCGTCTGTATCAGCTCGTAACATTAGCAATGATTTGCTCTTTGGATCAAGGTGGTCCAAAGAGCAAATCACTACGGAGCACGGTAGTGGTCTTCATCAAAGTAAGTATGAAGACTTTTGGACACATAATATCGACGTGAATTAACGGGGAGATTTTCTCATATTGTTCTCACCCAATTTGCTCGTCAGAGTAGTCAAGGATGCCACTCGTATGAAAAGCTAAATGCGCTCTTTACTTCGACATAGACGTCGATTATATCAAAAAATGTGTTCCTGAACTAAATAATTGCATGTACAGACTCGGCTTGGTCGGCGAATATTACTGTGGGTAAAAGCAAAGTATCAGTGTCATGAAATCGAAGGTACAAAACCTTTTCTGTTGATGTAATAAGCTAATGTGATATGCTTCAGACGCGATATGTCATACACATGGGCTTCTAAATGCGCTCGCAACGTACTATCATCCATTGAAGTAGCTTCAACGCCCATACTGCGTATAATAGACGTGCTTTGATTACATTATTGCCTGAAAACAGATGTTTAGAACACAAATTCCATTTGCGAGCTGTGCTTAATTGCATGCGCACGAAAAGGCTTTTTTTCTAATAAAGATATATCTATCCTCGGCACCTAGAAAAAGACCTCTTTGAGACTTTTAAGAAGAGAGCATGTCTTCGAAAAGGCTTTGCTATAATGCGAACCGTCGTCCATTGACCATAATCTAAAAGCAGAAAAACTTCGCAAATATTACTCAAAAAGAGCGAGGCCACAATCCAACATTCATAGGAACAGCATAGAATGAGCATAAAAAGAAAATTTTAGAGGCGTTTGTCAAAGACGAGAAGGAACCCTTTCTGACCTTGCTTGGTTTTCAGTGCTTGCTAAGTATTGTTTGCGACACGTCGGATTTGCTATCGGTACCGCAGCGCATCAAGTAGTCGCTGAGAGGCAAAATTAAGTGATTGGGCTCGAATATCGGCAGTTTGACAGTTGAAAAACTCCTCCGATATGAGAAAGAGCTGATATATTTCACCTCAGGGTTCATCGGCTATGCCACACCCATTTGTATCTTGTATCGATCCTGCGTCATTATTCAATGCGATACAGCCGCCTCATCTCTTATAGATAAGAGACAGATGGCTCTATTTTTTGCAGCATATAAGTGCGAGGTAGAGTATAGGTCCTTATTTAAAAAGTACTGGTTGACGCAATGATGTGCCGCCCAAATAATTTGCTACTTCATGTCAAAATGCAGTTTATTCAACACGAGTCCAATACACGCCGCTAACACGCAAAGTAATAAGTGTGTCCTTTAAAAAACGGACTCAAGAGCAAAATATTAAGTACTTGGACAAATAATTGTCAGTGCGATAAAACAGCTGAAGTGGTTTTCGATGAATGCCGAGTTGTTGTGTAACAGGACCGATTGAGAGGGCTTACTACGCTTGGTGGTTTATTACCCATGATACATTGTTGGCGGTCACCTCGGTGGAGAAAAAATGTAAGGCTTGGAAAGCACCCACCTTTAGTTCCCCAAGCTGTAAGGAAACGAGCAAGAAGTGTGTAGAGGGTACAGGCCGGTCGTGAGCACGGGATGTACGATTTATGAACTCGAGACTGTGCTACTCAGTATTGTCTACGGGCCTCTCGGCTTGGTAATATGAGCTACAGACTCACGAGAAAAGCTCGAACTTTACGAGGAATGTACCCTCCCTTTTCTCCGATATTTGCGGACCGTAATAAGCAATGACCAAAGCATTTTGTTTAATTTGGGCAAAGAATGACCAAGCGTGCTCTAGAACACTAGCTATTTGTTGACTTCAAGCAAAGAGTGACCGAGCTTGCTATAAGAACGACTGAGTTATTATCCAATGCCACAGCGTATTTAAGCTGATGTACCATGTGGTTCATCGAACCTTATATGTTTGGCTTGAGCTTTGATTAAAATGTATGTATTAGGCCATGACAATGCACTGACAAAAAAGCCGCATGACCTAAGCTAGAATGAGTTTTGAGGCTGATTTAGTTGCTTCTAAGCGAACTTACACGAATTGCCAAAGGTGATGGTGGACAGACAACAGATTTTCCAGAAAGAGTATAATTTGTACAGAATCAAGGAACCCTAAGGCTCGGTTGATGAGTTTTAAACACTTACTTTGTGAGTGTCACGGCAATATATGTATAAGTGACGCAAGTGACGAGACGTTTTGATCATCAAAAAGAAAGCAGCACTAAGTTCTAAGAAGTCAACAAAACAGTTCTACATGGTCTCAGGGCTACTTGTTATGCATATCGGTACCAATTACTATGCGAGATAGTACTTGTAAGACATTGATTCCATTCGCTCTCGTACCGCCAACGAAAAACAAACTTAGACAGCTAGACATATATAAACTTAAGAGTTTTATCAGGAAATGTTAATACTCGGATTAAGAACTTTGGCTCGTGTTGGTTCTAAGTAAAAAGAAACGTCAGAGAACCTTAGTAGCTACAGCGGCCCCGCTGCACACACCGCTCGTCGTTGCTATTACTTGCTGTTTGATGCGTTCGGATGCGTTGAGGGCCGCAACCTTAGCCCTTCAAAAAGTCACGCTCGGTCTTTATGCCTATAGCCAGTCCATTCACTACGAAGAATTCGCGGCCAGGCTACCTCAAGCGCAATCTTAAACTCGTACACTCGGTCGCGCAGGGTATACTGCTTCTTTCAAAGAGGCAAGGCCGTAGCGGGAGCTGCCTGATCTGGCGCCAAGGCAAACGGTACTTCCACGTAGAATGTTTTGTGATGCGGAGGCGCGCTTTTATGGACCATGATCTATTTGTGAGCCTCCCTTATCAAAACTAGTGGGAGCGATGGAAGAGTCTGCCTAAAGATCGTTGCGATGTGGATTGATAAGAAACAGGCACATTGTACGTAAGCCACAGACTTTGGGATATGGAAGGAGATGCCCCAAATCCGCTCTAGTTCTTACACTTTCACCGCCTTTGCTGTTATTATGCTGATGCCGAAATATTGCGGAGGTAGTTGTCTCCGACATTAAGCTTGCAGACGTAAAATCGTCCAAGGTGGTTACTCTATAGACCGTAAGATTGCTCAATTCTGAATTGGTTTTTCTGCGTGAGTCATGGTGACGATAATGCAAGGTAATACGCAAAGGTATCTCATCACTGGGCGCTGAATCCTTGTCTTCACTTCTCTCGCGATGTTGAGTCATATCCTTTGTGATATTTGATGCGGTAATAATAGCATGCTGTAAGGTCAGACACCAAAATGGCTCGATTTGGACCAAATTACTTTATTTATTCCCCGCGAGAAATAGCCACCGGATAACCCCGCCACGCACGAAACATACGAGCATACCATGGTCTCCTCCTCCTTTTCGTCGAGCTCATAGATCAGAGTGTCTCACGAGACGGCAATTTATGTCAACAGGCGGCTTGCAAAGTCTATTGCTCATCTCCCATCGCTCACCACATTGTTGATTTTAGCTTCATGACACATCCGAGAACCTTCAGCGATATATACCCTACCCGGTCCTTACTTTCGGTAATCTTACCAGCGAGGGCAAATTGAGTCGCTCTTTTATGGATTTTTTTGTTCTATGGGGGAAAGGCTCTCGCATGGCTGATTAGTTTAAGGCCAAGTGTTACGCCTTCAAAGTCGTTCTCCGCAATGAGGATTACAATATAAAATTGCAAGAATTCTTCGTAAGCTTGACGGGTAAAAGCCATACAAGTGTTCCACGCAGCGTACCTTGTCATATCCATCGCCCAAAGGCGGAAATGTTTGCGGGCCACCATTCAGAGCGATAAGCGCGTGTTCTACACCGTAAAAGAGCAAAAAACTTCTCCGGAGCGGCTCTCTGGTGGGTAAGATTTTTTTTGATACTCGCCGCCTAGGACGCAGCCTTTGTTGTGGCAGGTAAGACCTTGGTTCCAGGATCAGCTTTTGTGATATATGCAGCTTTAGACACAGTGACCAACTTTGGTTTAGAGATACGCAAGGAGCCCAGAATATTCTTCTCCAGCGCACGTTTATGCAATCAAAGTGCGAGCGAGGATATAAATTGACAACTTTTGTTACCAATGCAACGTCAAATCGATTGAGTTCCTGAAAATTCGAACGCACTTCTCATTGAGAGTGCAAGAGCGGTCACAAATGAACCTCAAAGTCTTAGTTCTACAAGACTATGGCAGATGGCAAGCATAAAAATGAGCTGTAGTGTTCGATACAAAGCGCAATGCTGTTATGGTTTGCGTGAGTGGGTTGGACATTGTGTCTCGAGCTACATTCGAAAATTATAATCAACCGTCGCGTCGAGGAGTTGGACATTTAAGTTTTCGTATGGGCCAAAGCCGAAGTAAGTTGTGTAGTATTTGCAGAAGTAGACTTGACCGGTACTTTAATTGCATCATAATATTCTCTTAGGACACTGACACCCCTTGTTCTTCTTATTGCATGTAGGGAACAATGTGGCATTTACGATAAATATGCAAAAAAGGAAGTAGGCGTTTGAAAGAAACATAAACACTTGGAGTCTTTTGGCATCGTTTTTGCGAATTTCGAAAAAAAAAAGCAGCCGACGAGACTAAGACTGCTCAGCCTATCACGCTATAGACATGACAAATGGGTCATCGGTTAAAGCCTTCCCTGACGCATCACACTGACGAATTGTCTTGAGCTCTATTCATTGCCATGCTTAACAATCTGTACTTGATGTTTTCTACTAATATATACTGTCACCTTTGGTTCATTGTAGCCTTTATAAATGTGTGTCTAATTACGACGTTACGTGACAATATAATCAATGCACGCACTATAGTCTCATGGGAACAAGAGAGCAGAGTATCTTCTAGCTGCTAATAGATCGCTTAAGCTGAAAGCTTCGTTAAAAAGCATTCATGGTAACTGGGATAGATTGCTAAAAATTCATTTTCTACACCCTTTGCCACATTTATTTAGTCGGGCTGGGACATTTAAGAGCGAGGAAGAAGTTCATTAAATTTCGGTCGAATTGAGAATGCTTGCGACTGGAGACATCTCATCTCAAGTATAATTGCTGGGAAGTATTCTTTTTAGCGCGATACGTTATATTTTCGGAATTATTAAGCAGCGTCTGACATGACAGACTAGCACTTCGTGTAAATGTGTGAATGAATGGGATTGCAGGGCTGTATTAAGAATGACCAAGAGTAAGTTTTCTTTAGCCTCTTTACGATTGAAGCGCTCGACTAACGACAACTTTTCACAAAAAGCCATCTATGAAAACAAACTAGCTGATTTTGCCAATGCTACACGCGGATAGCGACCATTAATGTGGTTTGGCATTGACCATCGGTGTACTTGAAAATACGAAAAATGCGAACAATCTTATTTAATCTTTTTTTCTTCTCATCCCATAGCAATATGAAATCTGCTTATTATTTTTGGACCTTCGGAAAACACTTAAATGATATATGATGCATGATTGACTAGAAACTGGTACATGCTTACAAAAGCGAAATTTTGTAAAAAGCTAATGGCGAAAGATACAAAGTAAATTACGATCGTTTATTCTAAGGATTCTTAAATACATCTCGTCAAAGCAGTGATAGCTCCATGTCTGACGAAGCCTCATTTGCGCGTACTCACAGAAGCGAATTACGACCACGAAGAATTTCGTGCCTGTTTTGGCTTAATTTCCTCCTGCCTTGTGGGACGAATTAAAACAAATGTCGTGTTCGTATTGATAGCAGACGTCACTATTGGAAGGTTTAGCACCATAATTTACCCATAATTTACTAGCAAAATCACGTGCGACCCATTTTCGGTAACTACACATTATGTCTGAAAATATCAAGTCTACTTCTTTGTGTACATCTTCAAACACCCTTAAAAACGCTAATTTCGGACAAGCTACAAAAGCTGAAAGAGATCGTCAAGGACGATGGACGAAGAAGACGAGTTTGGCATGAGCAAGACGACGCGGGACGCTGACCCAATGGAGCAGGATGTCAAGAGCGCTGTGAAGGATCACCCTGACTTCCGTTTTCTTGATGCTACCGAAATGTGCGCGGCAGTGACGTCCGGGAACAAACGAGCCGTTCCTTTGTGGATGACGCACATGCCTGTAGAGAAAGATGCAAGCCAGTGGGCGATTCTGGAGGCTCAGATTCGCCCGGACCGCTCTTGGGATATTATTAAAGAGCTCATTGCCACCGTTTGCATTGGCAAAGGCCTCGTAGTCACAGAGGAGCTTCCGAAGTCAATGCTGTTTCGCAAAAAAGTGATGCAAGAGTCAGGAGTTTATGGCATGTCTGACTCTGCCACGTATTTAAATGTATTTGTGCGCATTGGTGTATCACCGTCAAAACTACGAGTGGTGAACATTTGTACATTGGTGTCGACCGAGAAAAATGTACTGACTGGAATGGTGTCTGCGGGAAGACATGCGCTGTGGGAGGCTCAAGACCATGACCGGTCGCATAAGTTTGCGCTCGATCAATTGCTTGGAGCCTTACAGTCAACGCTGCTTAGTCAGTGTCTCTCGCTGAGTGATTTATACATGTCCACGCCCGAAAACTCGATGGATACAGGTAGGCTAAGTTGTATTTTGAAGGGCAAAGCCTTTGACAGCGATTGAACTGCTTTCCTTAATTGTAGCTGATAGCGCTGAGCTGGATGAAGGGTACATTGCAGACGTAAAGACTGCGTTCAGCAGGTACATTGATTTGAAAATGTTTTTGTACTAAATGGTGCTGAATATTAACCAGCAAACATTTTTACGCAACTGGTCAGTGAAATGAAAGCACATATGAGAGAGTTATGTATTCCACTCGAATCGTACGCGTATGACGAAGAATTTGCGTGTGCTATGCTGATCGGTCTACTTGAGCCGACTTTAATGAAATACGGGATTAAGCTGACGAGTACACCAACAAGACCCAAAGTTGTCAATGATGATGTGAGTGTACCCACTGAAAGCATTACAACTCTTGTAAGCAGGAATATTGAGTCGGCCATGACAGAGGATAAAATACTTATTTCGAATGAGCTTGAACCTTTTTATGAGGCGAAAATGCCTTCAACGAGTATGTCCGATCTCTCACGCGAAGTCGCTACGCCTTCGGTAAATCAAACTGCTTCCAGCCAGCCTAGTAAAATTTATGGCGAAGTGGTGTCAGAACTTGTGCAAAATCTTTGGTTGGTTTGTAAAGAGGATTGCGACTTGCGACTACGCACAAAGTTTAAGGAGAAGCAACAGCAGGTGAGTGTTCGGGTAGAGGCTGTGCAACATTTACGGTCTCGGGCGATTCGAGCAATTGTGGAAGCGTACGTTAAACCTATCACTAAGGACTCAAACGAAGGAAGTGTATATTGTGCAATGATGTAACTAACGATGTGAGTCTTGCAGGGATGGTGCTCAAGCTTCAAGTATATACCAAGCTTCAGGAAGCGACATGTATTTTACAAATACTCTGTGCTTGTTGCAAGTGTTGATCTGACAGTGCTTTGATACCGTACAGATCAAACGTGCTTTTATATGAGGCATCTTGTATGGTCAATGGGATTCCTGTTACGCTCCACGTAACGTATGGGTAAGTTTGGATTGAGGTCTTTTTGATGCGACTACATTAATGCTTTGATTTTTGACAGGTATATAATCCATCGCACGATGTTGCCCGTATTCGCGCACACAACTGTAATTCCGTTCGAAGACTTAAACAATGTCACTCAGACTACTTCCTATGGCATTCAGGTGGTATATGTGGAGCTGGATTCAGCAAAGCATGCAAAGGGATTGACTATTGCCATGGGTTTAGAAGTCGACTTGCTTTATCAGTTGCTGCGAGAGGTAAGCGTGTTATTCTTTGGATCCGGACACGTTTGCAAACTACTTTATCGTTAATGTTTAGCTTTTCTTCATGCATCAAAACGAAAAGAAGGCAAGAATCAAGTCATTACTGCCACTACAGCAGCAAGAGACCGAGAAAAATCCCGACGAGATGAAGAAAATTTTCGGTTCCGGCGACGAAGAGACGAAAGAAGACAAAACATGAATTAAATAGCGTCTTCTCTTAATAAACGATCACAAACGTATTATTGATTGCAAATCTATAATTTACTTGGAAGTTGACGAGTATTTAAAAAGATTCATAATTCTCGTTGGCCCAGCTCAATGGTGGTGCTGAAGGCTGGTACCGAGCAAGAGAGCTCGACTCGATTCCCGTTGACTGCTCATTGTAATTTGATGCTTGAAGCAGCGGTTCGTCAACGTCGCTGATCATGTCAGTCGCGCTAGGGACGCGTGCCATCTCACACATTTGTCGTTTCCAGTGACGGCAGCGGCGATACAAGAAGTACAAGAGGTACAAGGTGCATAGGAATGCAGCTATGAGGCACAAGAGTAGCATTTGTTGCAGCTGCGTCATGTGCTCACTTGAATTGAAAGTCCTCGTGTCTTCGCGTGTCCTAGTGTAGATTGTTTAAAAAACACATTTAATAAAGGGAATCGTTAAACTGCCGGTACCCTTTTTTCAGCCAATGAGATTAGTTTATTCTATCGATGGGAGCAGTTTATCTTTCATAATGAACTTAGTGTTTTTTCAACCAATAAAAAGAGAAAGCAATACCCATCCGGTACCCCTTTTTGTCAACTGCCGGTACTCCTTGTTTTTTGAGAAATAACTCTTCTCAATATCACTCTTTTCAACATTACTCTTCTCAATATCACTCTTCTCTCACAACAGCCTGCTGCTCCGAGATTTCAAGAGCGCGGCCGCTTGGGTATGGTTGAAAGGCTCGTGGTTGTGTTCTCCCGACGTGACTTCAACCTTCCAAAAGAATGGTGTAGACTTCATTGTCCGAATTGTAATCCTGTAATTTCGGATAGTTTTCTGACTATTTCGCAGGTGTTTACGGTCGCTAAATGCCTGACAATAGAATCACTTGCACTTGCAGTCAGTTTTCTGGCTACTTCGCAAGCGTTCCCGGGTGTTAGAGGTAGGGGGTTGAACTTTACCGACCTTTGTGCATCGTAGGACAAGGGTTTTTGGGCTTCCTTTCTTTCTTTTGCCTACTCTTTCCGTTCTTAAAACACAAAGCTCTAACCTTGGGCGCGCGTGCATGAAAACCGCCGACTTTGCCTCTTCCAGAGTGCTGTACGAGAGCTCCCTAGGGGGTTGCATAGTGTTCATTGCGAGAAGAAGAGTGTGAGAAGAGTGATATTGAGAAGAGTGATGTTGAAAAGAGTGATATTGAGAAGAGGTGAGTAGGGGTTATTTCTTCAAAAACAAGGAGTACCGGCAGTTGACAAAAAGGGGTACCGGATGGGTATTGCTTTTTCTTTTTATTGGTTGAAAAAGCACTGTGATCATTAACAAAGATAAACTGCTTCCATCGATAGAATGAACAAATCTCATTGGCTAAAATTAAGGAGTACCGGCAGTTTACCAAAAGGGTACCGTCAGTTTAACGATTCCCTTTGTTTATCAATAAATTTCTGACCTTATGTCAGGAAATTTGGTAACATCGCCAACTTGAGTGACACACATTTTATTTGTGTAACCTCATTACACCTGACCCCAATAAGGCATTGTATTCCTTTTGCGCAAGGCTTTTTGCAGAAATTTTTTTCCAGTAGACAATTTCTTCATGACTTGCGCTGCCACTCACACGCTTACGCAGCAAACTTAATGAGCCTTTAACCTCATTAAAGCATACAGACTCGATGACACCGGATTGCCGCACCTGGTGCGTTGTCAGGGTCTGACTCAGCCATGATTTATGAGAAACGAGCCAATCTCACACTAGCCGAATATGATATGGCATATTCAAGTAAATACGCTATGCCGTCGAAGTTGCTCAAGAATCACACTCGCGCGATGCGTGTGGGTCATCCTCTGCTCAAATGGACACAAATCAACCCCTTTTGTCGACTACGATCGCCAACTTTGGCATCAGAGTGAAAAAGAGAGAGTGCTCCCCTGACATAGTCCAAGCCCAACTCACTCTTAATATGATTTTCTAATGAGTAGTTTAAAGCAAGCTAAAGCCCCAACGGGGTTTGACAGATTACGAATGTGGTAGACGACCGGATTACTTTGGCCAGCACACGATTAGATCGCGGAGGATGAGAAAGGACAATGATGAAGCAATTGATCCAAGCGCGATTTAAATGTACCTCGACCGGGGATGAATCTGTCCAATTAAAATGCCGAGAAAAAAATCTGCTTCCGTCCAGGAGAAGAGTTTTTTGGCAAAAGTTTGGAGAGACAGATGGCGGTTCTGGCGGATCTACGATAGAATGATATCCAAATTGACGCTCAGGAGAAGATACACCGGCGAAAATATAGACTTACGGTCAATCAACCATAATTCTAAATGTCTACTTTGAAGAAAAGGTACTACCCAGCAATACAGTGGATCTCAACAAAATATGCAACCGAGAAAGCACGAAGCTCCACGGCTATGTGGAAAGCTGTCACACTCCTTCAGGAAGAGTTTGTCGGTAAAATTGTTCAAGTATTCGCTGTCCAGCGTTATCACCAACGTAAGCTTCAATGAGAAGAATGACGTCGCCATTCTGATATGTGTCGATTATCGCCTAGTGAGCAGCTGATGGTTTACCTTTTTTGTTAAGCAACAACCCCTCCGAGAGATTGCATTACTGCTCACTGTAAATGATGGGGTCTTGATGACAGAGAAAGCGGTGTTTTTAGAATTGTCTATTCTCTTCAACTTTGTGAATTAATCTCATTGTAACGTGCAAACAGAAGCAGAAAATTACAATACAGATCAGAAGCGCGGTAGTAGAGCTTGTAGCACAATGATGTGGAAGCCATTTTAGTAATAAAATAGAAGCGAGATCAAGATATTTGCCCAATCTCGGAGTCAATAAAAAAGTACCACGATCTACTCTAAGCTGTTAATTTGTCGGCTTGATAAGTTGGAAGTCTTACCGATACACTGTATTCTACACGCCAAAAAAAGTGAGAGGAGAACGTGACGTTTATCTTGGCGTCGATCGCGCCAAAGAAGCAGTTTAGCTAGCCGATTGTTGCGGTTCCTACAGCTAGTAAATTACAAAAGGATCAGGCCGACACTAAAGCTCTGACGGATAAGCGATTGCACCACTAGAACAAAAGCCGGATCGGAACTAGCCTTGCCTACAAAGCCTTAATTTTGAAGTATTGCAATCGAATGCACATATAGCTGCGGCGACTAGTGCTCTGTCTCTTCGAAAGAGCTTTTTTAAGGTTTTGCGGTCTAGCAAATAACAATGATTCCGGCATTCTAGTTTCGAGCTGAAGAACAGTGAGAGTGCAGTGTTCAAGGCTTAACCATGCAATAGGTTCATAGCAGAAGTTAAAAAGCCTTGAACCGGCAAAAGCATAGCTAAAGTCGTAGCCATGCGACTTGAAGAAGAGATTGAGACATCCTCACTGCTTTATGGATCAGATCTAGATAGCAGTGGAATTTTTCTCCGATGGATTTATTGGCTTGCATTGTTCTTTGTATAAAGTTGGAAGACGTGGTCTCTCGATGCTCTCCCTAGCTAACATTTTTCTTTGTAATCAAAATATCAAAAAATTAGAATCTCAAGCTTTATTATTCGTTTTCTTCTTGTCTTTCGAGCTGACCAATTAAATTACCTCAAGAAACCATCAGAAACAAAGTGGTTTGTCATTAGCGCTTTGTGTCATGCAAAATCCACGTCGATAAGCATTTTGGAGAGTAAGTTACGCTGACCTTTTGGGTCAGAAAGCCTGACAAATCGTACACTCTTACAACTAGCTTAACGCGGGGCATCGACTATGTATTGCGAATAGGGTAAACTTCTGAAATGTATAGTGCATTCGCCCGGGTAATATTAATCTCGAGAAACATACCATTGGCCGTGGTCAATACTTCAAGCGATTTGCTTAGCTAAGGCTTAGTCATTCGTCAATTCGTAGTCGTGCAGATGACGAAAACATTGACATTGGGAGCAAATTATTTTACCTGCAAGTGCATACACTCAATTATGTTTCCGGCTACTGCAGACTAAGCACAATTAGAAGCGAGATAAACTCATTTCTTGAAATACTTCATATAATGAAAATTTAGGTAAACCCTACCGTGGATGCGCACTTCTATCGAATCAGAACGACTTAAGAAATGGCTTATCCTGACCAATCACTTGCCTAAGTGCGATTCAAATTGCACAGAACTGGCTTGGCCACTGGCTGACCAGAATTTAGAATGGGTCTGAAAAAAACTACCACTTAGACGCCTGACAAAGTCGGGGGAAGCTTTTCAAGGTTGCAAGCGCGACCTTGTAAGATCTAAATCAGTCGTTCGATGTCGTCCGATACTGAGAGGCTCAGATTGAGCATTAGGCACTGAACTGCGCCAAGAGGCAATATCAGGTGATTGCAATTGAGTCTTGATAGCACAAAGATGCCAGAATGGAAAAATTGATTTAACACAGCCTTTTTGGCGATAAGTATGCGTTCTTTCTGGATTTTTCAACTTGATAACTCTTTGTTTAAGAAATTATCTTTAATAGAACTATTAATGATAAAAATGAATTTTATTTTCTTTTTTTATTTTCCTTCGAACTATTTTTCAAATTTCTGGTATCAAGAACGGTTCATCAAAAGGTCGGTGTAAAATATCCTCGTTCAAGTCTTGGATAAGTCTGAGAAATTTGTATTCCATATGTATCATGCATTACTGTGCTCTACGATGCAGTCGCCTCACTTCTTGAAGAAGATGACCCGATGGTTCTTTACGTTTAGTCGTACTGATTTTAAGGCAATGTATTGACAAGTAAAAGAAAATGCTATGGCATATGCGGTTGTGTATCGCCCAGGCTACTGCGCTATCTGATCTTATCAGCGGCGCGTAGCCGTGAGATGACATGCGCGGTTCTCCATCCCGGCTCTTGGGTGACTTTATACTTGGACAAGATATTTGAGCGCAAGGCTTTCTTGTTTTTCGATAAAAGACAGGCTTCTTCATCTCAGCACAGATGAGAGTGACCCTAGTTGCGGTAAAAAATATCAAGTCCTATCTAATTTTCACGATACACTGCTTGGCGTTCGTCTCGGCCAAGGGTTTCACAATGCGTAAACAAATTTGACGACTTTGTACCAAGACCTGTGCGATAAAATCATGATATTTAGAAGGAATGCTTCGACTATAAAAGCAACACAACGTAGAAATCGGCAATCTCCTAATATTTATTTCAAATCATTGCCTTTTGAATACCGTTGAAGCTGCTTCAGGATTCAAGTATTTCCGTGCTACATTAATTTGTTTGAGGCCTTAGCCATAAGGCGCTTATAGTGTACGCTCGACATTCCAAAAACAGTGCGAATGAGCTTATAGATCTGAGAAAATTCATCAAATATTAAATTTTGGCTCTTCTACGATGCATTCATATAATTGCACGCACTTGTTCTGTGAGACCAATTTAACGTAGATATAGAATGGAGATGCGGCACAAAACAATTGTATTATCTACTTCAGTATACCAGATAGCACGCATATCGTTGTTGCTCGATATATCATGTAGCGAACAATCAGTAGCTTCATACTAGTACTGGTTAGTTATTGGAGCTTCGTCTCAAACCGTTAAGCTGATCAAAGCAATAAGTTGTCACAATGTGGAGCTTTAAGCAATAGAACAAGTAGATTCGCGTCAAGCTTACGCAAGATGTTTAGCTTAAGTTGCTTTGAACATCTTAATATTGAAGACAGTTAAGAAAATGCTAGATACAATTGCAGTAAAAAAATCATATCTGTCAGCTTCAGTTGTGCGAGAATGTGTATACTTTCTTTCACCAGTACCATCGAGAAAGATCATGCTTTGAGCAGTCGCAAATTGTGCGCTACATCCACCAAGGCCTTCACTATTTTTTCAGGCAGTCTCCATCACTTATCCTTTTTTTAATTGAAATATGATCCTAGCTATAGTTTTAAGGCGAATAGAGTTTTTTTAAGCACTAGATCCGGAACTAGTAAAGCTGATAAAATCAGACTTGCTCACTTTCATCGCTTAAGAGTCATGCTGAACCATGATTCCTTTTGCCTGACCTTCCGGTGCGCAAAGTTTGTAGCGGATGTTATTTGCCAATTCGATGTAATATATCATTGTGCCTGCATATCTGTGAGGTAAGAGTATAGTGACGGGACTGGTAAGGAAATCTAGTGTTAATCGCCATTGGCAAATTTGGCACCCTTTCCGCATCGCTTTGCGGGTAGTTGTAGAGCAGAAAGCCGAAAGGTTCCATTTATCTCGTTCCTGTAACAAAGCTAAGAACATCATACAGCTTCCATCCCTCGCGATGAAGCACTAAACTTTTAAGAAAGTGAGTTTTACTTTCTTTACTTGTGCGTCATGTATCATTCGTGCAAAAGCCTCTTGCGTCGGAACTATTACTCTTTTGCATCTCAGCGAGAAACTATTAAAACTTTTTTGTAGATATCATCTTAGTTCATGAAGCGTACTTCGAAGAACACAAGGATCATGATGGGCTCTCACATGAAATCTTTTCTTTTTGGTGTGTAGTCAGTTGAGGCATGGCGTGTGTTTCGCCTTGGACTGATGAAGGTGCACACACGCTTACACTTAGGCTGTATTTCTTGCATCAATGAAGCAGATGACCTCTTTCAATAAAAGCTAAATGTCCTTTTGCTAATCACAGCCAGCTTAAATTGTGACCATGACAATTTCTGACCGTTTGTTTATATAATGCAGCGGGACTGTCATAGCTGCATGCTTCAAGGAAACGCTCTGGTCCTTTTTCTATACTTAGAACAAATACGGGTCGCCGATCACAAACCGCTAAAAACTCCAAGAGTCTAGTATTGGTCTCACAAATAAGGCTTGATATAGATTTTATGTTTCAAAATGAAAAGTCAACTAAATTTAATCTCTGAGTACTATCTAGTATAGTACCTTCTACTAGTAAGCATTAAATGGTTGTCGTTAGACCACCTATGGGCTCCTCAGTATCGATACTACCTTCATATTGATTTTCAGAACATCACACACACAATGTGGTAATACTCGTTAACAGTGTCACACACTGGGTTAATGTACCCTCGAATTACTTTCCGGCATCAGGACTCTGGATTTATTGTGATCGTACAAATCATAGCCTTGCTTGGGAGCTTTCTGGCTACTAGTCATCCTTTCTATGGATCAAACGTTGTCAGGATGGTAAATGCTACAACTCAGGAGCCCAAACAGCAAGCTGAACCAGCTCCAAAGCTTACCAAACCTAGCTTACTGACTTCTTGTCGTCCACATCGAGTGAATGGATTCGAACCCTTAACATTAACCTTTGCTATTTTGAGGGTCTGAGACCGACAACATATTTAAAACCAGACCCAAGCTCGCGGTGAACGGCATCCCGGCGTAGGCTGTCTGATTTATTGAACGACAAGTTAGTCACTCAAAAAGCAGGCTTGTGAGACGCGCAGCGGTAAAGTTTTGTAAGAAGAGAATGAGACTCAAACCTCATAGTCGATTCCAGCCCGCCAGCCTCGGCATGAGAGATTTAAAAGGGCAGGTGCTCACCTACAAAATCAATCTCGGCTTATATATTTGCGGATTAAGCTGAGTCCTAAGTCCCAACGCAAGCCACGTATGTTGCATATGATAGGCTTGTCAGAAGACAGAACTCTCAACGCGCACTCTACTCACTCCGTCTTCGTTTTTTTTATCAAACGTTGTGCCTAATAAACTCCGATGGAGCTGAAACACAGAAGGCTAAACTACAGCAGATTGTATCTTATCCCGCTGGTGAGTTGTAGGTTCGTGACCTATGAGTCGGCTGTTATTTCTTTTAGGCTAGGTCGAGTGCTTTGTGAGCCTACTGCATTGAGAGTCCGGCCTTGACGAGTGCTTAGCTTGAGATTGTTAAACCCATAAAAGTGTCTTTATAAACATCACCGTCTTCGTTTAAGGCTCTGAGGTTCGGAGAAAAGATGCTAGCACTGCGAGAAATATTGGTGATACTCACACCTCATTAAAATTTTAAAAGGACGAAATACAATTTGTGCACTGGGTACAAAAGTAAAGGAAGGAAAGTGTATTTTCTACTCGTACTTGCAGGAGCTTTGGCAAAGTCTATGTAGGAGTGAAGTAGTATCTGCGGGACTAGTTCACTTAACTGAAGTCTCATTGTCGACTGTTAGTGCAGTATCGTTAGATCATGCTACCGTGAGCACTGATTTGACGGCGGTCAGGGACCTCAACATGAGCTCTATTCAAAGCATCAGCGCTACCAAGTATATTAAGGAGAGGTGTAGTCATGCAAAAGATGCGTTTGCTAGGATCAAAAGCGTTTATGACGTCGGAGCAATCTTGCCAAAGGAAATGCACAGTCTACAGGGTACGAACATCTTCTCTTTTCGAGCTTGACCATGACGACGGCAACGCGCGGAAACCCGCTCTTCGAAAAGTTTAGCTCGCCCTTAATAAAAAGAGGAGAGAAGCCAAATTTCTAGCATCATGCTCTACATTTAGTGCCCATTGCTACAAGCTCGTTCGTGATTAGCTCTAAAGGATGCAATTCAGGAGATGACGAACCGTAATGTCGACGGCCTCAACTTTGCTATCCCATATGCAGCCGGTCCAATCATTTAATATGCAGTTTCATCGCTCTACGACCCAGATGCTCGACTCGTGCACCTCAAGATAGAGATTGCGGCGCTCGGTGCTCAGAAGCATGAGTTGGCTTTGTGTGGCCGTGCTCGCGTAAAATTCCGAGCCAATGCTTTTACCCTTTTGTCGATTTTTAATTTGATGTGGAAGAGGAGAGAAATGATTCGAACCCACCGCTTCGGCAATTCAACAGAACTTTTAAATATCCAGTATCGTTAAGTAGACGACAATATTAAGAGTAAATGCGATCTCTAAATGTAACTTTGAGAGTCACCAAACATCTGAAATCATGACGGATAAAAAGATTGCAAGCCGTATCATATTGACGACTACCAAAGCTGAGGTGCGCCGAAGATGCTGTGATCCGAAGGCTTAATGAGCATTTTAATAAGCACCTTTCGAGCGTCTCGAATAACAAAGACGATGAAGACAGCTCCTTTGCGGTCAAAGTTTTACACTCTATTGTTCTCAATATACGTTTTTAACGCAAGATAGGCTTATTCATCTCGATACCGCGAAGCTCGGATTGACTAAGACCTTCAATTAAATAATGGGACACCTCTCAGCTATTTCTATTATGTAGTATATCACTTAACGCCGCCAGAAATTATCACTTCAATTATTATCACAGAAAAATGCTATTTCATACTGCATAATACCAATCATCGAAATTTCGTGTGGCTGGTCCAAATTTTACAAAAGTAATGCTCCGTGTGCTTGGCCAGCGTCACTTATCGCGCCACACTTTGCGCTTTTATCACGCTTCGGTTACTGCGCTCCACGGCAACCCATCCGATCATGCGCACAATCCTACGTACGCGATATCACCAACTTTTCACCACATACGATAGATTCACTCACAATACCGAATTGATTTGGCAGGGTACACATCAAGTTTAAGCTACGCAACGACTCTATCAAAGAGGTGAAAGCCAAGACGGGCATGTCCATCTTAGACGTGGCCCACGCCAACGACATTGATCTCGAGGGGGCATGCGAGTCGTCGATGGCTTGCTCAACGTGTCACGTGATTCTAGAGGACTCTGTGTTTGACGAGCTGGAGGAAGCCTGTGAAGACGAAGAGGATATGCTCGACATGGCGTTTGGCCTCACGAACACGTCCAGATTAGGCTGCCAGGTTGTAGTACAAGCGAATTTTGAGGGCACAACAGTCGAGCTACCGAAGGCTACACGCAATTTTTACGTCGACGGCCACGTCCCAAAGCCGCACTAGGGTCCTAAAGACAATATTCAAAGAAAAAGAAAAAAAGACGAGCGCGTTCTCGACGTGCTAATTTTGATTCAATTGATGGAGCTGTCTACTTGAGACCCCACTTTGTTGCTTACGACATAAATAAAAAATCTTAGCGTCTAACAACCTGTGGGGCTTGGTTCTGAAAAAGTTGGAGGGAACAGATGCTTGCCAACACCCAGTAGCTCACCACTTCTGCTATCGCTTGGTGAGTTTTCCAACTCGGGTTCGATCGAGTTTGCTGAACGCGACGTTTTAAGCATTGGCATAACAGACGAGAGACTTGAGCCTTCTGGAGTCGAGACGGCGCTGCTAATGGAATCACCAATATTGCCAAGTCCTGCCGTATTGCAGACATACTCGACAGCAGCATGGACGCAATAAACGTAGTACGACTCCTCACCGTTTGCATTTTCTACGGTTATCGCAAAGTTCTCGAGAAGATGCAACTGAGCGTGAATCGTCGGCAGTCGACAGTGCACTAGCACGTACGCCAACAACGGAAAGAACGTTTCCACCGAAAATTGAGTCGTTCCCAACACAAGAGCCGCTTCGTGATGTAAAATCACGACGCCATGCATGAGCTCATCCAGCAAATCGCAGGGTACGACACTATTCATGCCATTAAAAGCCTCGATCGCACGAACCAAAAAGACTTGACGTTGACTCGAATTGTTGCCACTTGGTCCATGTATCTGGTGGCTGGGCAAATTCAAACGAATTTTTGCCACCAATGCAGGCGATACACCGAGATTTTCCATGGGCAGACCACTCAATTCGATGCACTTCTTACGCCACAATTTGTCCTTCCTCTGGCAATCCCTGGTCGCTTTCTGATTGAAACAGAGGACAGCAATGCGCGGGAAGACGGAGCGCTGGATAAACACGTTCAAGCTCTTGTTTACCTCAGTTGGCACATCGAATTCTCGACGCACGCGAGTGTTAAGTCGCTCTAGGAAATCAAGAATCTGTTCAGGAGGTGGGTCCTCCGCCCACGAAGCGTGCTGAAAACGGCTCTTGTGTCGCGCATTACCACTCTTCGTCGATCGAGGACTTCGTTGCTCATAACCCTCCAATTCTTCGTAACTCACTGCCGCAACGTCTTTGGAAAGCTTCAAGATCCACTGGCAGATACGCGAGTTATTAGATGAAAAAATTAAATTCTCAAAGTGAGCCTGCGCAATCTCCCACCAATCTGCTTTGCACATTAACTCATTGTAGTCGGAAAAAAACTCTTCACCCGCCAGCACATCGAGGATAGTATCCACCTGAACCTCTTGCAATCCAGAACAAGAATCGAATTCACCACTCAATCCTGAAGCTGATGCGACATGCCCACAATTGGATGCAAATTCTTTCCTTGCGTTACGCTGCACTAGTCGGTACCAGCTCACAGCTTCTAGCAGCTTTGACAGCATCCTGCTCTTGACATGGCGTTTCTCGAAACAGTCATTACCATTGTGCACTTTGGCCTGAACTGCAGCTCGTCGCCGCTGATTCAAAGTAGTCACCAGCAGCTTGTACTGCTGGTTCAAAACACTGTATCTAATGTCGTTTGCCAGCATCGCATCTGCCGCTTCGAATGAGTCCAGTTGCCGCTCCGTGAGCTCGAGATCTGGATTATGTGCCGTCACTATTTGCAAAATGCCACTCACATGCCGACGATGACGTTGGAGTTGGTTCAACGCTCGGTGCGACACCGCTATCCCCACTTCCTCGACCAAAAACGTCACTCCATCGGCTTGAGACGCTTCATCTGTTTGTGCGCCACAAATTAAACTCCACATGGCATTCGCGGGGGCTGTTGGGTACTTTACTGTCGACTTTTGCTTCATAGCTCGTTGAATATGGGTTAACCGCTTGTTCTCTTCCGCGATACGAATGTTTATGTCTCGTAAACTCTCTTGAAGCTTCGAGCGCAACCTGGCGGACGTTAGGGAGGAGTAAGAACTGTCAAGATCAGGTGACGACGATAGACTTAACCTTGGAAGGTCCCCCCGTCTTTGAAGGTCCACAGTAGCCGCTCGGTCACTCATATAACGGGGTTCTGGAGGCACTGGGACGAGTCCCCCGTTACTCGTCATGGTATGCCGCATCCGTTTCCACTGCGCGTATCCAGAGCCGCTACTCTCTCGACCCACGCCCATGACAGCGTGACGATCGTATTGGAAATTGTCCGGACCGAGACCTTCCTCACTTGTGTCCGTTGTACAGGAATAGGCAAACGATCCGAACGGCCGGTGAGTGCCGGCATCCGTTGCTTTGTAACTGCAACAATTCTCACCCAATGTCGTCGTGACTGACGCGTTCATCGGGGAACACATGATTTCGTCAAAAGAGCTGGCGCGCGCATGCCGTGCGTGGCCATAAAAGTTTTCGATGATGGGATGGGATGTCCAGTCGGGCACATTCCACACGGCAGGCGCACCCACGTCCTCCTTCTCTCGGGAGCGCAGTCGCCGTCGCGTCGAGGCCGACGGACGCAGCCTGTCGCGCTGCTGTTTTTGCGCGTCGTCAAGACGCATGGCTCGTGTCGAGGCGAATGGACTTATGGACCGTTGCAGCTGGACGGCGGTGCGATTGCGCTGGTCCCACTCGTGAGATTGGCTGAAATTTGGCCGAGTGGTGACACGTCGGAAGTTGGTACTTAAGCTGGCGTTAGACTAGCAGAACTTTGCGTGACGCGCGAGGGCGGGACGACTCTTCTTTGCGCCCGCTGTAAGTTTTAGCGCAACTTTTTATGCCAGAAAGGGCAACTTCTTAGCATCGCCAGAGAGAGTAGGGTTTTAACAACGAAGACGAAAGGACTCTCTCTCCCCTGCTCGACAAAATTGTTGGCAAAGTTTCGACAAAACGGCGGACGGCTAGCCTTTACTCCTTTCGTTAGTGCCAAAACCCGCTCTATGAGTGCAAGTTACACCTTCAAGAGCGAAACAATCACACGTGCAGTTTAAGGGCATGTCTTTTACCTTATCTTGACAAAACGACGTTAAGATCATTAGCATTTTGACCATCAGTGTACAGTATTGTGGCGTGGCTCCCTGGCTTCATCTAACCCTTACAGTTATTTTGTATATTGAATGTGGAATATTGTACTGAAACGTAAAAATCGGGTTATATTGCCGTCGTGTAACCCCGATTGCAATTATAGCCTCTGTAGGGTACTGCGGCAGGGGGGGCAAGAATCTGCTGCAAGTTTGCGGAAGGCGATACGTCTTGCTTGTGCTACAACAGAAGCGATTAGGATACGCTGAATATCATGAGTGACATGCGACTGTTTATCTACCGCAATGAAGCGGCTTCCGAGGGCAAGGTGGGCGACAGAGGAGATTACTTCTCTCGAGACCATGGACCTCATGCTTTCGATTATTGGCTGCGTAGGTTATGAATCTCAAGACCAAGGACAACATTGCTAAATTGAAGAAAGGAGCAAGTAAGAAGCTTGGTGTGCGCGCAAAGCGATTGTTTCTAGCTAGTGGTGCCGAAGTCTCGGACGTAGACGAGCTGCAGAACAACGATACAATCTACGTTTCGCAAGGCGAGGCCTTTTACAAATCTTCATGTACGCATGCTGCCTACTTGATATAATTAAGATGACAGCATTGACGACTTTTGTCTGTATAGGTCCCGCAAATGGACAGGAAACGTTTTACGTGTCCGTGTTAGGCTCAGGTGGTGTGGGCAAGAGTGCGTTGACGCTACGTTTTGTAAGAGACTACTTTGTCAAGGACTGGGATCCTACGATTGAGGACGCGTACAGAAAAGCGATTAACGTTGACGACGGACTGTGCGTGCTTGAAATATTAGATACTGCAGGACAAGATGTACGTCGATTCGTGCGTGTGTCGTCATTCAATCGAATGCTCACTCCACGTGTCATTTTGTAGGATTTTGAGTCCTTGCGCGCGCAGTGGATGATGGACAAGGATGGTTATGTCTTCGTGTATAGTATGGATTCGCGCTCTTCGCTTCATGTAAGTACTTAATCGAAGGATCGTTCTGATTCGCTAGAAGCGTGATGAGTCAGTTTGTTATTGGTAGGAAGTACAACCGTTCTTTGATCTGTATCTTCAAATCAACGAGAGTCGTCGCCCGTTGCCTCCTATAATCCTCGTGGCCAACAAGAAGGACGTGGTCGATCACGATCCGACCAAGTGTCAAGTGAGCTCGGAGGAAGGCCAACGGATAGCACTTTCCTACAACGCGCGGTACATTGAGACAAGTGCGCTGACTGGCGAAAATGTGACGATGGTGTTTGAGACGTTTGTGCGCGAGGTGCGTCGGAAGAAAGAGCCCAAGCAGAAGAAGAGCACGTGTTATATCCTGTAGCACAAAATTTAAACCAGAGGCTTAATGCGTATATGTTGGTATTGACACTTCTTCGAGACAGTCGACAGCAAGAGTGAGTGGGAGACTCCTAACGTACCAGCACTACTAGGCAATAGACAGTGGGACGCGAGGTGGCCAAGTACACGACGAAAGAATGCACATAGTAATTCTAAGGCTGCATTTTAAGTCAAATAGCGCAGCCAGCGAATCCGAGTTTTCTATCAATGCTGCTCAACCATTGTACACTGTGCTCATCGGCCCCGAGCAGAAGAAGCGACGATGCTACATTTTGAAGCTACCAATCTACTTCGGGCCTATTTTGATTTTGTGTAATTGTATCAAAAACAACACTACAGAATTAAAAAGTTTTTTCAAAAGTGCTATTTTCTTTTATCAATTTTCTATGTTTTAGTCGATTTTGCCATAGTCAGCTTTAAAATAAAGCTCAGCTTTATGTAACGGTCCGTTATCTCAGTGTGTTGATAATACTATTACATTGTGTTACATAAGTCATGTAATGTTTCGAAGATCAGCGCAGTCAGTATCGAGAAGTTACGAGAAAAACGTCCAATGTAACCTCTCGCGTATCGGTAAAAAATACCATTTAATATATTAGTTGTGGGAGTAACGAACTCTGCTGGCTGGAATGTGCGGTTACCCTCGTTTGGAGAAAATTAGAGTAACCGTCTCATGAACATATTGCGTAGGAGCACGCTGTGACTCGTGTACATGAATGAAACCTTATCTCAGAAGGTTTGAAAGTGGCATTGAATGCAAAAAATCTTTCGGTTGGAATTGAAAGAATAAAGCTCACAGAGCCAGAATGATGGGTTTTCGGTGTCCTAAGATAGAAGCTATATTGCTGAGAAGGAGTAGATCTCTGAGCTGCGGGCATACACCTTTGGTAAACCAGACACCGTCAGTACGATTTGTGGTGCTACTCAGGAGCCCACTGAACAAGTCGCAAAGCTCATAAATAACAACCGACTCTTTTGTCGTCCGCATCGAGTGTTCTAAGACCGACAACACACTTGAGACCGGAGCCAAGATCGCGGTACCCGAATATCAGACGGCATCTCGGTGTAATTACGCAGTACTTGAATGAGAATTTAGTCACTCGAAGAGCACATTCGCGCAACGTGCATTGGTCGTCTTCTTTCAGAAGTGAACGAGACTCAAACCTCATGGTCGACTACGACCCGTCAGTCTCGGTATTGGAGAGCAAAGAAAAGAAGATGCTCAGCTACAAAGTCATTTTTGCTTGTGAGCTCGCGGCCCGTACATTAAGTTGAGATCTCAAGGAGTCCCTCCATACGTCGCGCTCACCTGAGTGACGCACTCGCAGCCCTCTAAGCTTGCATACGATAGGCTTGCCAGCAGTCAGTGCACTCAACGCGCACTCTACTCACTCCGTGTCTGTTGCTTGATCAAAAGCTGTGCCTTGTAGACTTTAATAAAGCTCGGAACCAGAAATTTAATGACAGCAAATTGAATCACGCTTGATATTAACCCGCTGATGATTTATAAGTTCGTGACCGACGAATTGGCTGTTATTCTTTGGAGGCTAGGTCGGAGGCCTTAGGTGCTTATGTCATTGAAATTTCGGCATTGACAAGTGCGTTGATAGACCCGCAAAAATCAATAGATTTTAAATCCCACCGCTCTCGTTTGACGGCTTAAAATTGCGTAGAAAAAGTGTTACCACTGCGAGACATGCCAGTAATACTCACACCTCATAGGAATTTTTTTTCTAAAATTGACGAGATGTACTTTGTGCACTGAGTACAAAAGTAAATTGTACTTTGCAGCAGCTTTGGTAAAGTCGATGTGAGAGTGAAAGCTCATTGTCAATTGCCAGCGCACTGTTGTCCGGCAATGTTTCTTTCGTTGGATCATGCTACTGTGAGCACTGATTTGACGGCGGTCAGTGACCTCAACATGGGCGCTGTTCGTAGCATTAGCACCACCCAGTCTATCGACAAATAATGTAGTCCTGTAAAAGATGCCACTCGTCATGATTAAAAGCATCTATGACGTTAGAGCAATCAGGAAAAATTATAGTCTGTGAAATAAGGACATCTTCTCTTTCCGAGCTTGACTCTAGCGAGGGCAACGCGCGAGAAGTGACTCTACCTGAAAGTAGATCGTGCCTTTGATATAGAAGAGGGGAGAAGCACAATGCCCTAGCATCAAGCTACAGATTTCGCCTATTTGCTACAAGGTCATTCGTGATTGGCTCTAAAAGATGCATTCCAGGAGCTGGCAAACCATATCGTTGATCTCGACTTTACACGTCCTAAGTACAGTAAGTCTAAGATTTTTAGGCTCAGTTCATTAAGCTCTATATCCCTATGCTAGAATTTTTATCGCTCCGAGACTAAGTCGCTCGAATTGGCACCGCAAGATAGAAGTTGCGGCGCTTCGTGCTGAGAGCCATGTGTTCGTTTTGTGTGACTGTGCTTGCGTATAACCCCGAGCCAACACGCTTACCCTTATCTGTTAGAAATTTACTTAGATCTTTAAGCTTATTTGCTTTGATTTTGGGATGACAAGCGTACATTATAAACGTACTTTGGCTATGACAACAGCTTATTGTAGCACGGGAATACTTAAGTCTAAAAGATAGCCTCAACGGCACTTAATTTTTTTTTCTACATTCAACATTTGCAGGTTGACGATTTCTACATATTGCTGCTTCTTTGTCAAAAAGGTGTCTTGAATATCTTGAATTTATCGCGCACGTCTTGGATTAACTCGTCAAATTTGTCTACGTATTATGAAAGCCGCAAGCCGCTAGGCTTTAAGTTTTCGTCAAGCCCAGAGAACAAGGCTGTGTCGGAAACAGAATGTGGCGATTGGCTTACATACCCACGTTGAGCAATGTATAGCCTGTTGAGGCATAAGCAGCATTGCAGAGTGCAATTTATCGAGTGGAACCAGCTTCGCCAATGCCTCGGCAAATCCGTGCACGCTGTGAGCGGTATGTCTTTGACGATACAGACTACTCGTTCTCTCTTACCTGGTCTACAGATTGTCTGCTGTGAAAGAGTCCAGCCTGATGCGAACACATCGACGCGCTCTTCCAGGAAGAGCCCGTGTATGCTGAAGCAGTATAAATCGCGCGTGCCTATTCGCAGAACAACCGACTTGCAACTACACTATGCAGAAGCAGTATAGCACAGTAGGAGAACAAGGAAAAGATTAGACTAATCATCGCACGTAGATAATCTTTTTTGGAGCCTGTACACGCTGGCTCTTTCTAAAACAATGACAGAAGGACAAAGCTGCTGATTTGACGGAGCAGCTGAATGAGATGAGCTGCTCAACCGTTCATCGAAGACAGCAATAGCAACGTTTCTTGCCAGGTCCTTCGGCAGACCGAAAGCAAAATTTATTGAAAGAGCCAATAACTGTTTTGTCCGCTGGCACACTTCGCACAAGGAAACAAAGCTGTCTACCCTCTTGTGCAGCTTCTCTCACGAATGTTAGGTGCTCATAAGCCATACCACTTCTTTCGACCGGGACGAACGATGTCAAGCAGTGTATTGTAAAATTTAGATAGGACGTGATAATTTGATTCCGATTATCGCATATTTGTGGCCTTTTATCAGCGTTGAGATGCAGAAGCCTGGCTTTAATCGAGAAAATATATAGCCTCGCGCTTGATTGCGCCGACGACTTCCTGTCCAAATTCAAACTTGTCACTCATGAGAGCCTTTGAAGAGTTTCGCGTATGTCATCTCACGCGTACGCACCGCTGGTAAGACCAGACACTATGAGTTACTGTGGTACCGTGAGCTTGTTCATTAGCCTGGGCGACGCATAAAATAATCCGCCATAGCATTCTCCTTAACATGCCTATGCTTTGTCCCGGGTGAATTTATACGACGGAATGAAAAGAAACATTGGGCCATTTTTACAAGACGTGACGCGACAGTATTGTAATAAACAGGGACGCATGATAGGTGTAAACCACGAATGTCTCAGAGTTTAAAGGTTTGGAGAAAGCATACTTATCGTCAAAGACGCTTTGTTAGAACCATTTTTTTCCTTCTGGCATTCTTGTTTAATAAAGATTTAAATGTATTTGCCTGCTATCGTCTCTTGGTGCATTGCGGTGCCTAATACTCAATCTGAGTCTCCCAGTCTTGATTAAACATGACATTCACAAAAGATGTGATCTTGAAGACTTGAGAGAATATGTCAAATATACGAAAGTATTGCGAATTCGGAATTTTTAGTGCAATACGAATTAGGGCTACTTTGGCGACTTAAGCAAAGGAGACCAAAGTCGAGTGGCTAATTTTTGGCAGCAATCGCAGTAGCATTGTTATGAGTAGTGTAGACATAAACAGACGCAATTGAGAAACAACGAAATGAATTTCCAATTGTTTGGAGCACTGAGACGCTGTACGGCCACAGATACGTTCTTTCTATCTGTGTATACATGCACAGACACAACAGAGCCACAACAAAGTAATTTACGACCTTGATGAGCTTTCCTCGACTTTGTCAAGCATCTAAGTGCTTAGTTTTTCAAGCCCAGCCTGGACCCTAGTCAGACAGCGACCTAGCCAGTTCTGAGCAATTCGAATCACACTAAGATAAGTTTTTGTCAGGACAAGCCATTTCTTTAAGTCGTAGTGTTCGAATTAAACTGCGCAATCCACAGCATCCTTCGTTTTGGCGTGGATTACCTGAATTCATCATTAAATGAAGTGTGCAGTAAAAGGAATTTTTTCTCAAAAGGTACTTGTCTGCATTAGCAGAAAAACTTTAATAGTATTAAAGGTAAAAAAAATTGCTTCCCACGTCGGAATTCTCTTAATCTACACGTTGACAGATTGGGATTGACTAAGCACTACCTGAGCAGTTCGCTAAAAGTATTGACCGCGGTCAATTAGAGCTCAATAATACTCAGACAAGTGCACTGTGTATACCATATTCGCAATACATCTTTACCAGATTTCGGTGCCAAGATGGTAGCCGCATTAAGCTCATTGTGAGAGTGTAAAATGCGGCAGGCTTTCTGACCCAAAATGTCAGCATAGACCGTAAGAACTTACTCTCCAAAGTCACTTCCGCCTTGCGTTTTGTATAAAACAATGTGCTAATGACGTATCGCTTAGTCTTTAATAGAGACCACCACCGTGTAACGCAATGAATGGTTTTAAAAGGTGAATTTATCTTATTTATCCGAAGAACAAGAAGAAAACTAAAATGATGAAGACTTCATACTATATTTCCAAAGAAAAATGAAAGGTAGGGGGACTCTCTTGAGACTTCGTTCTGCAATTCTATACAAAGGGCAATGCGGGTCGATAGATCCATGAGGATCAAAGATCCACTCCGTGCTCTTACTGTCATTATAAAACTACTCCATATAATAGCGATGGTAGATTAGTCTCTTCTATAAGTCGCATGACTACTGCCTTGGAGATATTTTTATCTGCTCAAACCGTTTGAATTTTGCAAGAAATATACTGCTTAGTTAAGTTTAGATATAAACATCTCTATCCCCTCTTTTTCATCTTGAAATCGAAATACGTGATTCGTCGTAATTTGCTCGACCGTAATCGCTTCGGAAAGGTCTTTATAGAGACTGCATATACTGTATGTGCAATTTGATTGCAGTCTTTCGTTACCAGAGGCTATGTAACTGAAGTTAGTACCGATCCGGTTTTGTTTAGCGGTTCAATCGCTGATCTGTCAGAGCTTATGTGCTCTGATTTATCAAGACCCATTCCTTACGATTTGGCTTGTGATTTGATAGCTGGAAGGTCCGCATCAATCAGCAGGCAAATCAGCATCCTTGGCACGATCGACGCCAAGATAAACTTTACATTCTCCTCTCACTTCCTTTTGGCATGTAGGAGATCGTGCATCGGTAAGGGTTCCAACTGTTCTTGTCGACAAATTAACATTTTACGCAGATCGTATGGGATCGCACTGCAAGCACTAATACCGCGCTTGGCGCCATTCCATATAAATTATTTTTTAGTTTTTTGTTAAATTAGCCGTAGGTGAGGCCACAGCAATTCGCAGGTGAAGTCGCTTTTAATAAGCATCCGACAATATAGTATTATTTTGCAAAATGACACTTGCTCTCATCGTCACACAATTCTTTTTCGTCTCGCGCGCACCCCAAAAAATTTAACAAATATCAAAACAAATATGCGCTTCACAAGCTGCTTTGCAGCATAGGTGATCGGTTCAGCCAAGTCAGCGTAAAGTACTCGAGCAGTCAGAGTTCGACTGATCAGCAGCGTGAAGCATACGACTACGATCTGCAGAACACTTAAGATCTTTCTTTAAGAAACTGTAGTTCAGATTACGAGTATAGCGCATGACTGATGGCCTTCGTGCGTAGTCGAGATCGCCTACCACAAGCATAAATAACGACGACAAATAATCGATTTTGATTTAAGTGGAGTATCAGAACAACTTCGATTTAGTGCTTAACGCAATTTGTGAGCATAAGATTGTCACTCTGGTCTTGTGTACCCCGTTCCCTCAGATTTGTTATGGAATTTCTGCTTTCGTTTGTATGTAGCAATGAAGATAATTCACGTAAATTGTACGAAGTAAACAGGTCACTGGAATAGACTTTTAGGCATACAAAGGGGTACAGACTGCCGAAATAAACCCAAATTTATTGATTTTTGCAAAACAGCCGAGCAAGCATTGTTTCAAATCCTTCGGATGAGTATTCAGGCCGTCAACTGATACAAGATTTTGTTGGCTATATTAGCGGCTGTGTACAGCATTGTTCGACAGATTAAACTGACCATATGCTTTAATTGGTGGGTGTTCCTTCTCTCATAGAGTCCGAGAATTAGGTTGTCGTCAGAGTGTCATGGATGTATAAACGCCGAGGGAGTACTGTATAAGCTGTGCTACTGTATAACTGATTATTGTTAATGACGTCTTTCGATCCAGATCAATGAGGGTTTTTGGGTATCTTTACAGGACGCTATCTTATTCTTTTGTAAGTTTGTGTTCCTGTTCAGCCCCAAAGGTCTATTTGTCCTTTTAAACATGTTATCAAGACAATAATCGGTCAAGCTTGCTTTATCATCAAGACTTCACCATATCCAGTGAGTAGTACGGCAATATCTTGTAAGGGTCGTTGCTTAACAAAACAAAGGTAGATCATTAGCTGCTCATCAAGTGATAATTGACACATAATAGAATGGTGATTTCATTTTTCTTATTGAATCCAACATTTGTGATGACCCTGGCACAGTTAACACCTAAACAATTTCTGCCGACGATGGGCTCCTCAAACTGGTGTGACTGCTGTCTGTAGAGCTGTGGAGCTTCATACTCGCGTTATTGCATGTTCTAATGTAATATTGCAACCGACTCGGGGGCAGGGTACTACCTTTTCTTGAAAGAAGATATAGAGATTTGGGGTTGATTGGCAGTAGCTCAATATCTACGCCGATGTATCTTTTTTAAGCGCCAATCCGAATATCATTATATTTCAGATCTTCATGACTTCAACAGGACCGCCATCTATCCTTCCAATCCATTGCTAAAGAGTTCTTTTCCTTCGCGGATACAGACTTGTTCATTGCGGCATTTGATCTATTCCCGGTCGAGGTAATCAAAATTGTGCTTGTATCGATCGCTTTATTATTGTTCTTACACACCCTCTACGATTCGATCGTGTGCCGATTAAAGCGTTCCGGTCATTTACCACGATCCTTTGCTTACTTAAGAATACTCATTAAGGAATCATATTAAGAATAAAGACCAATGAAAAACCTTTATTGACTAAACTTTGTCTGTCACCCTCTAACGACAGCTTGGCCGAGTGGCCAAGGCACACGACTTGAAATGTACAGAAGTAATTCGAGTCTCTATCGTCCGCTACCTCGCTGGTAAACGCTCAGCTCTAGCACGGTGTCATTCAAGTATTTGTGCTCACGACGCTACGCGACTTCCTACAACAGTCTATTTTGTGTGGTAAAGTGGCGGAAAATTCATTGCATAGCCCGCAATATACCGGATGAGCACATCCGTAGCAGCACTTCATTTGATCATCTGGGGTTGACGGTCGTGACTACAACATTTTACAAGCGCATATAGCATAGGTGTGCAAGATAATGTGGATTAAATGATTCATTATGTAATATTTTTATATATAGCAAAACTGAGGCTCTGCAGAAAGAGAGCATCAAATTTGATACTTGTGTGTGATCAGCAATCATGTGGCTAGCATAGATATGTTTCTCATAGATAAATTAAGAGTTTAACGGTGGCCTGTCTCAGTAGACGCTTTACAAATGACGGAAATACTAGATGCATCATATTATGTCTGAAGGACTTATAGCCATTTGTTTGCTGCACGTAAAACCGAGCATATATTTCTGTTCGTTACGACTAAACCCTCTTTAGGCAAAAAAGCCTTGGATCAGCCTCTTAAGCAGCGTATGCTGCACATTGACTCAAAATATAGAAGCTCTTATATTAAAAGACTCACCATCAAATTCTCAAGGGCTTGCACTCTTAATTGACCACGTGTAAGAGATAAATTATGAGTCTCAAGGCTACGTCATCTGCTACAAGTGAGATTCCAGCTTATTAAAGCAAATTTAGCCTAATAGACAACAAACTAGAGGGTCCAGCAGTCAAGACACCGAACTTGTCGCCAACTTTTTGCGCTCAAAACCGTATGGGAAGTGACGACTAATTACGTGCTTTTAAATATTAATGTGGAAAAGGAAATGTAGTTCAATATTAAAAGGACTAGAAAGTTGCTAAATGTCCGCAATTTAACACTGAAAAGTGTATTAGCAAACATATTGAACAACTTGGAACCCGACTGATGACGACGTACCCCATCTACGATGTCGACGCCCCCCCTTTCCTTACAAGGTTTACGATCTATCCGAGTCTCATAAGTTTTGAAGTGCCTCGGCACTCCTCTATATGCTTAGCTTCCTCGATCAACTTTTTGGTAAGAGGAGTACGGGTGGTGGCTGATTATACCCATAACCACCAATGTATTGCCTTAAGGGCTGCACACTTTGAGCAGCCGGCTAAAATTGCCTTTCAAGACGAAGGGTAGCTACTTTCCGACGCATTTCGCGCTCTGAAAAGCTTGGCAATCAATTTAGCTGTGAAAGCCAAGGAAGTATATCTACTCTAGAAGGGTTTCAAGGGTCTAGGTTTGCCCAAAAAAGGCACGGGTTGACCCTTGACCACCAGAGCCAGCTTGAAAAGTCTCAAGCGTATACTTGGTCCTGCCGGAGCTTTTGCGTCTGCTGTACGAGGCACAAAGCTGAGGCGTGAGCCGCTTCCTCTAACACTCCTTGAACGCCAAAGCCAGCACCACTTTTTTATCAAAACGCATTGTGAAGCAGGGATACTTTTACTTAAAGCCAACGAAGTGGCGCGAAAGTCCCTTTTTGCTTATATTCAAAAGCTCTGGACCGACTCCGGTATGACTGCTAAAAGATCGGTGTGATCTTGAATTTAAAACACCAGCCATTTTATATGTGCAATGTCGTGTTTCGATTGCTTGTCGGGGTATGGAAGAAATTACCCATGCCCGCGTCAAAATTTCACTTTCAGCCCATAGTTTTGTAATATGCCGATCTCAAAGGTGAGCTATTTTCGATCCATAAATTAAGCAAACTGTACACTGATTTTGAAGTGTTAAGTAATTCAACCAATGTAGTTGATACTACTCTCAAATGAGTCAATCCCAAAATAATACCTTAACTGAAGCTAGTCAGCCGAAATTGACTCGTTTTCGTTGCTCTCGCGCAAAGCATAAACTGTTTTCTATTGGCTACGTGATGCACCTAAACTGTGGTAGTTAAAGCATTATGTACGCTTCTTGCCTGTTATGTCGCCAAGAAAAATCCTTGAGTGGTGATGAATACGATGTCAAAAGCACACGCATAGCCGGCTGAGGTCGCGCCAGAAAAATGATGTCTCTTAAAAATAGCTTTTTTTACAGATGCCACGCAAAAAAAAGAGCTTACTTCTCGGCTTTTTATCTCAATGCACAGCTGGTAGCGCCCTCTCATCTTCGTTAGATCAGTTGTCTTAAAGATGAGTAGATTTCTCACGGGATATCGCATCAATGGACAAGCTGCAAACTGATCGCGCAATGCGTTGCTAGCTCCAGTTATTGATCGTACCCGTGGATGATTGTCGCTTTTGAATTTACAATCACCTTCCTGATATTGGCAGCCTCATCAACATAAGGCAAGTCAAAACTATACCCGTAAGAGTTTTTTTGTCTTAATAAGAATTGTTCTATTTGGCAGTCCTAAGCCGCCTGAGCTGAAATATGATGCATTGCTTATGACCGTCTTCACCGATTTGCACGAACGTGCAACGAATGACATTATTTTAAGCAGCGCAAATAATACTAAACGCATTTGTTTTTGACAGCAAAGCCAGATTGAATCATACCATTGTTTTGTCTCCCCCAACACCGCTTAATGCTCTTGCTTTAGTTAATTAGAACAAAGCATTTTGCGAGACCCGCATAACCAGCAAGCCAGCACTGATCTTGTGCAAATAAATGTCTAGGTCTATCAACTTCTGGTTGTATGATCGTGGTGTAGGCCAAGCCGCAACGACTTTTACCTTCTTGAATTCTGCGAAGACCCCATGACCGTTAATATAGCAACCAAGAAAAATGTATCTCTCTCACCGCAAAGGCACATTTTCCAATATGCTTGTGTAAGGTAAAATGGTCCTCATGACTACAAAAATCTGTCTAATGTACCTTTTAATGTCTTTTGACGAGTTAATTGTCATTGTAGCCTGGGCGAAAGGTCTCAATAGTCGAACAACCTATGCGATCGGACAGTCAAACGTCGTCGGCGTGTACGGTATCCTTTGTGGCATAAGTCACTCCTCCCATATCATGCCACTAGGCTTCTTACGGTCATGAGGGTTCCTCAATCAAAAGATGCCATCAACCAATTATTTGTTGTGCAACGCGCATCCAAACATGCTGTGTAAGTGACCTTTTTTAGAGAAGAATGTTTATTCAAGCGCCATTGCACTATGTAAGATTTAATACGCCCGAAAGTAGTCGTCACTTTCCATTCGATTTTCAAGCGTAGAAAGTCGGTGATAAGTTCGTGTGATTTGACTGCCATACCCCCTTATTTGTTGCATTTTTGCGGACATTTTTTTGATGAGGTCACGTCGCTCTTGTGGCAGAGGGCAGAGCCTTGTGACACAATCTTTATCTCTGACACGTGGTCAATTAAAAGTGTAAGCTCTTTGCCCGGGGAGAACTTTGATGGTGGATCTCTACACACCATGTCTTAGTATTTCGCCGATAAAAACTATCATATAGGCATATTACAGTTCCTAAGCCAACGCTGCTTACAAGGCTGAATCAAGACATTTTCGCTTGGATGAATAATGGTTTATATGCACAAAATTAATTATCTTTTTAATAACACAACGAATTAAATGATGTAGCTCTCAATTTAATATGTTCGAGGTTCAATATAGCTCTGTACCCTTGAAAGTGCCTTCAAATTAGTGCGCCAATTGTGAAACAACAACTATCAATTATATCTGCTGATACGGTCTCATTATAAACCAGGGGGTCATTCTTGGCACCCAAGAATTTTATATATATTGCATGACCGACGGATCTTGGTTATCTAGAGCTTATGCAACCAATACTTTAAAAAAAAAAATATTAGCGTCTTCGTCGGCAGGTTCCCTTAAAATCGGTTTCGACAAAATTGTCACGTCTATCAATTCAAAACCTCCAATATCTATCCGGTGCGAAGACACGGCAACATGGCTTACCAATTTTTTGTTGCGTGGTAGGACTATGCACTCAGTCCAGGGCTCGTGTTAATCTCGTCACGACATGTCAGATTCATGTCATCCTTATTCATCACTGAGAACATCTACAGACAGGATCGTCCCTTTCAACTGTCGTGCATAGAGACTTCCATGTTCTACAGGACCCACGTGCGTGAGCCCGCGGAGTCGAGTCTTATCCTGGTGGACTTGATAGCTGCCACACAATAGCAGCAGCTGCTCAGGCAGCGATAAACAGAGGCACATTAGTTTGTAAAGTATTTCGACGAAGTGAACCTCGAATCGTCCGAGGGCTTCGAGAAATCGTTTGCGCCTTTACAGCGAGGTAGTCGCACGCCCACGAAGAGGAGTGTGACTGAAAAAGAACTAGATACGCATGTTGAGTAAGACGTTGATATTTGCGCGTTTGACATATTTTAAACTAGTAGCGATGAGCTTCTGACTGTGCACGCACGTGTGCGAGAATATTGAAATCCCGAAATCTCGAGCGTCAGCAAACGATCGCGTTCTTCCAAAGTGTTTGATATTCTAAGACAGAGTACGTAAGTAAGTTAGCTTATTAGTTCGATCACGAAATCGTCTCTGCTCGAAATGTTAAGCGCTGAGTAAATTGCCAGACCACCATTCGGCCGTCGTCACCTTGACTTGCTCAGGGATTGGCGCTCAATTTGAAGGCATCCGTGGTATCCTTTGTCGTAACTCGATTAAAGTTTTTTTTATTTAAAAGCCAGCACTCACGCAGTATAAAACGTCGCGACACAATAAATTGCTCATCCATTTTCATTGTAGATTTAGTTGCTGCATGGCATGAGAGTAAAATTGTCCGATCCACTAATTTTGTCATCTCCATAATCTGTATACCAAAGTGAAGTAAAAATTTAATTTGACTATCTTGTAAGTTTCGTAAATCAAATCGTATCTTCAGCACGCTTACGTATGGCTCATGAAAGGTTAAATCGAGCAATCACCGTGAAAACTTTTAGAATAAAAAATGTTATAAAGCAAATTCAGTAGCTTCCTATGCAGCCTACCAACACTTGGGTCGTTCTTTCACGACCGATTGCACAATTGACGCAGCAATGCGTGAAAGTCCGCTCTCTCTTGCTGTCGCTCTTTGTGCATTTGGGCAAACAAACTCACAAGTTGTTCCTGCTGTTTTTCGACCAGCGATTCAATGTAGGAAGTATTCTCCGACGCGTCGTTTGGGGAATTGCGTTCGTGCAGGATCGCCAATAACATTGCTTGGTTTTGTTTCCGCTCTTCCATTCGCTCCTCCCGCAAATCATGTAAAAGCTGCTCGAATCGAGCATTTTGCACCTCTAGCAACGCCTCAACAACCTGTTCGTCGACTTGGATTCTTTCCTCTTCATTCACAACTGGCGGCGAATGTTTCATCGGTGGATCTTCTGGTTCCGACACGTCATCGACGTCCTCGGACATAGAAGGACTGGGCGATCGTAACATCGACTGTTCCGACGATGGATCGGACGACACCGACGACTTGCGTACCTTTCTTCGACCTCGCTTTCGTTTGCGACCAGTAGTCGTCACAGTCTCTAAAATCTCCTCTTTTTCAAGAACAGAGCCAATCTTGTGGTACGTCTCCCGATCAATCTCACAGCCTACGCGTTGACTCGACTTGGGATTTACAAGTTTCCGTTGCAAACGAAAGCGTTCGTTGAACGTGTAATTGAACCAGTCAGTGCCATCCAGTGCTTCCAATCCATTGACACATTGACAAATGAAATTGTACGAATGAATAATACATCGTTTCTTGGCCGTAATGGACCCCACCGTTGTATCTTGCGATCCCCCCAGCGCAACAAACTTTTGTCGAATCAACCAATTAGGCAACTTGACTTTCTCATCCGGTTCGTTGCCATAGTCAATGAATTCGTCCACCGCATCTTGCCACGCGTCCACAAACATTGCCCAATCTTGTGGTGTCCACGCAGCTTTGGGCGTGTCGACAAATTCCGCCTCGTCTTCCGGTTCAGGCTTCTTGGTATGGGGACTCTGTTTCACACCTTTTTTGCTGAACTCCTTCCCCTTGTAATGGCTTTCACCGCCATTGCTACCACACATGCGGTCGATTCGACGAAAGAGTTCTTGACTCAAAATAAACACCCCCTTTTCCTTCTTCGTGTATGCTCGACGAAGCTCGTGCTGCTCAGCTGCTGACAGGTCAAACCAGCGAGGAGTACCCCTTTTAAGGCTCTTCTTGTTCGTAGCCACAATCAAACGGTACGCTGTACACAATCGATGATGCTGACGTGTGATGGACGATAGACTTCGTCGGTTTGTGCCAGCAATGACACAGAACCGCGCGTGCAAAGTGGTACGCTCCCCCGTGGAAAGCATTAGACGATCCTTTGGGTCGTCCACGACCTCATCCCAGGCATCGATCAAGTGAAACAGTTCCTCGTTGGCCCACGCCGAATTGTTTCCGGGAGTCAAAGGCATGTGAATGCGAAGCCACGAGAGGTGGTTGAAAAGAAAAGGGCGGGTGTTCTCGACTCGCGTCTATTTCGCCTCACTGGCTGGCAATGCTGATTTGTCAAAAACTGGTCCGCCATACAAAAGTCAAGTCAAACTGAAAACGAATTGTACCTTAGCTTGCTCAATCGATCCCGATGCATTGTTAATCAAGCAGAATTGAAACAGCGGTTAACATTGAGCTTGCGGATCTTAAAGTCAAAGACACTGCAGGACTTTAAAAACCACCAAATTATCGAGTCACGACAGGTGAGGAACCTTCGTACGATCAACCCCGTTTTTTATATCTATCGTAATTGTGGTGCTTGTACAAGTCATCAAACGCGAAAAATCTTCAAACAATCATTACATTCGATGCACTTCTATCGGTAAGAGGCCTACTTGTACTGCTCGTACGAAAGTTAATAGCTCCTAACAAATCTTGTTTAACCTATGCGAAGCACGTACAGTACTAGTGTATACTAAAACATCTACATTTTTGTGATTTTTCCTAAGCAAATTATGGTTTTGAAAAGATTGATTGTGAAAGATCAAAGGCTCTAAACCAAAATTTCTGTAATGTTTAAGGTCGCGGAGTGTAGCCACTCAGCTTGCTTGTCTTAGAAGTAGTAAGCTGCAATTCCTTCAACAATTTACAGTGTAGCATCAACAGAGCAGTTTATGGTAAACAATTTAAGCTTTACAGATTGAAACTAGATCCTGTTTCACATTGAGCGTAAGTTATTGTTTATTTGATGTAAACTCGCAAGAATAAAAGGGTGCAAACAAGCTTCAAACATTGGTACCACTTACTTTTAATTAACAGCAATGACTTTTTTGTAAGAATAAACCCTAACGTGGGTCTTTCAAATAACGCAATTAAATTTTCTCCTCTTGGTCTTGGCTTACGAGTCGAGCAGTTCCCAGCTCTCGCAAGAGTGATCGCGCTTGCTTGCGTTCTTGCGAATGTTCGTCTTGCAACTGATTAAACAGAGTTAGCAAATGCTGACGCTGCCTTTCGACCAACGCTTCCACAAATTGAGACGGCTGGTCAGCTTTTTGCACCGATGCATGGCGCAACTTCAGCGCTTCAAGAATAATCTCCACATTGTGTTGACGCTCTTGTCGTCGTTCCTCTTGAAATTCGCCCAAAAGTGCCTCAAATCTCCTCGTTTGGGTTTCTAATAACCGTGTGACCCACTTTGGATCACTCAATCCCGTCCGTCGGCGCTTGTGAAGAGATTCTATCTCCTTGTCGACTGATTTGACCTCGCGAACCGGCTTAGATGCCAAATTTTTCAAGCGATTCAGTCGTACCTGCGAAGAAGCACGTCGACTCGAAGTTTCGGTTCTACCACTTTGCTCGGATGTACTATCCTCTTCCGACTCGTCGTCTTCTGATTCATTTGACGATTTGTCAGCAATAATGTAACCTCGCGGTGGCCCCAAGTTGTATTTGCTTTTTCCTACTTTCTGACCTTCTTTTTTCAAGAATCCGGCTTTTGTCCGTCCCAAAAGCTCATCCAAAGTCGTTGGAGGGCGAGGCGCATTAGCTGTCGGAGTCAAGACAATTTGCTGGGCCTTATCAATCTGCACGAGACGCTGGTACGATTCCTTTTCAATAAAGACGGCCTGTTCATTTTGATGGCCATGTTTTTTTTGCAATTCCATGCGTTCTTCAGGTGTCATGCCAAACCAGTTGGGACGATCACTCTGCGACGCCAGTGTGCGAAGCACATTGCGCAACGCTCGAAACGCCGTCATAATGGCGTGTTTCTTGGCACCCGATGACTGATTTGTCCGAGGCGTATCGTTTTCCCCACACAGTTCGATATACCGTTGATGAATCAATGCATTCAATCGAAGTCCATCGTTTCGAGAAGCAAAGGATCCCTCAAAACCATTCTTTGACAACACGGTAACAATTTCATGCCACGCTAACAGCAGTCGATGTTCTTCTCGTTTCGACCACTTTGACGTCATTTTCACCTTGGTCTTGCTCCTGCATTTTGGAGGCGAGTAGTCGAGGTCTTCCTCTCGCTTGCGACTCTTTCCCTTTGTGTCCTCTTCCTCTGATTCACTCTCCGATAGATCGTCGGAATCCGAAGTTCCGTCTTGCTTTGATTTAGTCTCTACTCCTTTGTCGTTCAATTCGTCAGCAGATGACAACGGGGGTGACAAAACCGGCATCTGATTCGACCGGAACATTGGCAACCCTGCAAGCGCCTCGGCCGCTGCCTTCATGTCGTCCGCCATTGGATATTCCGGTTGTTGAGGTTGTACAGGAGGTATTTCCGACTCAACGGGGGGTGGTGGGGGTACCTCTTCGCAAATACGACGCAAGAGTTCAAACTCATCTGGCGTCACTGTAGCCAATTCGCCCAGTCGTCCATTCATGCGCCGTAGATCGTCCTGTTGATGTGGTGGTAGCTGAAACCACGTAGGACGTCCAGCTCTCAAACTCTCGGCATTGAATGCACGAAGAAATAAAAAGGTGCGGACCAAACGCTGGCGTTGGGTTTCCACCTCTTGGACCGAGACCGTTGCGCCGTCCCGCGGCCGCAGCGCGTTGATTTGCAAGCACAACTGGTGCATCTCAAACTCAGTGATCTCATCGCGATCGCGCGGGATGTTGATCGTCTGTTCCCACGCATGGAAGAGCGCTAAGAGCTCGTCGCGTCGCCACCAATGTGCCATTTCCAAACTTTGGCTTCTTCGATTGAAAAATCCTTGACTGATCACGTGAAGACCCATTTTTTCCCTCGCGAAAGTGATTGCGCACTACTTTTCTTAAGTGCGGTCTTGTCGAATGTTTGACAAACATTTTGCATGCCAACCGTTCAAGTTTATCCGGACTCAAAGGTCAACCAGGTCGAGGAGACTCTGCGCGTGTGCGTCGACGGCAAGGACTTACGTCTGACGCTCTTGATGGTACGTGTGAAAGGCTTGAAGGAATCAAGAGGTTCAAAAGAGACTCACGGTCGAGTGTAGCAACCGGACGAGCTCGCGCCGTTGTTTTCGGGCGCTGCATGGGCCGGCACATTGCTGTGGGACGCGGCCGTGCACTTGACACGCCGCTTTTTAACCGAGTATCACGAGGTGCTTGAGAACCGTCAAAATGGGTTGCGTGTCTTAGAATTGGGTGCCGGCATGTACGTTTTCATCGATAATTATCGTGTTGGAACTGTTGCAATGATTAAATAAGTGTCAATAGTGGTGTGCCAGGCATGGCGGCCCGCGTTGCAGGTGCTCATCACGTCGTACTTACGGAACAGGACGAGCTATTGCGTCTACTGCGTGTGAATTTGGCTGCGAATGCAGAGGTTTTGACTCACGAAATTGAGGAAGAGAATGGAGGAATTGTGGCAAGACCCTTGAGCTGGGGCGTTGAGCAGACGAAAGAGTATTTGGCTCGATATGCTGATGAAAAGATTGACGTGGTACTATCATGCGACTGCATCTACGAGCCACTGTATGGCACATCGTGGAAAGGTCTAGCACAAACGATGGAATTGCTGTGCTTAGCAAATCCAAGAAGTGTCGTGCTTCTGACCGTCGAGCGGCGTAACGAGGACGGGATTGACAAGTTTCTGGCTTTTGTCGAGGATGAAACAAAGCTTTTGTACAGACGAGATGAGGTCACAGTCGGAAGTAGCAAGAATCGATTAGAAGTGTATCATTTACGTTTGGAAAACATACTGGAGGACTAAAGCATACGCAACAAACTTTCCATTCTTTACATTGGACGATGCCACACTTCTTCGCACTTGTAAGCTTTTGGTGTTACTTGAATGACGACATGGAGAGGGATATTCAACGTGGGACATTCATGCGGTGATTTGTTCGTAAGATACGCGTACAAGACCCGCAGAATGGCCTGATGCGCCACAATGAGTACCGGTTGGTCCATTCGCATGAGTTCCGTAATCACTGGCTCTAGCCGATGAATCACATCCTGGTACGACTCGCCACGTGGATACCGATAGTGGAGTTTATTATTCTTGCGTGCAAGATATTCGTCCGGCATTTCCTCAGCCACTTGTTCGTACGTCATGCCATCACAGATTCCAGCATCAATTTCATCTAACTGTTTCCACTTGACAATCGACCGACCACGCGCTGCAATGCGTTCGATCGTCATGCCCGTTCGCAACATTGTCGACGTCCAGACGGCCAATTCCGTGTCTCGAGAGGGATAATATGCGTCAATAAAACGGTCTAATTGCTCGGCGTATTGAACGCCTAATGGACTCAACGGCGAGTCGCCGCCAATTCGTTTTTGGGTATTGTACATACTTTCTCCGTGGCGGCTGAGCCAAATCGGTCGTGGTTTTAAGTTTAAATTCGCCATTAAAAACATGATTCGAGACTGGAGATAACCATACACTTGGTTACAAAAGATTTGGCGTCCAACGTCAATAATTTTAATGAATGGAGCTCCTTCCAAATCGGCTGCTAGTGGCTCGTACTGTTGTTGGTAGTGGTTAATTCGATTATTGTAGTCTTCTGCTGCCTCTTCCATCGTCTGGCCAGCGTAATCTGCTGAATTTAACTTCATTTCATTGATCGAGGACGCAATCAACGCCGGATCGTCACACACTGACTCAATAAACATCGTTTCACACTTGTACCGTTGATGCACTTCCGTTAACAACGTTTCACGACGTTTGCGAGTGACGTTCGTGGCATCAAAAATGACACAGTCACAGTCATTGCTTTCCAGCGCTGCAATCGAGTCGTTGAGACACTGTTTCGACAATTCAGAGCGGATCTTGAACGATTCTTCGTTCGATGGGTCCCAGAAATCGTGCTTGACGTTCGATCCCACGAGTTTCCGACGGTATTCGCCCGTATTGAAAGTCCGGGAATGATGTCCCATCCACGTCAAATGACGCGCTAGAATGTGGCCAATGTACGTTTTGCCACGACCAGGTAACCCCACGAGAAAGATCATTAGCTTCCCGCCATTGCTATGCTGAGGTGTGGTCTGCATCGCAGTGTGGGGTCCACGCACTAGCACAGAACGGTGGCCGCCAAGTTGAGCTCGAGTATTGTGTTCGTGTGTGACCAAATCGCCGCCAAAATGCTGCGTTGTAGCTGCTAGCAAGACGGAATTTGTGATTGCATCATCCATGTAGTTTGTATACTTCGGTGTTGCTACGTCTGCAGCAACATCACTGGATTTGGTAGCAGCGAGACTCAAAAACTCGTCACTCTTGGACCTTGTCAACGTTCCGGCTCGTGGTCGCGTCAAATTGGTGCCGTGAGTGCTCATCCGTCGCTCCCTCACTTCAATGCCGTATTCCGAGTCTTCCATCTCTTGAGGTTGACGATGAAGTGTTCGAGGCGTTGCTTGAGGCGTGGCTATCTCGTGGGTATCGTGACGAGACTTGATACTGGGAGAACGTTGGGGTTTTATTCCAGGAGACGTCTCCAATCGGAGCTCCATAAGCTCTTTACTAACGACAGGATTCATCACGGGTAGGCCGTCATGGTCGTCACGGAGAATAGTATGGATTGTGTGTTGCAATGGCTTCGAATTGGTCTGCGGATCCACGTACGGAACGATCTTGATGAAATTATTGAGGTTGCCGTATTCGTCGGGGGCAAACGCCACCTCTGGGTCGTACTGCCACGCTCCGTCAATGCAAAACTTGAATAAATGCGTACCTATGGGCAGCCAAAGCTTAATATTAAAGAGCGAGGTGTCGTCGGTCGACTTTTGGAGCAAAATCTGTGAGCCCCAGCTGAAAAAGACACCAATTATACATTAACAGAAAACCTCATAGTAGAAACTGGATTGGCCAGCACTCACTTGTTAAAGCTGCCAGTGACGCCCACAGACTCGCACGGACGGGACCACTCGATCACGGCTGGATACAGATCTTCGGCTTCTTCTAATACATTCACTAGCGGCATCTTGGAAGCGTCTGACGGATCTACATGGACGGAAAGAGGAGACGGTAAGGACGAAGAGAGGGCGTCATCGTCCGCATCGGTGCCCACGGGCGACGACGCGTATCTCATGGAGACTTGGGCTTGGGGGGGGGCTCTGGGCTGGCTTGTGAAGGTAAGCGTTGAAAGCTGTATAATAATACTATGCAAAATATTTTGGCCCTAGCCCTTATACACATCAAAATGACCACTGACGGTACTCATTATTTGGGCGTGTAAATGTTATCAGAATAATCCTGAAAAAAAATAGTCTATTTTCTTGAGTAGAATCCTTTGCCAAACGTTTTATCGAAATTAGTCGCTGCCGTCGTCTATCTGAGCCTGTGATGCAGGAGCACTCGAGCAGAAACTTTGCTACGACACGTTCCTTCTTGAGTAACGACAAATCCAGCCCTCTTTTTAGGCCCATTAAAGCCTACTGTTCCCGAGCAACAGAATTTGTGCGTCCGACAGGTGGCTCGTATTCATCACAAAACATTTGCGAGGATTCAGCGCGCAAACGCTGAGGATAATCTATTCGCGTAGGCAACTTTTGACTACTGAATGTAAAGGTGCACGAAAAATATGTTTGTTTCTTTTCGACAGAATAAATACGGAATGGATGCATGTTGTTCATATTTCCTATATGACCCCTTGTAATGGCAAGCATATAAAAGCTCGGCTGTAGCTATCGGTCCATTGCACTATGCCGCCGTGGATTGCTGCTAAAACATGCATGACTACTCGACAAACTAACGCAGTTTAAATACGGTGTTTTACCGTTCAATGGAACCTTCTCTTTGGATTGAAAATAAAGATGGCTGCTAAGGTAAATTTAATCATGGATGAAAATGAGCGCGTGGCATTCGCACTCTCCCACCGCCAAAGCAGTGCAATTGCCCGTACAATAACTACACCATAGTTCTTTGTTTCACGGGATTACTGAACATAGAGTTGAGAGCAATGTCTCTTCCGATCAACTTTGGGTTCCTCTAGCCTCCGCTTTCTTACCGACTAAAAAGAAACGTGAGCTTTATAATTAAGTTCATGGGCCGGGGGGGTCTATTACCAAGGCGCCACTTCCCACACAAGTCAAGATGACAGTGTTCCACAAGGACACCCGCTCTGCAATCGACTTTTGGGAGTGCAGGGAGAGATGATTTAATTACTCATTTTCACAAAAGTGGAACAGTAGTCAGGCTGCTCCTCCAAAATGCAGTGGATGGGCCGCTCCTCATCTTAAAAATGGCTGTTGTGGGGCCGCTGGCTCGGGTCTAGTCCAAATGTACCCAAGCGCTAACGAGCATAGCACCGTCTGCTTCTCCGGCTGCCGTAAGAAAGACACATTCTCCGACGAAGGCCTGTGATGCATAAATTTGTCTCCTGTAGGCGTTTAAACGGTAGTTGCCAGATACTCGCCCTCTGGGACACGAAATGCTAATCAACGGTAGGAGCGGGGCACGAAAGGAAAAAACTAACCTTTGATGGATAGCCAAAACCCCCCAAAAAACACTCGTGAGAGCTTAACAGTTTGAGAAGGAAAAAAAAGCAGCTGTGGACTGCCGGCTATGCACGAAGGTGCACGAAAGTATGAAAACATTTCGTGTCTTTGAAGACCGTAGTGTGTCGAGCAGTTTTGTGTGCTGACAAGCAGTTGCGTTTACTTAAAAGGGTCGATTAATGATTTTAAATAAGAATAACAGACACTTGTCATTTTTTTTGACTGGCCAATGGAGGAACTTCGGAAGTCCCAGGACAACTTAGATTTAGCTATTAAATTTGCAGCACAATATATTTCTTGTCCTTGCCCTGGACAAAAATGACTGATTCTGAGCATGTCGTGACAAAAACAACAACAAGTTCTTGATCGCTTGATGAAGCAAGGCCAACGTTCCATCATGTGCAAGAGGACTTTGCTATGTTATCCTACGTGTACAGCATTCGTGGAAGAAAATCTTAGCAGGCACACACAAAAACAAATATAGGACATGACGATGTCTTCAACAAGCTTCAATAGTGTGCGACAAGGTTTTCTGGCATTATCAGCAGCTGAAGACTTTGAGGATGACGCACCAAATACGGGCAACATGGTTCCACAAATGAAATTAATACCACCAAGCGGTAACGTAGGTCCGCAAGACACAATGGGATGCATATAATTAACGAGGTACCAGTGTCCACATATACACTAATCATTAATGGACCTGTTATTACGGTACAGGCAGAGACAATTGCGGATAAATCGAGATCGTGAGGACTCTATTGCTGTTGGTGAAAGGAGCAGGGATTTGCTGGCAACACAAAAATTATTGGAGCACGGATCCTGTGCTCAAGATTGATGACTGCATAAGAATCCAAGAAGATGAGCCCCTTAATTGCTATATTATGCAACGAATTGTTTGCTTTACTTCAGAACTCATTCGTGCTCACCTGGAATCCGTGACGGTAGTGCCAAGGAGTAAGGTCAAGCCGGCAATTACGCCGGATGATCTATTCTGGACGTGTTACTTGGCCGAAATTAATGACAGGCATCAAGCCACTGGGTTCAGGATCGCAAAACTGATTGTCAAATGGATAATCTGACAGCTACAGCAGCTTAATTGAGCTGCTTCAAAACCAAAAACGGACAAAAAATGACTATCTGGAGACTGGAAAGTATTGTTAACACGACAAGAGCACAAAAATTGAAGAAGCACGGAACCAGATCGCGAGCGATTTCAGTTGTAAATTAAATTTTAAGATCGCAGGAGTAAATCAAGGGAGTACTGATCGATAATGTCTAGCGAAAGAGTATATAGTGGAAAAGGCATGGAGATCCCCATCTTGCAAGCTTAAAAGCACATTTGGAAGGATCCAGACCATCCGCTCCTACGACCACCCGCAGAGATCGCAGCTACCGCAACTGCTGGCATACAGCCAGTCGCTCCTCGTATTCGCATGTCTACTATTTCGGAGCTGATAAAGTCCTTCGAAAAAGTTGAGAAGCATGATATAGAAAGTCGAAGGCCATCTTCGAATTAAAGCACTTCAACGAAAGGGGGGCATTTATTTACTCACCCAGTGCTGACAACTCAGCTGAGCTTCGCGAGATAAGTGCAGCGCGGAATTAATTGCAGTGCTAAAGCAAGAAAGACTTCTTTCCAGGCTTACCACATTGAAAAAGAGATCGAACGATTTTAAGCTAATATATGTATACTGCCCTGACGCTGCTGCTTACGAGCCTAATAAGGCGTTAAGAGCGAACTATTTAATCCGAGTCGAAATCATGTAAAGCCTTTTATCAAGACTCTACAATACCGCGATCGGGCCGATCAATCCAACATTTGGATGATTATGCACTAGAAAAGATGCTAAGAGCGAGGTAAGCACAAATTTCCATCATAAAAATAAATTTGGGTCAAGAAAGTATCGTTAAATTGTTGTCAGTTCTACGCGGTCAGGCCTTTGTAAGCGTAAAACCCAGAATATGACCGCTGCAATTTATAAAAAAACGATGGTAGCCATAAATGGGTGTTGAATTGAATTCTGCACAAATATTTTTGCCACGACGGTAATTTTGATCGTACAGGCACAAAATGCTGAAGGCGTTGGATCATACTAAAAGCAAACCTATAATTGCTTATGTTTAGACGACATCCAAGCTGGGCCGTTTTTGTCAGCGCTATGGAAAGCGCACCGACACAGTTAGCATTTTGTTTATAGGCTGCGGAGAAATCTTCGGTGCCAAATAAAGAGAATCTACAGCCTCGTCAATAAGTGATCACCGCCCACCAAAGCATTTAAGCATGTTAGCAAGAAGTAATGAGAAAATGTTAAGACGCTCGCCCAGGATGAGCCGAGCACTTTAAGACTTGAACCCATGCATACATCAAAAAGGGATAAAGACTATCAGAAAAGGGACTAATTAACAATACATAGATAATCGTGGAAAACGTATTGCTGCTATCTCAAGCTAACATAGTTCTGATGAAGTTTCCTAAGTCAATATAACAATAAAGTCGGATCTATCACGGAAGAAATGCATGGAAACTGAAAGTAGCACACACCGAGTAAGCAGAGAAAGAAGTAGCGAAAAAGCTTATTTTTAAAGTTTGGTGTCAGGTATTCATTTCAAATGCTACGTTTTTTCGTAGATTGAGTTCTGTGTGTTCTATTTAAAAAGACCGTGTCATTGTTTGATCGAACGTGTGTGCCATAAAGGGATGTGTCGGAATAAAACTCATTATACTGGGACCCTTGATATATTTTTTCCATCAGAGGCTGATAAAGTGGTCGAGCATGACGCAATTTTCGGCATGGACTCAGGCATATGCTGAAATTGGTTTAGTATGGCCGATGAATTCTCCAGAAAAGCTTCCACCAGATGAGTGAACAGCGACCACCGCACGAAGAAAATCTTTGCCTCTCCCTAAACGTATTTCCGGCTTTGCTGAGATACGCATCTTACATTCTGTTAAGCAGTTCACCTACCGACAACTCAATCCAGCGCAGCGATTCTTGCTCGTACTTGGTCCACCAGTTGAGCTGTAATCAACGATATTTTTTATGTACAGCAAAATGATCACCAATCTTTAGTACTAGTGGTGCGCAATATGATTGTGTAGCGTATGTTTTTTTATCCCAGTTGTCTATACATTGAAAGAACAGGACACTATAGAGAGTAGTACATCGTAAGCCTCACAAAGAGCTACACTTATTGATGATCTTTCCAGTAAAGGAAAAGACATTCATTTTGTTTAAGCTTATCGTCTTCATCATTATCGCTCACACTTCCGACGTTTCCGATATATAAGAAATAATAAAATGTCCGGATACTTAGTCGACAAGTTCGTCTCTTTTCGTGTTAAGATTGCTCAAGGTCTGAAAACATTTAAGCGTTGCGCGTCAGCAAGCAGTGTACATACATCGTAAGCAAGGCGCCTTGAGTCATCACTGCGCACGTGTGTGTGTCTAAAACTACATAATGGCTCTACTTTTAGTGGGTACCCTGCGATATAGATACACCAATTTTTTATTCTAAAAAACATATTTGACTAGCACATGCTAACCAACGCACACAGAAATGGACAGCGGGAGGAATTGCAAACATCGGTAGAAGATTCAAGATGGGACAATATTTGAGGGTGAGTAGATAGGAGCGATGCAACATCAGTCAACTCTTAAAGATACACGCGTAAGGTTTTCGGATAGTAAGCGCTAAGTAAACTTCTGGATCAGCAGAAGACCAACGATTAGGGAACCTCCACCGTGGATAGTACAACGGCATGGGATCAAAATCTGTTCTATCAGAATCACCTCGCTGATTTGTCGCTTTTACCGCAAAATCGGCTTAGCCTTGTACGAAACAAAATCTCTCGTATGTCTTAAGACGTTTATTATGCAGACTGAATACTTCATTATATTATTGAAAGGTGTTATAAACATCGTGTTATCCTACTAAAAAATTGCCGTAATCTGTGTTTTACCGTGGAAGCTCCGTCATCATGCAATATTTTGGGCACTAAGCGAAATATAGTGCTACGTAGAGCTGGTCATGCGAGAAGTACGGGGAATGAAAGCAAAGGGAGCTTAAATTAAAAAAAAAAATCGCTTTGATTTCCTTGCGCTTCAATAAGCATCATGGCAAAAGGTGGCAGCACTATAAAATGCTTACGATGAAGGCCAAAAACAACCTCGCTCGGATTGTCATAGCTGATAAACACATTTCCTGGGATCAGCACATGCTGGCCTTAGGTCTCTTTTGTCATCATAGGTTAGTCTCAAGCTTTGCATCTTCATGATGAGAGCGCTTTTCTCGATCGTCAGTCTTGGTGGTGTATTTCCATTCAGGATTGTGATATGTAAAGTTTGGCTTCAAAAAAATTTCTCGCATCCTTTTTGCCAGTGAAGGCGCATTTGAGACTAATCAGGTGACCTTCAAGCTGCAGCATCGTGAGCGCGACGCACCTCAGCGTTAAGTGTTGTCGCTATTCTAGTTAGATATATTTGTCCTAATTTCGAAGCCGCATGCATTGCTTCAGTATAAATATTCATTCTAGTAAACAACGCATCTTTAAGAACTTTGTGGTTCACATTCTCTCCTGCGCATCAACATTTTGTTTGCAAGCCTAATGAGATCAAGACTAAGCGATAGAACAACTTAATGCATCTCTTCAACTCTTAAGGACGTGTCGACAGTAGTTCTGCGCTGCTTTCATTCTTGGTAGTCTGTACATGCATATTTACCGTGGGTGCCCGTAATTACGACGATGTTAAGCAGGCATCGATGAAGTCTACGATGTCAGTCAGCACAACAGCTTGGAATATTAAAGTAAAAGCACACACTTTTGTTCTTCAAAGGATCGTTTTCGTTGTTTAATATGTCTCGTCGCAAATACTTAACCGTATACGCGTCCTTACTCGCACTTGGCATTTCGAACTACGTAATGCTGCTAAATTCAGGATTCTCTTCCAGACCAGACTGATCTTCATTTCTTTGCATAAGCTGCGGCATATCAAACTTGTTGACCCCAGACCTACTTGGTTGCAGTAAATCATGTGTACGTGTTAGCTCGCGAAAGCACAAAGTGTTTTCTATTGCTTGTCCTTTCAGCGCACGAAATCTTTTGGTCGAAGTCTCTTTAGAAGTACATGTAGAATCAGTTTCAACGCGTTGGCACCTATGCATTTTGAGAGCAAACCAAAATGGATGCACATAGCCAACGCAGTTAGCAGTGCACTTTAATTTCAATGACTCTTCACCCTTCCGCATCGCTTACAAGGTACTCCACACGCAAAGAGGCAGCATAAATGGACGCATTTACCAACAATACGAAGGCTTTTATGCGACTTTTGTTCTTTGCGATTGCAGGGCTTTGAGCTTTCGAAATTTGTACGCCAGGACTAAGAAAATCTCTGGCGCGAGACACTGGTAACTATCTGATCCATTTTGGATCATTACTTGCCGCTATGGCTGCATTTAATATCCAAGCCTGCTTTGAGAGCGCAAAGATCTCTCGACATTTGATATTTTAGACTACCCAGGGTTTTGCTTGTCCTCAGCATAACAGGGCTATGATGAGACATTAAGCGGTTTTTACAAAAGTTAAGTGCTCGATTAAGAAGATGTCAAGGATACAGATGATTTCCCGAAGGTGGGCGTGCTCAAGCTTATATTTGTGATTGAGACCGCTTTATAACTGACAAATTAGCTGCTAAAAATGCTAAAGAAAGTGTTTTTATCGTGGATGGCATAGCTTCACATATAGCCGGCGATAACTTCCCGCAAATCAAAATTCGGGATGCTATCTAATGTGACACCCTTCATGTCTCGAATGATATCAAAGGTGATAGAAGTTTTTCGATCGCAAAAATAATCGACCATTAGCTGGCCGGCGTGTTACGACTCATGAGATTTGGAACCTCGAAAAGATCAATGCTAACAAATTCGAAAATGTTTTTTGAAACGTAAATCCATCCTCTGCCTGAAGAAAAATCAAAGTGATTCATATTAAGGGCTGAATACAACGATGCACTGTCAGTCGCATGACATTAATTCGGACCGCTCTTGTATAAATGGACAGGGCATTGGATGATGAGCTTGATGGCAATAGCTTATAATTATATAACATTTTACATTTTAGACCAAGAATGGCTCATAATGTGCTTTGGAAAAGAGATTTTATTGCACTTGACCCTGAAATTAGCAGCAACTTTGCAAAATGTTAAATTTCAACTGCTACAAGTTTTACTGTAAACTATTCCTTTTAAATTTCAAACCGCGCGAAAGGCAATCAAGAGGGCGGCCATGGGCGACGCTGTGGTGCGTGTGCGCAGTCACCTGCAGAATTTGGCGCGCGAGAACTGGAAAGCTATAGAAGCACAACACGCTTGCAACGTTTCGTGGCTGCAGAGCGAGTTGGCGCAGATCTCTCGCTCGCTGGAGATCAAAGTGCGTTTCGAACCCAAGCCGCCGATCACTCCAGCGCCTTATCCTAGGTAAAATTGAGCTTCAATAGCTGTTTTTGAGCCCTGTATATGCGATAAATGGCTTATCCTCATGTACGCTATGGCTTTCATTACATTTGTGCCTTGTAGCGCTTTAGAAGACACGTTTAGAGCGAATGAACCGGCGAACAAGAAGCAAAAGGTCGAGATGCAGCGAGAAGAGCCAGCTTTAGTGTCGAAAGCCCAGAGGAGAAGGAGCGCGAGGCTGTCGGTGCGTTTACGGACGAGGAACGCAAGTGTGGACGTGACGAGAGACGAGAAGAAGACGAGAAAGAGAGCCCGTCCCTCCGAGGGGCCGCTGCAAGATCCCGCGAAGCTTAAAGTAGTGGAGTTACGGTCTGAGTTGAGAAAAAGAGGACTTAGGACGGGTGGACTCAAGAATGCGTTGCTTAAGCGTCTACTAAACGCGTTGGAGCAGGAAAAGAGACAGAATGAAAGGCATGTGCCAGAAGAGAATCGAGAAATTGTGGTAATTGACGACGACGACGACGACGACGAAATCGTACGAGAAAGCGTCGGATCTTTTAAATCGTTACGTAGTCAGTCGACGTCACCAAAAGCAACATCAAATGATGACGAAAAGGAATTGGCGAACATAGATAAGGTCGAGGAGACCCCGGTGATTCCGGTTATAGAACCAGATAAAGGCAGTGGAGAAGTGCACAATAAAGCGCCGTCTATACCAGCAGAGGAAGCACCAGCAACAGCTTTTAAGCCGAGAGATATGATGCAACAGGGTGATTCTATTGAGAGCAACATGGAGAAAGATGCTCAGAGCGCAAGGCGCGATGTTGAAGAGGCTTTTGTGGAGAGAGTTCTGACAAAAAGTGTCAAGGCTTGTGATGATAGAGAACCGAGAAAGTCAATGCTGGTGATTGAGAGGGATTTGGCGAGTTCAATAGCGTGGAAAAGAAAATCAATTTTACGGAAGACGACGTCGCTGGCTCCTCGCAATACAAGGAAGGTTAGCTTTGCTCCCAAGAATATGGTTAATGTGATTGTGGAGAGTTCGCAAACTGACTCCAGTCAACCAGATCCCAGTCCAGACGATACGCCGTTGTTAATGGACAAAACCAGAGCACCTGCGGGGATCAAAGAGAAGAAACAAGAAATCAGGTCGGACTCTGTTATCGAAGATGACAACAAGGTGATGATGGTCAATTCACCTGACGTGACTCTAAAGGTTCCAACAAATCGCGAGCTTTCCTCTTCTCCAGTCGTATCCAAACAAGAAACAGACGAGCAACGTAGAGAGCGTGAATTTGATGAAAGTGTACAGCGCGAGGCCCAGAAGCTTCGAGCTGCTGCAAAGTTGTCTGCCCAGAAGCGGCTTGAAGAAGCCAAAGCTAGCAAAGCTTTTTGGGCGAAGCGCGATCAGTTGAAGGCAAAGGTGCGAGCTTCTTCGACCAGTGACAAAGGAAAGAGCACGTTAGCGCCTGAAGCATCAATCGAGAAAGCGTCTGATTCAGTGCCGCCGTCTACTTCGACAATTACCGTTATAACCTCCTCTACTGTTGGCGATCGGACAAGTTCAGCATCGAAGAAAGAGAAGCTAACGCAGTTTACGACTGAAGTGACGCGGAAACGTTTAGAAAAAGCCACAGATCATGATTCCATGCGGTGCCTACAGGAAGTGGGAAGCACTCCGGAAGTACCCGACTTTGTTGAAAGCTCGCGACATGAGGACAAAGGTCTTCGATCTACGTATTCCGCTGTAGAAGACAAGCATCACGTCGAGCGATTGCAGTCAGTTCGACCCGCAGAGAAGCCAGCGGCAAAGTCCATGCCATCGACGATACAAATAATGGAAGACTCGCTACCCCATGCGGGCGTCGAATTGGCGTCACGACAGAAGCTATATCGGTTGACACAAGAATCTTTGGTCTCAGCGCCATCAAAAAATGCGGGGAATGCAAAAAAAACCGAGTCGCAGACGGCGAATCCTCTTCAAAAATGGAATCGTCCCGATTCATTGTCCTCCACAGTGTCCTCAATTCCTGAGCCTTCACTTGTGGAGAATGCTCTCAAAAGCGGTACTGCAACGGCTCTGAGCTTCCCACACAGACCAAATTTGCATCTTAGCAAGGATCTGCACTCGTTCTCGTCCATTTTGGACACTTCACAACAGAGCAACAGTAGCCGGTTCGCTCCTGTTGTGAATGCTCTAAAGCTTGCGGAGAGATCACGTGTCGCTGAGGAAAAGAAACGCCTCGAGAAGGCGAAACGCAAAGCTATGTTGAAAAAGAGAATGGAAGAGCACAAACAGGCGGTCGCACTCAAGGAAAAGGCTGAGAAGGACGCTCAGGAAAAGCGAGAACAGGATCGCTTGAACGAGCGGAAGAAGCGTGAGGCAGAACTTGCGAGACGGCGTCAACAAAAGCTCAAGGAGATGCGTGCAGGGCTTGAAAAGAAACGAGCGATGCTTGCAGCGGAAAAGAAGTCCCGCATTGCTTCCAGTGCAACAATGCCCCAAAAACCTGTGGCTTCAGTTGCGGTGGCGTCACATTCGAAGCATCGCGGGTTGGCAAGTGCATCTGAAGTTTCGCAACCGATGACAAAGCCGACTTCTAAGCCACTACAAAAGGCCATGTCCAAGCCAGTCTTCAAACCCCATTCGGGGCCAAATTCATCCCAGTCAATTCCAGCCGCAGGAAGGCAAGCGCCAAAGCCTGTGTCAAAGGTTGTTTCTAAACCTCCACAAGGGTCCCCTGTACCCGGGAAACAGGCTCCAAAGAGCCACTCACCTGAAGTTTTCAACTACGAAATGTCGGATAATGCTGAGTCCTCAGACGGTGGCAGTAGTGACTCGGATGCAGGTCGTCGAGGAAAGAAAAAGGTGCCGAAATGGGCGCAAAGGGACCATCTAAGCAAAATTCTTCACGCCCAGTTTGGTAGAAATGCTATTGATCCATCACCTACCATTTTTCAGGATTTTGCTAACACTTGCAACTTGGAGGCTATATTCGAGACGACAGATATTCAGAAAAAAAAGAAGTTTGCAAGACGAACAAGCAGTGGAAACTGGTTGGCCGATCGCCCTACTGCACGGGACAAAGCGCTTTATCAACATGACATGGGTTACGATCAATGAGGTAAGGCCAGTGAACGTATAGTGGGAAATTGACGCTTTGTCGTAATCTGAAGTTACAATAGTATTTACGATTTATTATAATGAACTCAAACAATTCTTGGAACAATTCAATTGGACTCTGGGGTCTTTTCATGCTGCTTTCAGGGTTAATACGCTACGGGAACTGCTAATTGCACGTTGCGTGTGCCTGTTCTGGAGGCTTGAACTTAGAAGAGCAGTACTTACGGCATTTCGACATGCTGCTGCATCGGTTTTCACGCATGCGTTTCGAGTACCAAATTCGTCACGTGACGCCAAGCTGCTTGGTCGACAAGGACGCAGACCAGTTGAAGACGAGCTACTGTTCATGTCAAAAACCTTTCTCGAGCTGTCTCCAGCGGCCGATGCAAAGATCTTAAAGTCCCCTGATGCGTAGATGCGCAAGATGCTCTGATCTGTGCCAACAAATCCATAACATGGTCTGCCAGATTTTCAAGCGTAATTTCCATCTTGTACGCGGCAGCTGCGGTTCGAGCACGGGTGTCGAGTGCCACCAAGCAACCAAGAGCTGGACCAGCGGACTTACGAACATCAAACAATGGAGAAGCCCCAAAAAATTGGAACGTAGAGGGATCGGGAGATGAAGGGAAGGACGAAGAACTAGCGAAATCGGGCACTGTTACGGCGACCTCAGTACTAAGGGCACGACTACAGATGCAGAGAAACGTAGGGTCATGAAGCACGCGGCAACGTAACCCTTTGTGTGCGACGACCCAAAGATGCTGGTCTTGTACGAGTACGATGGCTCCTCCAACGCAGTCAAGATAGTCAACAAGCAGAGAGCAAACCGAGTAAAGCTTTTGGCTGCGGTACTGACTCACGACCACGTCAAGCTCACAAGAAGTCTGCAGTTGAGAAGTGGCTGGTGTGATCAACCAAGAAAAGGAGCACGGCGACGCTGGAGTGGAAGACAGAGTGCAGTCGCTCATTGTCATGGTCGTTAGAGAATCCTCTAATTTGCTCTGGCGAAGTCGTGGGATCTGCGATTCTCCTAAAAAGGGCCAGTCAACGTCTCCCACAAGAGTCGGCTTCATTATCCTCTTTTGCACGCAGCGAGCGCAAGTGTACGCCAAGTCGACCCCCTGGTCGGGAATGTCTACTAAGCAAAAACCCAGGCACCGACGACAGCAAACGTCTCCACACTAAAGACACGACATTTTGTGAGTTTTAAGATCCTGCAAAAGAATTAAATTTTGCCAACTTACTGCTCGGCAATGGTGTTTCCACCGAAGCAGCCCAAACTTTTTGGCGCAGATCCCACAACGCAGAACCTTGTCATTTTTCCGCCACACATAATTCGAGATACCAGACAGTACTTTGGGACCTGACCGAGCCGACTGTGCGCAATTATATAGCGCTAGAAACGAGAGCGGAAGGCTGTCGGTCATTGGAGACGCCCGCGTCACTCTATGGTCGAAAAGCAAGTTGGAAAGTGCCACACGTAGCCGCAAGTGGTGCCGCTCGACAGACTCACCATTGCTTACGGTCAACTGGCGCCTTCTAAACTTGGCTAAAGTGTGGACGCGTTGATCTTAACGGTCGAGCATATAGTAATGTTCCATACGGTTTCATAGATTGATGAAGCAGACACTGTGTCAAGTTTTACCCATGCCGTTCTGCTATAATTGTACGACTTAATAAGTGGGAGTGAATCAAGATCACGCAGAGAACGAGAACGGTTATCAATTTAACGCAAGCAGAGATCTGGATGCCTCCTCCCTGAGTGAGAGTTCTATCTTCGGCACGACCGTAGACTCCTGCCTTCCCTATTTCAAAACGGCTATGACAAATAGCCTCGATGAGACCGGAGTTTCGACGTTGATCTTGGTCGACGATGAGGAGTACGTGCTGCGAGCGTCGCGAAGTCAATTGCACTTTGACAATTATAGTGGAGTGGAGGTACGCGATACACTGCTAGAGTTCAAATTCTGCATCGGACACTTACGTTATAAGAACTTACCGACAGGCGAATCTTGAGCAGACATTCACACTCACGCTCGAACGCGGTCGCGACTTGGGCTGTGAAGTGTCACCGAGAGACGCTGTTGTTCCGATTATTGTTTCTCCGCTTACAACACTTCGGTTTCAGCTATCAGTCAACGATGCTACTCTGTCTCCATTTGAGGGCATACTGCGTCTCAATGTACCACGAATATACTGCGTCAAATTTCTAATTCCCGAGATTTCTGAAAGCGACTACGTGTGGGACAACTTTCAAGACCAAATTGTTGTGCATACAAGATTGAGTAAGCTTGTGATACGACTTGGGGCTTGGAAGCACAAGATGCCACTGCCTAATCCGCTCGAACGCGAAAGAAATGTACTGTTTCCAAGCTCTCTTTCCGACATTAGAACCCCGCCGTTGAGATCATTCAACGCCATCGAGCGGAACATTGACTCAAATCAATCCTATCGTCTCAATCATATTAAAAGTTCTGCCATACAGAATTTGGTTGAGGATGACAAGGTTGGCGTCCTACGAAGCGTTAGCTCATCAACCCTTTCACGGCCTTCGTCCGCTGAGCAACAGTCCAGCGCCTTAGTGGCATCGCTGCAACCTATAAACGCGTCACCTCCACCCTCTTCAGTCTTGACTACAATTCAGTCTCAACTCGAAGCTCGAGAAGTCATTCTGGAGCTACGAAAACGCCTGACTGCTCCAATGAAAGCTCAACATGTATTGGAGATGCCAACCGATTCAGTCGTGTCGTCTCCTGAGACAATTGCTCTTGACGCTAGCACTAAAGCTGAACTTGAAAAATTTAATGAACTCATCAACGCTGCAAAGGATCAAGTGAGAAAGGAGACTGTACGGGCCAAGAACGAGCTGCTATATTACCAGCAATTACTGCCAAAGCCTCCGATCAAGGCGCAGAAACCACGAAAGTTTCGACATTTATCAGCAACCGTCAAGCGGCCATTTAATTTGCCGACACTTATGTCGGGCACGGATCTTTCAGTAAACAACCAAGAGCCAATACTTCGAAATCAAGTGTTGGCACGGTCAAATTCTGCAAATTGTATCCAGCAAAAGTCCCGTTCAGCCTTAGATATGGGTTCTCAGAGATCACAGGACCACCAATCAAGCTTTGAACAGCAAAATGAGCTTCTATTTAGTGAATCTGATGATTCCGAAGTGGATGATGCTCCTCTTGTCGCCGATGAACCCACTGGTGTCGCCGCACTCGATGCAGAAGACGAGTGAACATTGTTATAAAGGACACTTTAAACGTTTATTAAGACATTCAGTTGACATGTTTTTCTAGCTGCCACGGTATGTGGAGTATCCGAAGGGATTAAGGAGTAAGGGCACGTGATAATGCTGAGTCGGGTCTTTTACGGTAAACGCTATAGTCACTTCCGGATAAAAGAAATCCATAATGCCATTTTCCTCAAAGTATTCTTGAACAAAAAAGACAAGACGGTAAGCGCCGGCCTTAAAATGCATCGACTCGGGTAATAAGTGGCTATCGACGCGTCCATCAAGGTTCGTTCGTCCCTCATTGATGTGAACCCAGTGTTCAGAGTGGAAATGCTGCAGCGCCACACGCACGTTGGCGGCCGGTCGACCGATTGAAGTGTCGAGAATATGCGAGGTTATTGGAGACTTGTAACTTATTGGAGCATTTGTCGAGATGTGGCCATGGACAGCGGAGATGCGGGAAACCATCGTCTTTTGATAATGCTGATAGTAATATCTTTGGTCTGTTTCCAGAAAAATAAAGACTAACAAACCAGTTTCGTACTGTGAGCTCAACAATCACGTGAGCATAAAAGGATATTTTTGCGCGGAAACAGACTTCGCAGGCTTATAGTATACTCTTTTCTAAATGGCTATTTCCTTGAATGATTCTTTTCTCATCTTCCAAAAAAATACTTACGACGGCCATAATTAAAGAATATCATTCGCAATTTACGCGATCCTTAGTGTTTGGCATTATAAGGAATCTTTTTGATGTCTGTATATTGCTGATGGTAGTTAGTAGTTTGCCAAGCAGTCAATGTGAATCAAGTCGGTGCATAGCGGTAGTCTACGACCATTCGACGTGATCAAGCGCACCAAAATTGATAGTTGGAATTGCAGAAGATTACTCAAAAACAAGCTCCGATTACAGCACTGAGGTATCAACCGACGCCATCAATTAAATGTGCACGCGATTGCACAGTCCAACGTAGTCTTTGTCATTTAAGTTACCGCTTCTTGATCCAAAATCTTACTTTCTAGCCAGAATAATGTACGTTTCCAAGCCGATAGGCGTGCCTTCGACGAGCCATTCGTCCGCCATGCGCTTGACAATGGCAAATAGCTTTGCTCTAAGCTCTTTATCTTCCAGAGGATTTACATCTTCTTGAAACTTAGCAAAGTCTTCGGCGCTCCAGAGCTCCACGACGCACTGGAACGGCCAGATTTGCACGCGCTTAAAGCCAGCTGCGTCAAACCGGCGACGCAACGCTGGGAGGTCTTTTCCCATGACAAAATTAGCGTGTTCGTCCGAATTTTTTTCAAGGCCTAATTCCTTATTTGCATTCGAAGCGATGACAAAATGGCCACTGCGATCGGGAGAACCCCAGATAGTGAAGCCGGCAATGCCATCAGGGGTCAACACGCGGCTTGCCTCGCGGAGGAGTGCATCAGGGTCTGGGGCAAGTTGCACGCATAGACTCGCAATGTACCGGTCCATTGATTCAGTAGCTACTTGAGTCAAATTTTGGCCTAAAAGTATTAAAACTAAACAGTTTGCGATCGAAATGGAAGTCTAGAGGATGAGACGAACGTACCATTTGCTGCATTGCACTTGATCTCGACGACGTCAGTACTTGCACCACTTAAGTTTTTTTCAGCTAGACCAACCATTACGGGGGACAAGTCCGTGACCGTAAAAGTTCGTTTTGTGTCCTTTGAGAGCTTCGACTCACCATCGAGGAGGTACCGGACGACGTCAAGTGACCCCAGGCCACCTCCCGCTGCAACTTCCAGAACATTGCAGGCGCGATCGAGTTGCATGTGCGAGTGCAAGTGCTGCGAGCACTGCAACGTCATGCGTTTGTTTGCCGTCTCAGTGAACCGCATGGCAAACTCGTCCCACTTGTCCCTCACCATATCAAGACTGTCGGCCATAACTGCTGGGAGATTATTGTAGACTTACAAGGTTGACGTTGCAACAAGACTTGTAGAGAGACTATTGAACCTGTCTATCGTGATAAGTACTTACGGTCTAATATTGATTGCCATAATAGGTCTGGGCACCATAAATGGGTCGAAAATTTTCCAAAAAGAGTGTTACAAAAAGTCGAACGCTAGTGCGTCTCATACGAATAAATATAGTCCCTGTCCAAATTGTATTATTTGGTGCATATAAGGTTTAATGGTACGACCAAACATAGGGTAAGTATCGTCTTAAATAGGTAACCCCTTGAAGTGAGATTTATAAAACAAGTTGATCCCCCTTAAAATCGGCGATAATAAGCGGTCGATCTCCGAAAGATCGTATATCATCCTGCATGCCTATCACATCTAATAGCACTTTGTAGTTACCCCTAAGCCATGCTCAAAGTATTTGCTGGCTTTTATGGGCTCGAAAAGATGGCAGCAATTACAGACTTTCCTGCTGCCAAGCAGTTAAAACGTGTCAAGGCGTTTAATTTTGACGAGTAAAGTTCATGCTTGATAGCTCTAGCGGAATAGGATCAGGTAACTTCGGTGGCAAAGCTTACTATGAGGTCCAAGTCGGTAAAGCTTGATGTTTTCAGTATCAAAGTAAAGCAAAAATCTTCACTTCCGAACCATAGGGTGAAATGACCACTAAGACGGCCCTCATCACAGATGATCGAGGTCCACAATCCATGTTCACTCTCGAACCTGCGAGTCCAAACTAAAAGCTGGACACTCGCTTGTAGCGAAGTGCTTTGTGTCCTGGGAACTCATGAGAGTACATGCGCGAGCAACATTTCTTCTAGTGAGCTTTGAGATCCGCCAGCGTACACACCTTTTTTCCCGCATGCAAGGAAAGAGTAAGCTCCATGAAAATTTCCTTTATTAGAGAGAGCTGAATGCATCTTTTACTATGGCGCCACCCCTTGAACAAGTCAAGGTGGCTCTGTCTTAATATACGGCCTTTAATGGTACCTTTAACTATATAGGGTACATGCAGCGGCCACGATAGGCGATGCAAATTGCTCTTTGAGAAATTCAAAGCGCTGTAAATAAGCAGCTTTTGATCGCCAAGATTGATGTCCCTGAACCCGCTGACTCGAGTTTAGCACAACGGACTTGCGCGTTGCTGAACACGCTGCGTTAAAAATAAAGAGCACATGGTCCGTGTCGGTTTCGGAGAGGGTCGACAAAATAAAATTTTGTCTTCCCCAAGAAGTTTGTAGGGTTGCTGGTAAAGACCGCGCCCTCACAGATAGAATTGCGCTGGACATCAGATGGGCACCTCTGATGTGTGACTGATCACACCTCGGGGGTTAAGTCCCTGAAGTCTTGACAGAGACATGGACTGCTGGCTGTAAGCGCAAGTGTTCGAGGGTTTTAAAGCTTAAGTTCTGGTGAATTCTGGTGCGTCACGCAATTTTACCCATCGGCAAGTTTCGACAGTCAACCAGAATAAGTTTTGCAAAAGTGAATAAAAAAATACGGCATGACTTGACCGTAGGCATGCCTTGGCTAAAAAAGCACGAGCTTTTAATCGATTGAAGGGCAATATTATACCCTGAACCCGCGCAACGAAACTTTAGAGGGTCTTTTCTCATCCATTTTGTGCGTTCGACCTCTTCGAAATAAAGACTGAGCACCAGAGTTAAATATGAAAGGCATTGTAGGTAATGTTTCTTCATGGTAAATGTGACGACGTCTTTAAATCCTACTTAAGCGAGCACCTTTAGTTTGCTTGCAGGGTCACACAGCTCCACAAATTAGTAGGAAAGTGCCACCATCCTCGAATCACTGCCAGCTGATCATCGTTTACGGCAGGTCTGCCCCTGTCGAAGGCACAGCTGGGTGTACCAAAGCTATAAAAACTTGACAATTTTCAGGCTTTAGCGCTTATTGGTAAATTAATAGCCGTTACAATCTCAGAGACCGTAATTTTAGAGAAGGAATCTTTCATAAACTCCGTAAGTGAGACACTATATAAATATGCTTTATAAATAGCGTACGTGGTCTTGGCTACAATATGATTCTGTACATCTTAGAAATGGTACTCGAGTTTTCTTTAAAATTAGTCGGTCCAGCTTTTTGCAGGCGAAAAAGTTTATTCCGACCTCATTGACAGATTACGATGCTTGTGGACTCAGAGATCCTAAAAAGCTTTGTTCGTATGGAAGAATACTTAGCTGCTTTCCATAGCAGCCAACTATCAGAGCTATCACGAGATAGTAAGAAGGGGCTAGTTGTGGAGTACTACATCAAAAAGATTTGGCAACTACCACGAGAGTAGTGCTACCTTCTTAATCCATTCTTCACTGGAAAGACTAAAAATGGCATTGTGCGGATGTCAGATACCTCGCTTTTGTCACCTTCTGTTTGTGGCCATCGGTACGGCTTGTAGTTTGGGCACCAAGCTCGACTCTTTTAGGCCGCCAAGCGAGTGCGGCATTTGCCTAGGAATTTACAGCGGAGCTAATAGTCTAGCCTTTAAAGCTGCGTGTGCTTCACATTGAGTTTTCACCGAGTGTAGAGTTTCATGCGATAGGATTCGTTGTAGTCTCTCGAGCGAGGACAACCCTCGCAAAACATGAGTCGAAGGTCTTGCGCAGATCTAAAATTAAGACAATTTTAATTTGTCGTGGTGCACATCGTAAATTTGCGCCACAGCACTATATTTAATATTAATTTTGACTCACAGACACAGACGTTTCGCCGTAGAGCGGATACGGAATCCGTGAAGTGCGCAGTAAGAGTACTGACCGCTTCCGAGTACGCAATGTAAGACGGATAGGCAATAGTATAGATGCGCGCGGTTCATGTAGATTACCAATCAAGCGTACTCGGCTTAGTGGAATGATCTGCAAACCCACGAGCTGGGATTGGACCTTGTCAAGGAGAGTACTTGCCCTTTTTACCTAGGCTAGTAATCTATCTTCGACCATAAGCCTTGGGTCTTATTTACATTGAGAAGAGTGACCGACGCATCGCGCAACTGTGCTCTACAAGCAATCGAACTGTTGCCCAAAGAAATAGCGTATCACGCAAAGATGACGTGTGGTATTTGGAAGCGGTGAGCTTAGCTCGTATCGTAATGATGCTATCAAATTTAAACGATTTCAAAGCCTTATGTGCGACCGACAATGACGTGGTCTGTGCTTTTTAAAGTTAGCTGAGAGCATGGAACTCGTGTGAGTCACACCAGTTGGTAGCATTATCATATTGTGTTACATAAGTTATGTAATGTTTTAATCAACAATAAGAAGGTGATACTCTGATCGGGAGAGTTAAAGTAAACGCAGGACTTGGTTTGATGGGTAACTTTTTGTCAAATAATAGTCATGCGATATTAAGCCCCGAGCGAATGTTGTTTACAAGCCTAGGGAAAAAATACTTCAATGATTATTATTACGGTTACACTAAATTTTGGCATTCAAGTTTGCAAAGAGGCTCTCATTTCTCGTAGCAATGGTCACTGCCCATGTTAATTTTGTGCCTTATTTCTCTATCCGATTGAAGTTTTAACGCAGATCTCGGGACATCACGTCTAAGCTTTTCCGTAATAAGAAACTTCAGGATCCTTAGGATCTTTTAAATATCTGAGGCCAGGTGCTACATAAGTGGTGTAGACGTTGTCTAAACAGATAATGTCATGTAATTATCATTCTGTTAATATATCTTGTGCGATATTTTTGGCTACCAGCTTTGCCAAAAACATAGAAGCTTTGAGTTTCTTAGGTTCAGTAGCGCTGGCACCTCTGATTGTGTCTAGATTTTAATTGTCGTTGCAAATCGACAGATTGAAAAGTAAGTTTTTTCTGTCTTCGTCAACCACTGCGCCTCTCGGGACTGATTTTGTATCAAATCCCATTTTCTTTTGGTGAGCCCATAATATTTTTTTAGTGGTTCGTTTTTAGCTGATCGCCTAGATTACGTGCTACTTTCTGCGTCTCTTAGACCTATACTACTCGCTTGCAAAGCTTCCTTACCAGCAGTCGGCACTATAAAATTAACATGAGAAACTATGTGACCCGCATAGAAAGCCCGATGCTTGTAGCTAAAAATAGTTGCTCTTCAAGGAATATTAAACATCTGGATTAAGGGACAAAATGGTACCTTCAATACCTCCTATATCCATTTAAGGCTTGTGTTGTGGGGTGAAGTGCACTGTATTCGACGACATTTTTTTCCTAGGATCTGCTGGCTTTATTGTGACAACTGGACAATAATGCCGCATGAGCAGGGCAGCTTGTTGCGTAAAAAAAGTTCGTGATTATCAATAAAAAGTCGCTTACGTCGGCTCCTGTCCACTTTCTTTTGAGATGACTTAGAGCAGAAGCTTCGGAAGAAGCCAGCAACAGTTTGACATCGAGTAAAACTGTATAAATAAGTACAGCAATGCTATTACGTCAACAATGCGCGGTTTTAGCACGTTCACTGGGGGCACAATGATATGTAAGGAGCATCTGAATCGTACTAAGGCGTCTCAATTAGAGTGTGATTGCAAACTAACAGAAAAATAGCTGGATCGTACCTCGTTAGGTGTAGAAGCATTCGTCCTCAAAACCAAATACTACAATAAGTGCTTAAACGTCTCGTAAAGCTATGCCCTTTGTCTTTGAAAGACCCGATATCAATAGTGTTTGAAGCTGCATCGATACACAAAAACCTTTCGGCTTTACTTGCGAATGTCTGTTCGATCTCTTAATTGGTTTGCCGGCATTTTTTTGCCGACTCGAGCGTCATTAGCAAAAAAGAGTTGTAAAGAAGGTTTATTTTGCCATAATACGTTGTTTACACTGAAAGTATGCAATTTCGTTTGGCAATTCTCCGATTTAATGGCAGGCGCCGTAACAAGGATACTCTTTTTTTCTTTTTGCAGTTGTTATCGCTTTCAGTAAGCTTTCGTAGCGTTCACCGAGTCATTCGCGTCCTTTTGCCCGCAAAACGATTGCGTCGCATGCAGAGAATCGTGTTTCTTCAAAATGCGTTCATATCTATTAAATTTATTCTTTTTGAAGCGTTGCTAGTGCAGAGCTGTGGTGTTCAGGCCTTTCTTCGCGACGTACACGCCTCTAAAGAATCGAAAGTGAGCCGTTTTGAGAGACACGACGGCTGTTTCCTTCAACTATGCGCGTGCAAACACGTCGACAAAATTCGAAGCGTCGCCGTTTCGCTGGTATGGAGTTCTCGTATATTAACGTAATACTGCTTTTGGCAAAACTTTGTCGCCGCGCGTATTCTCAAAACACAGAACAAAGACTGAGATTAAAGCGATTGGTGACTACTAGCCACTCACCAGGAGTGGGCGTGGATTCCTTGTCAGCTTGCTTAACTGATGCACTAGGCAAAACTTACCATGAGATCTCCTTTAATTCAGATTATCGAGTAACGTTGCAGCAACATGGACATCAAGATGGAGTCATCTTTGTTGACTTGACACCTTCTGTGTAACACAGTAGCATAGGAAGCTTCTTGAAAGGCCGGCTGTCGACTGAGACTTGGGCGGTGATCAGGGAAGAGATAGCGAAGGAAGGATTTTTGATGCTTGAAAAAAATCGAGAAGTGGTATTATATAGAAAGCTCTTTCAAGTTTTTGTGCTATTACTGACAAAGTGGGAACTGTCAGACATCTACTACTATCACCGAAAAGCTTAACAATCTCTAAGCATCAATCTTTTTCGTTACAGATCAAAAGCACTTTTCAATCCACAAGGTCTCTTGACTCCTTATGAATGCGAAGGTCCGGATATATCAACACCGTAACTTCTTAGTCCGAAATGCTGCAGAAAATATATCTGTTTAGGATAATGTAAATGCTGGCGTGGTCATCATTGCCGGCCAGCCTGCCGGTAATGACAGCTACTTCACAAAACTTTTCATCGAGATGATGCCTATCAAAAAAAAATTGATACATCTTTCCAATTTCGGTTGAGGTCGACAATTTCATGACCTTTTTCAGATTCCTCCCTGGCTCTCAAATGGCCTTCTTCTTAAATCACCAAGCCATCAAATTTTGAGCTGCAGGCTCCAGTAGTACTTACAATGTCCACTTAAGGCACCAACGAGCATTCTCTCACAGTTATCAGCCAGCATATTTCTTGCCGACGCTTGCGGATCTTGCGATACGGTTTCAATAGTGAGTTGTGGAGCACCAGATGAGGCTTCCTTCGATAATCCCAACTCATAGGAATTTTGCGATACTATTCCAATCAACTAATACATTATAACGCTATTAGTTTAAACTGAGCAATATCTTCGTGACGGATATTCGGCTTCTTGCAGCCCAAAAGCACCATGTTGTCAGCTTCAAAGTCTTGAAGCTGACAACATGATTCTTCTGGGCATGTCGTAGCCGTACTTGATGCGCTCTCGTGCTTCACGCATCCAATTCTTTGTGGCCTTTAGTACAGCATAATGACAAAATAGAAACTCTTGTGCTTACGTTTTTACTTGTAAAATTCTGGGTCGGATGCCTTATCATCAGACATATAAAAATGTTTCGAAGCTCAATCCAAACGGTGACATTCTAATCGTAGGGCTTACGCGCCGATTGTAGGCTATATCTATCAGATGTAGCAAGTCATTCCGATTGTTCTGGGCTAAGTTGACGACATTTCAAAGCTACTTTTTAAAGTTCTGTACCATTGTCCATCCCTTTGCGGCCTACAGACCAAAGCAATTGTTCTGCGTTCCTACAACTGACGCGATTGCTTGCCATAGCTTAGCAATCAGACGCTATGGTCGTTGGCTTACCATGGTCTTTTGAATAGTTTTTATGAAGACCAATTTCATTCTGCAGTATCGTTCGTTATTTTCGTAACAATGACTTCAGCCATTTTTTGATACGCGATCAACAACCACCATGACAGCATTCAACAGACTTCTGGTCTCTTGTAGAAGCACGCTGAAGACCATTGAAGTGTCAGCTCATATGTCAGCTCATCCGCCTTCAAGAAATTCAGAAACTGAAGTAATTTTGACGGCTCAATCTGTCAAGATTTGTTCCGCCGATACGTTTCGCAGGTGTTGACACAGCGCTTATGTTAATAATATTGCGTCTTTCTCGGCCAACTAAGTCCTACACAATCTTGGGTGGTCTGTCAATACAGAATCGAGTTTCTCACAGGTGACGCAATTAATATATCTTCATCGCTGTCACGAAAAGAGAAAAAAATGACGACTGAACCTCACCAGCAACATGCAACAATTGTGGCGTTGTCGGCCTCTTATCGCCGCAATGTGCTGCTAATTAATGTGAAGAAGCAAATCCATACATAAGGGGCGCACTATATCATAAAAACGTTGATCAAGAGAGACCCGTCACCGTCTTGATAGACAATGGATGTAGCTATCCGAACACTCGATGGACGGTAAAGTGATGTAAGTCAACCTTGGTTACGACTGGGTTGCCCACCGTCGAGAACTAAGATCTGCAATACATAATCCCCCTCAATGTCGGACTCGCTCCAGGTAATGCCTATTCCGGAGAACAATGATGATATTATCAGCCTAGTAATCATATTCCAGATATCGACTGAAGTTCAAGACGCATGACACCTCGCATCGACACAGAGTATCAAAAGGCACTTCATCTAAGTCTGCCAAAGTAGAATTCAACCAGATGGGTTCCCGGACAACGCAAGACTCACATGAATTGTAGCCGCGAGAATTTTAGCAACAACGTCACCATTGCCAGGAATGACGCAGCAAAATCTTCTCAGATAATCCTGAGAGTGTTGTATAACAACAAAGACATTTAATCCGTCTTTGTCATCATCACACATGATTTTGGAAAAGCCGACTGCTTTAACAATCAAAGATATGAATCTCTTAGGACAATTTGGCGTTTGAAGCGCAACGCAAGTGTGCTAGCACATATTCCCGCACAAAGCTTTCTAGCGCGGAACCTCGATACGGATTATAATCATGTATGAAGGTTCGCTTTAACCTAATTCCAAGCTTATCTCCACGTTCACGGGGGATCAAACCGCGAAGACAAGCTATTTAGAGTCCACGATTCTTTTGTTTCTGTGGTCTAGCGCTCTCCACTATGTGGCTCGTATAAATCAGCACAGATTTACTTGCTTCACTATGTTACCACGAGTATTCTTGCCTTGTACACTAAAACTTGACACGACAAATGCTACAATGTAACACAGTTGGAAGAAGCGTCTTGCGAAATGGGTCGTCGACGGAGGATTGGGCGGCGAACGGACCAGAGTCAGCGAAGGAGGAGCATTTGGTGCTCGAAGCAACTAAAAAAGATGTTGACCTGCGAGAATTTGTCTTGCTACACTTTAAATGGGCCGGTTGCCAAATTCACATCTTAACAAGAAAACGTATGCATCGTACTATCGGACGAACTCTGTGGCTGCAGAGTCTCAGAATAAGAAATTAAGGTGTCTTCACGTCCAGACGTTTGAGAGTCAGGAGATCTTATTGGCCGGAAACCGCTAAGGATATATAAATTCCAAGGGAGAAGAATGATAGATCTCAGATGACACTAATAGATGGCTGAGAGCCACGGTAATGCCAGTTACGTCACACTATGGACAACGTCGACATCTACAAGTTGTTCAAAAACCACGTATCCAAGATAATAAATGAGTGTAAGCACTTTAACTTGAACGTGGTGAGATCCATGGTTTTGAGGTAAAGCTTGTTGCGGCATGGGCGATTAAAGAGTAAAGGTAGACAATTGAATGTCCGGTCGCTAAAAGCGTCAGAAAATGTGCACGGCTTTCGTAAGTACGCTACATCGTGGCATACAATATCTTTGTAATTTTTCGTTTCTTGGATGGCATGAAAACAGCCGAAACTTGATGCTGGTGAGCGATAGGCAACGATATGATGACAAACAAAGGAGACATTGGAAAGTTGCTCTTAGAGTAAAAGTAGAGCATAAGGAATTATAGCTTTAACTTAAACCCAGCTACTGTGATATTATTGACTCGGATCCTATGACTTACGGTACTGGGCCCGCAAATATAGCCAACAAATCTCGTAAGCACTGTCGCAATTTCCCAAATAATTTTTTAGGACAAAATAGCAATATCTGCACCAAAGCTGTCTGAATACTTCGTATGACATGCTGTCCATTTTATACATGAAATTTTTAAAAATTCACACATTTGTGTTGTAGATCAATGTCCAAGTCAATTATACACGTCTTTCAACAAATTCATTCAACATTGTAATCGATGAGATAACATGAACCACATGCTTTAAACACTTCTCCCAATCGCAAGTTCGTGGCTCCAAGCAGCATGTGCTTGACGTAAATTGTTTGTCCAAGTTCGCTGCTGCCAATCGAGATTCACTTTCCAATTCAACACTCAGTACACACTCAAGCCCATACATTTTCAGAATGCAGTCGATTCTAAGCCCATTTCACCGCCGTCAAACCTTGGCGCTAATCAAGCGTCAGCACTTTGCTGCATTGTCAACTATCGCGAGTCAACGTGGGGTGACTGATACACCGCCACTCACAGAGACACCCGTTCACTCCGAGCCGACAAACCCTACAAACGAACCGGCCTACATTCCTCACTTTAAGCAAACTCGTTTTACAACGAACGAGCATGGCGAGCCAATTTGGGATCACCCGATCAATCGCGCTGTTTACGACCTGGAAAAGATTTCGTCTATCGAGCTGACCCATCATCCAATTAAATCAATGCACGAGCGTGTCGCCTTTGTGGCTGTAAAGGCGCTTCGCACAAGCTTTGACGTGCTCTCTGGATACCGTGGTCCAGGTGGATCCATGACCGAGAATGACTGGCTTAATCGCTGTCTCTTCCTCGAGTCCGTAGCTGGTGTACCAGGTATGGTGGGCGGCATGCTTCGGCACTTGCGCTCGTTGCGTAAATTTGAGCGCGACTACGGCTGGATCCACACGTTACTAGAGGAGGCTGAGAACGAGCGCATGCATCTACTGATCTTCATGAATATCAAACAACCCGGTTACATCTTCCGCACCTTGGTCTTGGGAGCTCAGGGCATCTTCTTTAATGGTTTTTTTCTCACCTACTTGATTTCACCCAAGACGTGCCATCGATTCGTGGGGTATCTCGAGGAAGAGGCCGTCAAGACATACACGTGTTTGCTTACAGAGATTGAAAATGGTCATCTCAAAGCGTGGAAGACGAATAGAGCGCCGCTGATTGCACGGACGTATTACAAACTACCTGAGGACGCGTCCATGTACGACATGGTCAAGTGTGTTCGTGCAGACGAGAGCAGCCACCGTGACGTGAACCACGCATTTGCAAACTTGGATCAAAAGAAGGGCGTGAGTCCCTTCGTCCAGAGCTAGTGAAAAGAACTGACCTGCAATAGAGACTCATTTTGCTCGCCTTCGAGTCTTGACTTGGAGCTAAGTTCGATCCACTCTACAATACTATCGTTTGTGATTTTATAGATATTAAAAGGTTTTGATACAGTTATCACGATTGCAGGCAATTTTTTGCCATCATGGCCATAGGATCGAGACCAATTCAATTTAATAGCGCCGAAGCACATGCTACAAGTAAAAGAGAACGACAGATTATTTGGTAAGCAAAACGGCGTTCGTCACTTGCATCAGCTGTAGTATGAGCAGCCTGAGTGGCGGTAGATAAAAAAACACATTTGCAAAAAAATATATATGCTGCTGTTCGTTGTCACATCCTTGGCTTAAGCTAAACTAAGGATAAGTAGCATTATCTCATCATTCTTTACTTGATCTTTGGAGGTAGTGTAACCTAGAGGACGAGCAGCATGCTTTTGATAGTGACATTGTCTCGTGAATGTGAGCGGGCACAGATTTTTCCAAATCTACACCGATCGTCAACATTAATGTTTTGGCGTCCCAGAAAGATTAATCAATAGAAACGACGCAGGTTGAAGTATTGTACTTATTCTCTGTCATCACACTCAAGTTTGGCAGCCTTTTCTCTCAGTCACTCCAGTTTAAGAACTGAGGAAAACAGCACAGCCAAATGTTAAGAATGCAACCGCTCGTACGCTTTCAAGCTCTGCGCGTACTTGGATCTCACCGCTTCTCGATCCCTCCAACCCGAGCGTCAGTCATCTTCTTCTCAACTGAAAAGGAGAAGACGGAACCCGATCATTTCTCAGAACCTATCGATGCCTTTAATGAGCCAGCATACAAGTCCCACTTTATCGAGTCTAAGGACGTTCACCCGCTTCATCGTAAGAGAAACGATGAACCTTTCTGGGAGCATCCGATCAAGCGTCCTGTATACGACCTTGAAAAAATTACGGATGTGGAGCAATCGCACCACCCTGTGATATCCACGAGTGAACGTGTCGCTTACAATGCCGTCAAGCTACTCCGTGTGAGCTTCGACAAGGTCTCCCGATACCGTGGCCCAGGGGGCAAGATGACAGAGAAGGACTGGCTCCATCGATGTCTCTTTCTGGAATCCGTTGCTGGAGTCCCTGGTATGGTTGGAGGGATGTTACGTCATCTCCGTTCCTTACGCCGCATGAAACGTGACTATGGATGGATCCATACACTTTTGGAAGAAGCTGAGAACGAACGTATGCACTTGCTGATTTTTATGAACTTGAAGCAGCCCACTTGGCTCTTTCGGATGCTCGTGATTGGAGCGCAAGGCGTGTTTTTCAACGGCTTTTTCCTGACGTATCTGGTATCACCAAAGACCTGCCATCGCTTTGTGGGCTTTTTAGAAGAAGAAGCTGTCAAGACTTACACGTGTTTGTTGCAAGATATTGAAGATGGTCATTTGGACGTGTGGAAGCAAAAAGAGCCGCCACTTATTGCTCAGACGTACTACAAACTTCCGGAAGGAAGCAGCATTTACGATATGATCAAATGCATTCGTGCAGATGAATGCAATCATAGAGACGTGAATCACCAGTTTGCCAATTTGGACCAAGACAAGGGCGTCAGCCCATTCGTGTCCCGACACCATGAAGCGAGGTCGTAGGCTACATTATTGAAAACCGGTATTTTTCGTGTCACGAACCAAAAGATGAGATTAAGACGAAATAGCGATTTCAATTATTGAAATAAAACGTGAGGCTACAAATTTTACTCGGCCGCAAGTTAAAACACTGACTTATTTAAAATCATACTTATTCATCACATCCTTTCGTCGAGTGCTACTGACAAAATTGGCCGGATGCTCCACTTTTTGAATACATTTATTGCGCGCGCTTCTGTATGCAATGCACGCCACCTCAATAACACTCAATTTCTGATAAAGTGATCACCCTTTCGACAACCACTTTATAATTCCAAGCTTTTCTACGGCGCGGCACACTGGTCGGCGCGCACGTCAAACATTATACTTGGTATTTGTAAATATGATGGTTCTGGACCTCCACAGCTCATGGACTTCACTTTCCAATTTTCTATCCAGCAATCAAATGGTAGCATAACCTCCCATAGACATTGCTATCCAGCTCGTCGCCATTACCTCTGCTGCCGCACTCGTTGCTATTACCGCCGCCGATCCGTGCGATGTGGCATCGTCTTTGAAGCTTTTGACCTCTGAAGCCACGACGACTTGCGGCACTGCCTCAGGCTACGCGGTGACTTCGCTGACAGCCCCGACAGAAGAACAGCTGGTGAGCATGTGCTCTAATGCTGCGTGTCAGTCGAAAATTTCACAAATTGAAACTATCGCTCCCTCGGAATGTACGTTAGGCAAGTTCGCTCTGTATGCCGATCTGCTGACCCCCCGCTAACCTACTTCTGCAAATCCAGCCCGTCCCCCTGACACGAATGTTGATCAAATGAAAAACTCATCTGCTGCTGACGGTAAAATTAGCGTCTCGATCGATTCTCCACCTACTCTGACATTTGCCAATGTGACGGACTCGTACAAGACAACTATTACTCCCACGACATCCTTAATCGATCCAAGCTTGACTTCCAAGGATTCCTCATTTGATCCATTCGTGACTCCTACATCTTCGAATAATGATCCGACCGAATTACCCGCAAAATTCTCAAGAAAGCCTACTGTGACTCCCACGACGCCGTGACGGATGCGACTACCAAGACACCATCTACGTATCAAAATACGATGCTAGGAACAGAATCGGCTTCGGAGGACTTGACCATTTCGCAGGGTCTGCCATCTTCTCAAAGTCAGGACGATACGTCTTCCTCTTTGGATTCGAATCCAACTCAAGAAAGCAGCAGCGCCACTTTCGCCGCAATCTCTACTCTCTCTTTAGTTTGTGAGCCACTGATCCCGAAGTGTATTTCAGCTTCATAGAAATCACTATCAAAGAGGCTATTGCTTATCACCATGCCGGAAGCATTTGGTCGCCTTACATTCGACTATGCATATACAAGGCCTAATGTAAGTGGTCGACAATTTTGGCCTGATAGGCTTCAATGACGATCAAGATGCTCGCACTGGTATATTAATTTCCGGCTCGCACACTCTCACTTTGACGAAATTTCGTCCGACGGTAAGGCCATTCAAAGATGTTTTCTTATTGCTCAGACAAGGATTTGTTAGCAAAGCGTCAATGAGCAGTTCTTACAAGCTCAGGATAGGAAAGATGTGAATGCTTAAAGAGCTTTTTTCGGCCATTCGACAGGCGACAATACAATAAAAAGAGGATGACCGTTCTAAGCAGATGTGTGAAGCTCCGACAACCCGTTCAGAAGTTGACGGTCATGCCGCATGCTAATAACAATTCAGTTACATGTATTGAATCTTGGGCTAAGACACAATAGTCAATATGTAACCAAAGAGGCCATACATTTATTGTTGTGCTTAGGTAAACCTAACAAGGGTGAGTGAAAGTGTGCGCTCGGCTCGCGAGGCAATATGCTTTTGAATTTACAAAAACGATAAAGGCACTATCAATTTGGAATTGATTATAGCATTGGTTCTTTAACACCCGGATCAGTTTACATATATTCCATTAGTCAGCTATCCTGCAATTCCTTAAATAGTATACTGTATCGCACGTATGAGCTGCGTAAAGTAAGAACGAACACATTAAAGTCTTCTTGAGCAAAACACGAATACCTCTACCAAAATTTGGGAATTTTAATTACATTCAGCACCCGTCCTTGTGCCAGGCCTGTGTTAAAATATAGACACCCTCGATAAGGCCTGTATTGAAAACCGCAAAATTATAAATGTAGGTCTTTAGTGCGCCAAAATTATAATAGTAGGTTGACACAGCAGCTTATTCGAGCTCAATGTTATAAGATGTGATTCTTATCAAAAGCATCTGTTTGACATTCTGTTTAGCAGCTGCGCTACTAGAAAGCGATAACAAGTCGAGGTTTCGCCGCCTTTTTCTGCCCTGTCTCGGCTTTTATTCTAACTGTAAATTCCTGAGTCAACTGTACCAAAAGCGGATGGAAGTCACCGAATCGTGAAATCGGCAGAAACTTAAGGCCGCCACATCAATGCACCACTGGATGCGGCTGCGTTTCATGAGTCTAACGCATGTTTTACTTCCCCGCAATCTGCTTTTGTTCCCGAGTAATCATTGGTGACATGAAGCTATCGCTCCATATTTGTGCGACATCTGGGTGCTCGATGACATGCCTCATCAGCATGAAAAGTCTTAAAAACCGGCATATTTATTATAAGGGTTCGGTTTGTGGCTTCGCGCCGGAAATTTGCCATTCAAATTGACCCGGATCGCGTGCGGGGCGCGGCGCGACGCACTTCCTCTTCCGACTCAGCAACAGCGGACAAGCCGCTCAGCGCGATGGCGCCGCCCAGCTGTACTCACAAGAATGGGCGGTGCCCCGTGTGTGGCGAGTGCAAGAGCTGCGGATGCGACCACGACGGCGTCCCCGTAGCTGTCAAGATGACGCGGAAGAGAGGCCAACACGGCCCATCGAAGAATGTCTTCGAGAGCAAGCGCCCAAGACGCTCGTGTGTCGACTACGCGGATGGCGACCTCATTGAGTCACCACTCAAGCTCAAGCCAATCCCTGCCCAAAAAGGAAAGTACTCCTTGCCGGTACCGCTTCCTGAGCCCAAATCCATATTCACGTCTCTCGAAAAACCTGGCGATGATTTGAGGCTTCTTAGTGATTCTCCCAAAAGCCATCGAATTTGGTATGGGCACGCAGCCACAGCTGAGACTCGCGAGGATCCATCGTCTTCGATCGGTGAGCTTGACACGTCCAAGCGATTGGTCATCAAGACCGCAGCTCGCGCTGCAAAAGAAATCTGCGTGGCGCTGTGTGGGGGCAAGGAGGAAGCAGGAGATGCATTATGGGGGCGGATCACGTCTACTGATGGTGGCTTGCGGGACCCTGAGGGCGATGCACAGGTCACACTTCTCGAGACAATTGCGCGGTGCTATCAATTGGTCAAGAAAGGATCCACGGAGAAGCGAGTTCTGCGGGCGTGTCTTTCCTGTGCTCCACGCGATACGATTCTTCAGCTTCGCGAGATTGTGCCAGTATTGACGCTGGCCCCAGGGTCGTTTTCAAGAGCTCGACAAGATATCGAGAAGCTCACTAGTGGCCTCAGTCTTTGCCGAACACCTCGGACCGTCCAACGCCTACCCCCAAGCATTGTCGATGCAGTACTCGCCTCCATATTCTGCCCGGACAAGGTGTCATTTCTTTCGTGGGGTGTGAAGAAAGTTCGAGTAAATGGCGTGGTAGTGGTTCTACCTGCTATCATGCGCAGACGCAATCGAGCATCGTTGTTCGAATCTTACCAACACGAGTCGTTGACGAGCCATCCCAAAGATGGAATTGTCTCGGTCTCTACATTTTATCGCATCGCCAGTGCTGTGACTGCTGGCTGCTGGTGACGCTCAAGAGCGAAGAGCCGTCGATTATGTCGTTGGGTTTCTGGTGAATGATCAGTTTGACGTTCTCAAGTATATGTTTGAGCGAACGATTACTGATCCTTCAGTGAAGGAGAAACTGCTCGTTGAGATGGAGTTCAATGCAGCTTATCTAAAGTACGACTTCGAAGCACGCATCAAGACTGCAGAACGACGATGTGCGCTTCACGATATCAAGTTTGGTCTCTCCGCCACTGCCAAGCACAGAACGACCGACATCTGCGCGGACTGCACTTATATCCTTCAATTCTACACACGGTTGAAGTCGCATCTCGTGGCTGCTGCCGTTCGCTCTTCGGTGCTCACCGTGATCGACGACTGTGCATAGAAGACCAAGTTGTTTCTCGGGCATCGCCTTCGCGTTGTATATCAGCAACAGGCCATCGCACACATCGTTGCTGGCAGGAAGGAGCGGTGTACTCAGCAAGGATCACCAGACGAATCGTTCATCATTGTGGACTTTAAAATGAAGCTGGAGCCTCTCTATCATCATGAAAAGACGGTGGATCATTATGGCAAGAGGAACATGAGTTGGTATGGAGCCCTCGTTAAATACTTCGTATTGGATCCTAAGAGTCAGACCGCGGTTGACCAACGGCTGTACTACGACCACTTGTCGATGGCTGACACAAAGCAAGACAAAGAAGCCGTGGCGTCTGTGATTGAAGCTATTGTGATGCGTCTGAAGATTGACTTGCCGCACATCAAAAGGATCGTGTTTCAGTCCGACAATGCTACTACCTACCAAAACACGTTCATCCTACTCCTGCTTCCGCTGGTGTCGGCCATTCACGGGATTCAAGTAACTCGCTTCGTGCACACTGAAACACAAGACGGCAAAAGCATCTTGGATGCGCATTTTGCCCGGGCGATGCAATTGTTGTTGGTGTGGGTGCGAGAAGGAAACGACTGCAAAACATCAACGCAAGCCGTCGTGGGTCTAACGAACCGAGGTGGGCTACGCAACTGTGTCGTTGAGTTGGTCACGCATGATCGAGTTGCTCTCCAGAAGCTGGTGAAGGCAGTGGAAGTGATCGAGAAGGCTGTGCGGCAATATGTAAAGCGCGCGAACGACATTCGGTTCGATCTGCTGCATGGCGAGCTGTTAGGCTCAGCTACGGGTGGGTACGCTGTATGCCCTCCTTTCACGATGTACGAGTATTCGGGCATCGAAAGTGGACAAACGCTGCTCATCACGCCAAGTGAGCAATCGGTCAGTGTAGTTCCAAATGGAAGCGATCAGGAGCTCGCCTTACAATCAGATTGCACCAGCGACGCCATCCCACTTGAATAAGACTATCGAGCCCCCAACGATTACGATGACATCAACCCTGATGATGTCGATGAGTATCGCGAGGATATGATCGACGAAGGGGAGAGGATCGAAGGAGGGGATATGGACATTGAGGAATTGCCAGCGACGACACACAATGTCATCGATCCAGCAGTCTGCTTCGGGTCACTTACAGGTGTGAAGATAGCAGCTCAAGGACAGATTCGCCACCGGACCCGGCGATGGAAGCGTATCCCCGAGGTGTCAACAACGATCGGCTCGTCCGATGCCGTCCTATCTGCTCGGAACGCTGTCTAGTATGCTGTTTTGCGCGTACTCGAGATGCAGCGGATCGGTGATCTTACTGTGCGTGATCCAAGAACTGCATCACTCGTGACTGATGCAACCGGTGACAGTATCATCACGCATGGGTTCAAGTCGGGCTGGGGTGTGCGGATGAAGAAATGGTCCATGTATGGGAGGCAATATGCAGCTGAGTTTTGCGCAGAGCTGTACGTGCTTTTTCTCCAAGGAGAACGGTGACAGTCAGATAAGCTTGGGCCTGGAGGAATGCTTGAGATACTGCAGCAACATCATCCAGATCGATATGATCTCCCCAGCGAGAACGAAATCCGACAAAAAATCGCAAAGTTTCGGATGAGTGGCAAGCCACGCGCTTCGACTTCGATTGTGCCTGGTTTATCAAGTGAGCAGAGTTCAGTGCGTCCTAGAGCTGCAGATGCGTTCTTCAAATCGTTGCTCGACCGTGATCCAACCACAAAACCAAAGCATGCGCTCGCTGCGTATCGCTCCACGTACAGTGAGGGTGGGCTATCAGACAGTCAGCTTAAGGCAAAGTTCAGCAGTCTCAAGAATCGACGGGATCAGACTCTTGATGTCTCGTAGGGAGTATTATACGTGTCATACACAAATGTTGCATAAATTAATGGTGACATTCGAAATAATGATATCTTTTAATTGTCAGGCATGTCAACCATAGGTTCGAATGGCCTCTTCGAGGTCGCATATCTCCTCGAAAGCTGCTCCGATTTCTACACAACTTGTACGAGGAGATCCCTGAAATCCCCACCAACGTAGCGGACGTTATTTCCGAACTTCGCTTTTGCCGATTTCATTCCCCACCGATCACCTACCCAAAATACCATTGTTTGCTACAGTTGACTCAGAAATTCACAGTTAATAATAGGTCTATTTAAATTAGGATTTTCATCAATTCCTTTTTTACTAATAATTTTTTTATTTCTAAATTTATATTTTTGTATAAGATTGGACTTTCAACTAAAGTATTTTTTAATTTAAATTTTTAATTTTTTAGGGTTTAGGGTTTTTTTACCTCGCGCGGAGAAACACGGCGGTCGGTTCCATGGTAAAGTGCAAGGATCACGCTAATAAAGGAGTCCACCTCTTGCTGAATGAAACGAGAGGTTTAAAGAAATTACGGCCTGACCATAAGAGCTGATCTCGATAGCGATCCTAAGCGCGCACACACGGTCAGACAACACTTGCTATTTCTTAAAAGCGGAAGCGGAAGCGGCGTTTTCTAGCGCATCTTAAACAACAAGAGCATTGGTACTCTTATTAAGAGCTCATTGTGATGCAAAGGCACTCTCATAGGCACCAGAAGCTTCACGAAAGTGGCGCAGATATTCCGCTTCACAAAGCTTGCGAGAGCCATCAAACCGGCTCCACCAAAGACCGTTGCGATCTGGAGCTACAAGTAATGGGCGCCTTGTTTGGCTAAACGATGTTTATGGTTAAACTGACTCCATGACTGCCCTTAAAGCATTTGCCTGAGATGGCATTATTTATTGTCGGAGGTGATTTGTATCCAAAGCACCCAGTGAGCACATTAGCCTTCAATCTCATGAACGTAATGTATTTCGTTTAATCTCGGAAAGTCACACATCTAAACATATTTTTTTCGACTAACTCTGATGGCGATGGTGTTGGGATGTGCCCAAGGTTATTCCCAACCGGGTGCAAGTCAAACTTGTCTTCAGCTTTTTCACGACGCTGATTGGATAGCAGGATTTGATGCGGAGCTTAAGAGCACATACATAGCGGCCGCAAGGCCGCACTAGAACAATGGCTGCTTTTGAGCGAAGTTTCTTGTGTAGATTGCACGCGAGGAGAAGCATCCGAAGAGGTCTCGGAGTGGTCGAAGCAGATGAGCAAACTGCTCATATCCATGGCCTGTTTTGGCCTAGCAGTACCCTTCTGGAAGATCTTTCTCAATTTCGTCGCACCCGTTGTTCATAGAGCAAGCAGAACTCTTACAGGACGGCGGCATGCCGACAATGAGCGAGTCAAATATGAGTAATGTAAACCACTGGATGCACCCAAAAATGTACTAAAATACGTCGAATGTGTCTTAAGTTTTTCCTTTTGATCACAGCTCCGAAAACCACAATAACAAGAATCTCGCAGATCAGACCTTGTCCCGGGAGGGTTATGTCGTTTTGGGTGATGCCTTTAGCATGGTCTGTGAAATCAGCGACAAATTTAACATCGTTTGAGCATTTGTCTTGGCGATGTGGCTGATTTTACAGCGTCGAGCTCGCTGGAGTGCACACTGCCCATATCGCAATCCGTATCGCCAGATAGCGAAGTTATCGGGGGAGACAGGGCGACGGACCGCCACAAAAAGTAAAATGGTTCTTCTAGAGTCTTTCATGCATAAGCAGCTTTCTGGCAAGCAAATACCTTAGACTGTTCGTTCACATTTTAAGTAAAACCTTATAAACTGAGGCTAACACGGCTGAGAGGTGAAAAAACAATCTTCTTGAAGTTTGTATAGGTTGTTTCAAATGACCTGAACATTTGAACTATCTGGTTGATCATATGAGAAGGAAGGTATGTAATGGGACAGATTTATGTCAAGATTATGCGACTGTGAGTTCCGTTAGATAATTACGTTCTTTGTGGCTTTGAGTTGGGGCTGTAATCAATTGTCGAGCAGTTTGCTGACTTCAGCCTTTTAACATTGCGTAAACAAGTCAAAGACTTTGTGCGTTGTCTTACGTCACGTATGTGGTGGAATGGCTAAATACCAAGACGCTCAACAAAGTTCCTGACCGAAAACAAATAAACAATGATCTATATTTTATGTTAGAGATTTGAAAATATCATATGCTTGAATTCTATCTTAAACGCAAAATCTTTTGTGTCTAAGATTGTACAGCATCCATCGCTAAAAGAAGCTAAGTGCAAACTTTACTATTTCTGTGAAATGCAAGCATACTTAGCGCTCTGGGTTAAGTTTCTTGGTGTGCGCGGAAGCGCTGTTATCGGGTCATATACACGCAAGCAGACGGGAGACCGACCCATCACTTAGGCCGGAAAGTCAAATTTGGGAGCGGAGTGCCACATGATCTGTATCGAGCTAAACAAGTCGCTAAACTTTTTTGTGATAACGGACGGGTAGATTGCGTCTACGATCGGCATCAATGATAGGTGCTTCGAAGAACAGACGAACGGGTTATGTTTGCAAAAATTGACACAGTCAACGCAGCAATCGAATGCGATGCCAAAAGAATTGAACGAGAATGATGAAAACAAGCTGAGGTGGGTTTTCATTTTTTCGGGAAGCCATCGAAGCGCGGAATGAATACAAATAGTTTGCTATGGGCACCTGAGCAAGCAAAGAACAGTGTGTATTTCTTGTACTCCGCAGCCAAAATGTGTTCGCTCTTGATTTATAAAATAAACGAACGACGATGGCTCAGCTACAGAGCATGAGATAGACATGACTGTATGTCACCGTAAAAATGGGGTCATACATTCAGTGTAACAAGCGTCTTCAATATATTGACCGCTTAAGTTGACAAATTCTTGTGAGATAAGCTGACAAGCCAGAAACAAGCGGTACTTGGGTTCCCACCACAGCGTCTAATTGTACTGGACAATCATTGCTTACAAGAACGCACATATGATGGGTTGCCGATTCAGTACTAAATGTTTAATTTGACTTCCGAGCACAGGTCTACAGAGTGGTTCTCGACGATTGAAGACAGGAAGAATAATAGAAGCAAAGTTTGAAGGGGGCTCACCTTCCGCTGCTATGAAATTGCGATGGTCGCACTATACCCAGTAGCTTATAGACCTCGGGGCCTATGAACCACGATACCGATTTGGGGCCATAGGCTTTACAGCAGCTTTAGGGAAGGTTCTGCGTGCAGTCTTTTACATGACTAACGTGATTACAATCCAGACGGTCGATTTAGTATAATTAGTCGATTTCGTTATTTGCAGGAGACCTGCAGGGTATTATTCTCAAATACGTAAGCGGCTCTCATGAATTCTTACGAAGGCATTTGACGTTGTTCTGTGGCTGGTTCTTCATTGCATTATAGTAATTGAGATCTATTGTACGTGGGAGAAGACTATCTATGATAAAGCACCCAAAAATTTGTGCTGAGCTGCTGCCCCTACTTCTCTTATTTGTCGCAGATGATTGCAAGGAGCCTCACTCTCACCTGCTTCTTAGTATTTCCGACAAAACCATCTCAACGCGCGGACTCGTTTGTCGACAAATAACAACCTTGCTGATGATGCTAGCCTGCTACATCTCATTCTAGCGTTTGCGGACGGCTGAACAGAGTTACGTTGCGATTCTTACCATGATGAAAATTTGAGCTCAGTTTCGGAATATGTTGCTATCACTGGTTGTTGATAAGACGATGCTATTCTTCCTATATGTGCCATGTCCAAAGCCGTAAAAAGTATTTCGACGATCGTACGTCAGAATTTTTGTTCCGTGTAAGTCAATCCAGGTTTTTGGAACTATCAAAGAAGCATCAAATTAGCGGTTTGGTATTAAGTCAAAGAAGGTATCCGTTTGATTCTCTCTTTAAAAATACCGAATACGGACATTTCGAGGCAAGCTGGACACACAGCAAAGTATCTCAAAAGGGCTTTGGCTTACGGCAACTTCCATTTTCATTCCTCTGTCTACACTCAAATTATATTGCGCAAATTTTTGTCAGCGTGAATGACACTATTGATTTGACAGTTAATCCTGGCAGAGTGGATCTTACCAGAAAGAAAGGATACATCCTTAAAAGCCTCCTATGACATGGATCTTACCAGAAGTGAAGATATTCGCCTTAAAAGCCTCCGATGGCATTATGCACTTACAATGTCTTAGCAATGACAGTTGCGACATCTAAAAAGCCTTGTTCTCTGTTATCAGCCTTGATCGTCTTCTTTGAATTTTCCACCATTAAGTCAAAGCTTTGACATATCATTTACCAATATGAAATAACGTCGGTTAAGTCATCATCCTGATCACTGAAGACGTACTCTAAATCTAAGAACCAACTTGAACAAGTTGCGCGGTGCAACTAATTTAAATCCTTTGAGACAAAGTTTTTTTCTCTGTACTGCTCGGATACGGTTTACAGGTTTAAGGAGTCTACTAACGTCTTTCAGAAATTGTATAGACTTAATTGATCGGCAGATAAAATACGAAGGCAACCGGATAAAGAGGAGTTTTGTTGCCCAATCAAGCTAATTGACTCGACCAATCATTGATACTATACGCCTTCTAGGATCGAAAGCTTCGAGCAAAGGCCTATGTTGCGGACCCTTAGTGACAAAAAAGTTTTAAACGACTTCATCCTCCATTACGTATTGAAAGCGCGGACATGTACACTTATGGTATAAGGGGTTGGGAGAGTTGTAGACACTCGGGAAGGCAGAAGTGGGTTGCCTGCATAAGGAGTCGGTTGCGAGTAATCTGCATCTTAGAGGCCTATGATCTCTAGCATTGTACCGATTCTGCAGGTCTTTATTCTTTTCGTACCGAAAAAGTTTCATTTATAGATCACATTGACTGTCTTACAACTTAAGTAGCTAGCTGATGCGTTCGGACTAGAAACCAACGCGACCGCGCTTGGTGGGAGATTGACCGGACCCGTACAAATCGGAACTTGATCTAGGGCATAAGCTTTGTATTTGCAAATTCTGCATAATCTGGTGTTGCATAGACTGGCAATCAGATTTCACTAATGTACAAACGCTCTGTGGATCAAGGAAAAATTGGAGCAGATAGAGCAAGGTCAAATTGCTTTTGAAGTTGATCTTTTTGGACTCGCAATGGAAGGTCCTACTCAAGTGTCCAATTTCTTAAAAATATATGTATATTAATCTATATAAAGCCTTAATCCGCGCTACGCGATAAGTCACTTCCTGTCCATGTAAGCCTTGATCTGCTCAAATGCGTGATTAAAAAATCTGCACCACATCGGTATTGCTTCGTTGCCCTCATCAATCTCTCTGGCTGGAGGAGACAAGCTTACACACGTCGCAGGAGTATCAAAAGCGTTTGACCGACGACCTTTCCGCAGTAAAATGCTATCTTCTCGCCATAATGACTGATCTAGTCAGCGTTTAATGCCATAAGCGTTTGAAGATGCATGATCCGATCGCTAATTAGGCTCAGAAGTTTGTCCGCCCTAGCACTCAATCAAACAATTGCTGGTTGTGGCACTACAAATTCACTCGTATCTGTTTTGCGGAAGTTAAAAGAAATTGCTGCTCTGCTTCATTCCCTATTTCTAAACTTGGGAGATAGTCAGCTTGACATCGATGACTCTCTGCTTACGCCAGCACCACTTCTATATAGACACTGCCGGGCAATATAACCCTCAATTATGTTTTCAAATTTCCTGCAAAGCCCAGAAAAGTCAGCAAATCAGAAATATACGTGCTTAGAACGGACGAGAAAAACGTATCCATCAATTTTCTTGTAGGGGTGAGTTTCCTCCTAACATTGACCACTTATTCAGCAGTAATCAATATAGCGTACTTACAATGACTCGTATACATTGGACACAGCGACCACTCGGTCCATTCATTTTCGTTAGCTTCAGAAGTAATAAGTTAAGGTGTTTCGCTCTTATGCATTGTTTCCCGGTAACTCGAGGCTAATAATTATCTCTTCGAGCATCTTCCAGGTGATCCTATCAAAGAATCGGGTCGCAGTGGCTCACGTGCAAGTGTTTGTGGATACTTAATGCTTGAATCACGGCTCCTTCGTGTGGCTCTAAGACTTGAGATGGCTTCTAAATTGTAGGATCGTATAGTTGCTAGCAACAAGTGTGTTAGTCCGAGAGTATCTGCTTCATCAATTATTCGTGGCATTGATGATGCGTAGTGTTTGCAAATTGTCGCCGAATGCTCCTGAAAATATTTAAAACAAGTTTGCAAACGAGACCAAAACATCTTCCCGTTTCACAGAAAGTGAAACGGGAAGGGGGAGGGGTCATATGCATTGTTGTGGCTCTATTGTGTCTGCGCATGTCTAGAATGGTAGAAAGGACGTGTCTTCGTTCCCAAAGCGTCATAGCGTTTCAGACAGTGATTCTACGCTATGTTGCGGCTCGTTAGTTCCTGTGCACGTCCAGAATGATAGAAAGGACATTCCTTCGAACCTATTAAAATCCACTCATGAATTTTGATCGTCATGACTCAGCGCTGTTCCAGCTATTATATGAACGCTTTTTTTTATTCATTTGCAGGATCAATCTTGATGGCGTTCACAGTGAAAGCGTTCTTCAAACTGACCCATTCATGATGAGTCCCGCTTATTATAATCTTAACAATATCTGACACTATTCTTCTTCCATTTATGCAGCAAGGAAATGCTGAAATTTGTATTTGTTTTTAGGTAAAGCCTTATATTTAGTTTGTCTTGGCTGCAATGACAGCCGCGGATCGCAATGATCCATGGCACAATTATTTTTACGCCAGCGTTCATGCATCCGTCCTGTTGCAAATATTGCTTAGTCCACAAGTCCATGCCTGAGACCAGGGAACCATTTCACTTTTTCGATTAGCTTGTCTTCATTCAGCAATCGCATTGTGTCCCTGCCGAATTAAATTTAAAGCGATTTACATACAAAATGCCTTTTTCTTCTTTGTTTGGCCGCTTCAAAATTTAAATTGGTCATACATTTAAACTGTTCAATTCAATCCGCTTACTTGTTCCACGAGCTCCTGGGGTGGGACTGCATTGCATGCCCTTGAATCGACGCACTGTTACTGTTTTTGGCATTCACAAAACGCTCCGTATTCTAAACAAACTTCACCTACTTACGTTGGCTTATCATGAGACTTTCAGCAGTCAGATACTTGCCGCGCCGCAGGCTGGTCGACCTTTTTCCGCTAGAAGCAACACATGCTACATGTGTGCTGCTTTCGGAAATAGCGCTCTCGATGTAATTCAATACACTCAAAGTTGTTCGCCCGCATTGATCTCGTGAGGTTTCAAATCAGGACTGTGTTGATATACAACTCTAGCGTTTGTACCCCCGCTAAAAAGGGTTCGCCACCAGCATTGGTCATAATCCTACCACAGCGTACTTATAAGAGGTAATGTCGTCTTTAAAGTAGGTGGAGCAAACCAAAGTCTCACCTCGGGTGCAATAATGTGTCGTATTAAAGGCGAACGTCAAGTCGTTTCCATACCGATTCAATCTTGCTGTTTAACATCCGTCAACTACATCCTTAATGCTTTAGTTAACGTTTGTATATTCGCTGCACCATTCGTTTGCTTATGACGGGTAAGCCGTTGCAGCATGCTGTCTCTGTTCACAATGTGATCGAGCGCTTCATATAGGTCACACATTGAATCAATTTACTTACCATGCCTAGTTGCCTCACTCGTTCTTAATCGACAAAGGAAGTTGTGTGACGTAGCTGGCGTTACCGGTAGATGGGCTGGCAGCGACCACGCCAAAATTCGCTTTATTCTACATATGCATGAGAACTTTCCACAATAACCTGTGACCGTAAAGCTCAAGTGCAAGAAACGATATTGAAATATAGGGACCATTCTCCTTTCCCAGCTTTCTCTCGACAGAGCTTCGTCCATAGACACAAGCCGGTATTTACTGAGTTTCTCACTTAGTCAAAATGTACTTATTACAAATTTCGTACTATATCATATATTCATGTTTTAGTTCCAACCGAAGGATTAATGATTGTATTGGGTTTGTAATTGTGCAACCGTTTAATCGACAATGGTTTTCTAGCTAGTCAGTTTACTCCACCAATTTAAGTGCTTAGTCATGGGTTTCGTTGCCGTCAAGAATTTGCATCGCTTAAAATTACTTGTTTTGAACATTAAGCCATGAGCTATTGATATCACGAGACACATTCTCAAATGCGAATCTCTTATTTGAATCGAAACATTATGTCAAATAAGGCAAAACATTAAAAGAGCCACACGTGCGAACCTCATGTCCCATATTTGAAAGCTATATTTGTCCACATAGCGTTATCCATACATGATGATCATTACATGATTAAAATGTCTCAGACTCAGCCACAAAGTGTTACAAATAAGCTTCGTGCGAAGCTACAAGATTGCTCAATAAATAATGTACCAAATTCAATATTGCCAATATGGGTTCATGCTTGCTCATACATTCCCAATGTAATTTTGATCGTAGAGAGATGATAGGATTGTAGTTTGTACCTGCTCGATCATCAACGATATGCAGTTATAGGCAATCGTGCTATTTATTAATAAGCAAATGATGATCTGCTAGCTGGTTCATTGTTTTTGACTACCGTAGTTCTTTGACATATGGTCGCTTCTGTACCATGAATAGTCTGATGTGTGAGACTTGATCTTGGTCTCGTGCTGTATATGATCTCATAGCTAGCGAAATTAAGTCGGTATCAAGCATCACATTTTTGCTCTTTGAGCTCTCGTCAAAAAGCTTCGTACACTTTGGTGCATGACATTTCGATCGATCGACGCCATCACGTCTAGATTTCGTCCATGAGATAGACTATTGAGTACAAAATTTAGATTAAATGGCTTACGTGCAAATAGCTCTCTTTGTTTTGCAACGCTTAATGTTTTTTGAAAAGAGAACGTATGTCTGGGAGTAAGCCATGGAAAATCGATATACACAAGAGCTTCCAGACGCATATCTTTTATAGTTTATATATGGCAGTGCATTTTAAGCGCCCGGTCGCACCGCTTCCCACCTAATAAATTGTAAAAATTGAGCTGTAAAGGTTATGAGTTACATGTCCTTCTCTTCCACAAGGGTCTTAAGAATGTGGAATCACCTTTACATCATGACCGCCAGGGCCGACCTTGCAAACATCTCTAACGAGTAAATTTATCGCGCAAAAGCTACCGCTCCATATTCAGCAGGTTGAAGGCCGAGGTGGGAGCAGTTTCATTTAGCGCTTCTTGACCACGGAGTACAGTGCGTTGTAAGGCTGGGACACTTCGATAAATGCCGAAAGTTTATCGAAGAGCATAAGCGCCTGACTCGGCATTACGCCAGAGCCAAGACATCATGGAGGCGTGCTTACCAATTGAGCAAATTGTGCTTTAGGCACACAAATAAAAGCCTTTTTTAACTCAACTGGACTCTGGGTCATCACCCTAAAGGCTTAGCTTATTCCAAAACGGAATTTACAATGATTCGTGGTGATGAGAGCTCTCCACACCAAGAGCAAACAATCCTTGTTTTCTGACTTTATAAAACGCCGACTATATTCCTTAGGCATAATCTAGGATGTGTTGAGTGCAAACAGCCTTATAGATATTTAGTCAAGTTGGCCATTGCATTTAAGATGACGCTACTAGCCGCCGTATGGTACTTGTCTTACCAGGGGCTACGTGTTAAAGAGATGCTGGGAGCCTCAGGACTCATACAAGACAGTGGCTTCCAAGGATTGTGACACCTTTGTAGAATCCTCACGTAAATGTTCTACTTAGTCGGCATCGTTTTGATAAGGTCTATAATCTATGCTTTTTCAGGATTGCCGAAAACAAAGTTTAGATTTTTATTACCCGTATTCATACAGGATTTTCTTTGTATCAAATAAAATAAAATATTCTTTTATATTTTTATTAAGTGGATGCAATTGCATTCCTTGTCCTGCCGGTATTTTTCTCTCAACAAAGTCAGGTGTCTGTTTTCGCGAGCAAACTGCTTTACAAGTACAGGCCTGGGCAGCGAAGGTATATTAACTTATTTTTAAAGCACTTGAGCTTTGAAAAGGTAGGGTGTTTTGCTTTGCCTTCATGAAGGGTGCAAAGTCCAAAATGCTGCAAAATTCATCGTTGAGCGGAAGCTAGAAAGATAATAGGACCAAAATATTTGTGCCTTATTGCATATACTGCGCAGTGTGTCTTCGAGAACACGTTCGACCCTTCATCGTCAGTAGATGCCTGATGTTAACATCAGTGAGACGTCCTCTATAACCAAGGAGCTTTTTACAAATTTAGCGGAAGATCTTATTTCTTTTTTACACTATCGTGATCAGAACGCTGTGAAATCTCATACCCTATCTATAAACAGCTTAGATGTTTGCTCTCTAGCTGCGTTGGTCCGAACAGATGTTGTGTAAAGCCCGACCGTGGACAACCCAGACTTGCATTTACTGGTCGATAAAAATTGCACCTCTAGTAAGCCCAAAAATTCTAGGTTTGCCAGTTTGTAAAGGAGCCAACGTATGAGCAACGCGTTCTGACTCTAAAAGGTCCAGACATATTTGTCCGTCATAGGCCACCAATATATTGTACAGACCACAACACGTTACCTTCGATTTAGTAACCACTATAGGTGTCATCAGAAGTATATCGTACTTCTGATCTTCTTCACTCGAAGCTCTGGATTTGCTTAAATCACTTTGCATTAGAGGTGGCCTCATAGGGCATGTCAAATTAAACGTCGTCTGCGATAAAAAATAGCATTTTTTATCGCAGTTGGCTTCTGTATTATCTTTCTGACAATTTCGTTTGCCGAATGAACTTGCAATCTTGCTGATATGAGTCACCCAATCGTCTGGTCCAAGCAAAGCGCGTCAACAAGCTTATTTATTAAATTGAACACAAAAGCTATAATTCCAAAAAAATTAAAACCGTCTTTTAATTTTTAGACAAGTGGAGTGTGCTTTGAAGCTGCTGTGGGGCTTCACTGCGTCTTCAACAAAGGAATTCCGCTCGGTAGCTTTCAGTTGCTTGGAAGAGAATTAAAGTATAATTTGCTCGTGTTTGTCATCCAAACCCAATACAAAGAGTCGAAACACCGCTAAATAGCTTCAAAAATCTGAAAAAGCCGAAACATTGCCGGTGAAGGCTCTTCTTGATGCTATAGGACCTGATGCCAGCTCCTAGAACCGTACTCAAGCTAATAATTTGCTAGACTTAACCACTTCTTCTAATTAATTCAAAACGTGGCTTAAACCAAGCTGAGACACTTTGTATGCTCAGCCGAGGATGTCGATATTTCTGCCGAAAGACACGTTTTTTGATGTTGACATAAAATTAATTGGTCATCGTAACCTCAAAAACTTGTAACAGGTGATCAAAACGAGCCTACAGTGTTGATCGGTCTCATCTTATGCGACTAAAAACGAATTTATCCACAAGTAAATTTGATTGATAGACCGTAATGGTCAGAACAACTGTGTGATCAAACAGCAAAATATGACCGGAGTGCTTGAAAGCCTTGTGGTAGTATCAATCATCCCCATACCATGCCCATAGATATGCTAGCGGTTGCGAGATGTATATCTGACTTTATCGCTCAAATAAAGTAGCATCAAACTATCACTTCTATTGCACCATACAACATTTCTCGGACACGCCTTTAAGCAACGCGTCCTTGGTCTGTATGGATGTTTGTGCAAGTGGCATTGTACTATCTTCAGCTTGTGATGAGCATGAGCTAGTCGCCACTTTCCGCAAAATTTAAAGGCATCAATGAGCTCGCATTACTTTTGTGACAATAGCAATCAATTGTTAGCACAGCCCTTCTTAACTGGAGCGAGGTCTTAACTACCCCAAATGGTACAAGATAATCATGGAGGTTCTCTGAGCACCACATCCAAACATTTCTATGATAAAGGATATACGATAAGATCTTCAAAAATCTGAAGCCCAATCGCAATGTTCTGTGTGGCCGATCAATGATATTTCCATCGGAAATAAAGAATCGCCAAAGGGGTTTACATCACCAAACGAATTGGCTCTTGGATATTTTCATCATTCAGGTCGGCTGAAAGCCCAGTCGCTTTGTGTTCTTCAAGGCGCAATAGCTCTAATATCTCTGGAACTACCTTTAGTCCGAGCACACCTACCGTGTAGCAATGACCAGCTGGATTGTCATTACTATCCCTGCAAACAAGAAATTTCGGGATCATTAGAGACACTCAAAAATCGATTTTGTATTAAATTACCGTTTTCGTTTGGCGGATCTATGTCACCAGCTCTTAATACCCAACTGAATTCCTGAGTTACTTACGAGCCCATATTGTCCGCTTACGGTATAATTTGCACTTTTATTTAGCGTTTTTGGCAGCAAGTGCTGTCAGTGGAGCTTTGCTGAATTTTTTGTGCGGTACCACATTTGCTTCCTGGATACATTTCTACCATTCGTTACTTCCACGTTGATCTCGGGCGTGTATTTGCCCAGACTTTATTTCGACTAAGTCGTGAGATAAGAGTTCGAATCACCAAAACCCTCCACGAGATGCGGCGACAGATACCTATGGCCCTTCCTCGCTGATCGATCGAGGGCCGTGCATCGCTAGCCACAGCATGCACAGAATCAAGCCACAAATTTTATTGTAAGGACAAGGACCGATTCTATGCTGTTGTTTTTTCAATTTCAAAGTCAGGTCGATACCAGCCTTAGGGGCGATAAAAATCGCCTCATCTGCCAACTAGGCAAAATCCGCTATTCTTTGTGCTTACTTCTAAGTATCGGTCAATCCAACTTGATTGACCACAACCATTTGTCGGAACACAACTTTTGGCGTCATTCGACTAGGCAATGCTTGCGGCGATTCTATAACGCCCTTTGGCGAGACGAAGGCTCATTCGTTAATGATAGGTGCAGACCATATGCCCTCAAGTATCGCAGCCGAAGAGAAGATATTGCCTTACTCGGCACCATTTAAGATTGTTGGGACCCAGCATGCTTGCAATATAATAGTATCGTTTGATAGCGGTTGCCGCTGCTTTCACCCCCTTCGGTGATTGTCGGCAGCATCTTCGCCAACTTGCGTCGATTCATAGGTTCTCGAAAGCATGGAAGAGTGATATCTGCATCATCAGTTGATGACTGCGCAAGTAGCGTCCTAATCACGGCAAAAGCTGCGCCTGGTTCGGTTACGGTCGTTGTCTGGATGATGACATAATTGTTGTTCTTCCCGGAAACCCAGGAGAACTGTCAATGATCAGTCAAGTTGATTAGCAGTGCCATCACTGGGTCATCGACGAGGAAATCCAGTGCGATCAGTTTCAAAGCCTCGAAGCCTGAACTTGCTTTCACCACCTTCTTCACTCGATCAGCATCTTCACTTCAGGCAACAACTTCACATAATGCGGAAATTGCTTTGCGAGAGCACTCAATACGAGGATATCCGTCCATCCAACAAGATCAATATCGTGACTAGGTACTGCAACGCTGAGAATGTTCTTGCCTTTTTCCATGCCAAGCACGCAAAGCTCCTCCTCCGCCAGCACATCGTCCATGTTGTATTCCACGTACTCGCAGTATCGCTCTCGTTGCTGCTCCTCGGTGCGCGCAATGTTTTGACCATGTCCATCGCGAACGCTTTGCCGCTTAAATCCTTGAACCGGAGCTGGGTTTCTAGCAGTAAATGGCACCGTGCCAACAGGAATATTCAGCTCTTGCAGAAGCGCATTTTCCTTGTTTGAGCTCATCTCCGAATGGACGTATCGCTTGCGCTTGGTCTGCACAACTTGCTCGAGCATCTCGTCGATATTTTTACCATTTTCGCTGCCACTAATTTCTCACCGGCGGCGACTTCCGGGAGTTCCACCAAGACGTGAATCTCTTTGTCTACAGGCTGGAACTCCTTTTTAAAATACTCATCATCGTCGAGGTTTCAGGTGGGAATCACCTCCACCGCATAATCACCGGCTTCTTTACTTCCTTGTTTCAAAAAAAAGTAATTGAGTCACCTGAGTCACCATGAGTTACCACCTTCCGCCCGACTATAGTACCTCTAGATATACGAGTCGGCAAGGTCACCGAGTGACCCTTTTTGCAACTTCCTCCCACTATTTATAGTCACTACTAAATCATCTATCATATCATATACCTTCTTATAAGTATATAAATTTAATCTTAATAAAAAGTGAAGACTTAGGTGACTCAGGTTGATAGAGATTCTTCTACAATGACTTAGAGGATGATTAGACATCGAAATGAGATACGCCATCGGCGCTTCAAACGGAACGTTATTCGCTAAGTTTAGCGAATACTGCTTCGTTTTAGGCGCCGACCCTAGACAGGTACACTCGAACGATAATCCGATATTGTGATTTCCGCTCCAGAGTATGCCATCATACAAAAACTATGATATTAATGATACTCAGCGCGCAACTGCGAAGGAGTTGGTGTTTCCACTAGATATACCTTGGCTGGAGAATTGTTCTTTGTGATGCGATTATAGTCATCCAGGGTAAGCTGTGACGTAACTTTGACTTCTGCCTTCCGTTCGGGAGTTGGCAATGAGTAGTAGTACTCATCAATGCGAATTGGTTCTGACTCATGCGTATCAATATCTTGAGCATCCATTGCTGTGTGTATATTAAGGAGATTGATCTTTGAAGAATTAAAAGAACTTATCTAATTGATTGTGTTGCAGATAGTAGAGCCACAGAACACGATACTGTTCACAGAGTCCAAACCGTAAATTTTGATTTCGCGGTAGGAATAATTCTTTGGGATTACACGAGGTCTTGGTAATCCTAGAGGATCGAAAGTAAGCCTTATCTCTGTTTGAGACTGCCATCCAGTATTGGCCGCCGATCATGGGTTTGCCCATGTTGATTTTGCAAGTGCACCGAGCTGGGTCGATCGCAATTAAAACCTTGCCCCACCTATCGATCTATGGCTCGTGTATATCAAACCAAGACATATACAGCATCAAAGCTTACATGTACACATAAAAGACAAGACGTGTCTTAGTGCTATCGATTACACTAACTTTATTGTTAGAATAGTCTGGAACAAATAGCTCCATTAGCCAGTAAACTTCAAAAAGACTTACCTGAATTGCTCTCTTACAGCATCGGCTAACCTGTTTTGGTTGACCACAGCCGTTTGAAGGTGCACGAAGTTTTTCAACGCGCCTAAGTATAAGAAAATCGAAATTTTACACACACTTGCGAGTACAATTAGTATTCTACCGTTTTTAGAACCCCTTGCAAGGGCTGCCAAGCTCACAGAGGATAAGTTTCTACAATGTGTATAAGCCACGGGGGAGCGAGGCTTTCTATATAGATCACTGGTGATCATCGTTGTTTGGGATTTGAGGGCACAGCTTCAATCAGTACTCCTTCAGATATCTTCACTGAGTTACAGGCATCTTTTTTAAGACACACGCAAATCATGTCCCCTGCTTTCTGAAACCAAATTATTGCCTAGCTTGTCAGGATTTGTGTCCATTCAGACCGCACCTAATTTAGCACACCAACCTGTATAATCCGAAAAAGCGCGCTTTATTCGGGATGTACCCTATTAGAAAAGCAATTTGTTCGCTCTATCTAGCATCGCTACCTGCACCTTAAAGAACTAACTTTGAGGTTGGCCTTCCCATGGAAAATTCATACACACAATCATTTTAGATTGTTTGATAAAGAATGCTCGTGTAAAGAAAGCCGCTACATTATTATATAAAGATCTTTTTCATTAGATTTGCGCTTACTATGCCTGCAAACAAAAAAGCAAAGAAAGAAGGCCCGGCGAAAAGAATTCTGCTCCCAATAGCTTTTACATGAGACACAAGGTGAATTAGATTCGCAGATGAGAACTTTATTATTAGCCTCACCCATCAGTAGTAAGAGAGTGCAAACGCAATATGGCTTTAACCAACTGAGATTTTCGATCCTAATTTTTTAATTTTTTCTAATTTGCAAGCCTTTATTATCACCACGCCTGGATCCCGGTTTAAGTATTTTGCCGGAACCAGCAAAGACTGCGTCACCTGGGTCATAGAGTAGAATATTTGCACTAAAGCAAGAGCTTCGTGACGCGCGTTCTATTTACTTGGTGGCAAGGAGGGCTGCAGAAACAGCTACCTCCTCAGACCTATAAAATTGTGATTTTCGTAAACAGCAAAATCTGCGCGTACGACAGAAATGAGAGTGTAATATGCGCGTAAGTTTGAATTTAAGTGCTTAATTGACTTTTCTCAACAGGGTGCTACAGGCTCACACAACACCTTGCACAGAGGAGGCGTTTCAAAAGTTTGCAATTATCCGCTCAATGGCAAATCACTATTTCTGGTTGGGATGTTCACGACTAGTTCATTTAATAGAGTTCATGGGGTTTTGTCATGCCTCCTAGCGGTTCTTTTTTTAACGAAATCTTCAGCTAGCCTTTGTAATATAAAAGCAACGGCATGGATGTAACGGCTATCGTATCATTGCTGGATTTGTCGATACTATATTATAGTTTTTTTAATTTTCCTATGGCGTTCAAATCGGTTTTCTCGTAAGTTGCTCACGCCAAGTGCACTCGCATCGTGCAAGCCATTACCCATTTGCATGATTTGATGGGAAATCACACTTCCAGTCTTCATGCCCATATTACCAAAGGAGCAATTTGGACACAACAGTTCTTGCGATGGAGCTAGTGACGCGCAATGCCTTAGTAGCAAGGTGCTGCTGATTGGTGTAACGTTGATATAATACAGCCATGTGCAAGGACTGAAGCCCCTGCTCATTAGCGCTATATCTTTGCTGGGCTTATGTCAAACATTTATTAAACAAGGCAATCTTGCGATCATACCTTCGAGGCAATTTTGCCATGGATTCAGCCAATTTAAGTATTCGCTAGTGTCAGTAGTATTTATCACATTAATAAGAAAAAGTCATTACCTTCTGAAACGAAGAAAAAGTCAACCTTTTTCACGAATCAAATTACTTCCCTCTAAAATTTAAAAGTAATTAAGTAACCGTCTGGCATAAAGTACTGTGCTGGCCGGACATGGTGTCCGCGCGCCGTTCGAGCGTGGATCAGGCTGAAGCCCATGCTCGAGAGGCCGCGACGGGACTCAAGTCCGCTGGTGCTAAGTTGATCTGTATCGACTTTGACGCCACGTTCGTCACTGTCCACACGGGCGGATTGTGGTCCGGGACAGCGGCGGCTTTGCGTACCCACGTGCGGCGGTTTTTCGAACTGTTGGTGCCATTGTTGTGTGAACTCGGCCTTAATGTAGCCATCGTCACCTTCAGTCCACAAGTGCAGCTTATCCGGAGTGTGTTGCAGCTTTGCTTTAGTCCAGCGATCATGGCCCAGCTCGTGGTCCGTGGAGACGACCGTACGTGGACGCTGACCCACGATCAGACCGGGACCTTCTTGCCACTCTGGCAAACAAACGGTCGCCATTTGGACCGCAAATTTAAGCTTCCTTTTATGATTTCCGCAGCTCTGGAGGTCCAGAAACGCTCCGGTGACCACGACGTCATTTGCAACCGAGACACTGTTTTAGTGGATGACGACGTGGTCAACATTCGAGTCGCGAATGACAGTGGCGTTGTCGGAGTCTATTTTGACCCCAACGAAAACGACGAAGGAGGGTTTTGCAAGAGTATCAAGAAGTTGCACGGCTTTAAAGAGTCGACGGTCACGTCGTTAAGAACGCCGAGCAAGAAGCCTAGAGCCGAACCAAGTGTTAAGATGGTTGCGAAAGAACATAAATTTAAAGCTACAGGTAGAGCTAGAAGGAGGCTGGGCGTTGCACTTGGTAGTGGCAGCGGACAAACGTCTACATTCAACATATGCACGCCATCGCCCGAGATGAAACTCAAGTGCAGCGTAGACATGGGCAAACCAAGATCGAAACGAGTGTCTAGAATGTTGAGAAATTACAGCAGAGAGATGGACACGGCTTTTCTCGTGCTCTCAGAGTCGTCGACGTGTACGTCGACAAATGAACAAGCTTCTGCATGAGATGAACAATTGCACGACTGACGAAGTCGCTCACTCTGTATAATGTTGACGACGGGTGGATAGAGATGCTGGACTGAAGATAGACGATCAAGATTGTGTCTAAAATCTCAAGTCTAATACCACAAAGCTGGTGGTTTTGACGGTATAAATTGAAGAGAAAGAAGCTGGCCACATGAAGCTCTCTGAAGCAAATGCGAACACGAGTCCGTAGAGAAGTTAAGTGAAGCACGATTATCAAAGCAAAACTACGTTAATTGTAAAATTTGCTATTTCAAATGGTATATTAAATGCTTGCAAACAGATTTGAAGAGCAATTTGATAGCAAAAATTTGTGAAAAGGTTGTGATGGTCACAAGCCACCAATTATACAACTTGAGTGCGAGTGGTGACAGTTAGAGACTTGAGCGTTGACTTAGTGCTTGCCAGCCTTCCAGTAGGGACAACGGTTCTGCTCCTTGACACCGATTAGCGCAGCCTCAATGTGCTGGCCACACCCCTTCCAAGTGGCCTTGTGGCAGGTTGTACACTCAACTTTCATGCACATGCTGATTGCAAACCTTGAACTTTCGGGTAGTAGAGAGCAAATTCGAGAATGTCAGCGGCAACAAGTCATTAAATGCGATTTTAGAGGTCGAGGACGACCATTTACTTTTAGCACGTGGACAGAAAAATACGACCAAATTAGCACATCAAATTTATATATTGATGTCTAAATTATAAAACTTAACATTGTAAGTGTACGCAACGCGAGCGACCAGCCTAAACAAAGAGAGCACTTGTAGTGGTTAGACGTATTTCTGGTGGTTCATGTATTGCGGCAAGATCATATTTGAACTCAGCATTGCCGTAACACATCAATTATTTCCGCGTTGGGAATAATTTGCTAAACTTTTAAGCTTTGGCAAAATGTTATTGTAGCGGAATTATTTACTATCGAGGCAAATGCATGCTTGTCATGTGTTGATCTGGGTGAGCGATAGTGGATGCAAGCGACAAGTTCCTCTTGGCGTCTCGTGGCTCTGTTTTACGTTGATATCGATGACGTGAGATTTGAAAGGCCTTTGAATATGCAAAAAACGCTAATTAAGGCGGCACGTAAGGTATCCTCGCTGCGCATGTCTTCATCGATGCTGTCAGGTCAAGTCGCGAGCAAGACTAAGGAAGGAAAGTTATGATCCAGATGGTTATAGCACGTCCACTACAGCCACGGATGAGATGTCAGATCGATGACTCCCGAAATATTGAAAGATTATTTGTATCTGTTGTGTAATCGCTGGAGTGCGCCCATGGATCGACGGGCAATAACTGTAGCAGAAGAATCAAAAATATTTAAAAGAATGAGCAGTTTACGCTACAGCTGTCGCGTGAAGAGCACGTGCCAGTGTGGTATGGAAAGAATATAACAAAGCTTCGTTTTGGGGAGGAAGGAGTATATGCAATTGAGTTCAGTCCAGTTGGAAAGTCTTTCAAACCTCCAAAATGGCCATTTATTACGAATATAGTCCACCTCAAGATGAGTGTCATGCTGTGACACGTTTGGTGAATCATAAATCTGCTGATGTCATCCATATGGTCCATTTCAAGCATATAAGAACGACCCTCGTGTATTCAATCTATTTAGTGGATTTTCTCATGTATATGATCCTGGGTATGTAATCGATCAAGATCGAGTTGATGTGTGGCTCGATCATATCAAATATGTTTTATCTGATAGTAACGATGATGTGTATCAGCTCTTTGTGAAGTACTTCGCTCATCTGATTCAGAAGCCGCATGTGAAGACAAAGATGGTTCCACTCATAAAAGGAACGCAGGGGTGTGGTTAGAATTTTGCATTTGATATCTTTCATCATTTTGTTATTGGCCCTAAGAGTTGCCGTCAATGGAGCGTATCACTGCTTGATTTAATAGTATCCGACAGAGTAAGCTATCAATTGTACTAGACTAAGCTTTTGACTCAAAAATCGCTTAATAAAAAATCAAATGAAGAGTTACATCACCGACAATTGCACGCAGATCGAAATAAACGCAAAGGTCGATCTCTTACGTGATCTTGACAAACAATGACTTTGGATTAATTATCGAAGCCGATGATCGTCGATATATGTTTCTCGCTGCCAGTGAAAGCCGTGTCGGTGATGATTTTTTTTTATCACTACTTCGATACTCTGGCTAATCTCGATGCGGGTCATGACATCTTTCACTTCCTCGCGCGTGTTAATTTATAAGGATTCAAGCCACGAGCACGAAGTATAAGAAGGAACTCAAGACAAAGCAAACCAACAACATGGTGAAGTGGCGACAAATTGTCGAAGCTTAATAAATCTGAAACACTCAGTCTGGGTGAGATTAGGTATATTATTTTTCGTGATATTAGACTGGGAAGCGAGTACGATAATTTCTCGGACATTACGGCAAAATTGTACACCAGACAACTGATCAAGCTTTACAAGGCCGGCGTTGCGAATTAACAATGGTCTCCAGATGAAATCATTTCCAAAATTCATTATCCAACGAAATACGACGACACTTCTTTTCAAAAGATGTTCAAGATTCAGAACTCGAGCATCATTGTGCTTCTGGAGAGCATCTATAAAGCAAAGAGAGTCTCATACTAGCACTGAATGCCATGTGTAAAATGGTCAAGAACAAAATTCGTGATGCATTTGGATATTACAGTGCGATTTGAAAGGAGCTAAGTAAGCAAAGCAAAGCTGCAAAGCTGTACAATGAAGTAACGCCAGAGGAAGAGAAGAAGTATATCAGCTATGAAGAGCTAATGTCCGTCCGAGGTAAAGCTGCAAAGGTGCTCACCGAAACGTTTGGTAAACTTTTTTATCTCGATCCGAGTTTAAGCAGCTAGCCAAAGCAAAGAGAACTAATTACTTGAAGCTTGGGTTTGATTACATCACGTTGTGGTTGAACGTGCATTATCCACTTCGTTTGGTTTGGCCGAGCACTCTTCTTAGTCCAAGGAAACGTTTTACATCTCAATGATTTCAAGAATGTTCTTCTCATGGGACCACAAACGATCTAGTTGGATAGCACCACGATGAGCTTGATTAAGTCCTATCTCGACTTCTTTGCTAGTACGAATGGAGAGCAGCCTAGTAAGCTGCTATGGTGGATTTTCAATCGACAGCCAGATGAGTATGATAATACGAATTCAAGCAATAGCTTTAGTCAGGTTCTATCGAAGCTCTTTCTATAGTACAATGAAATGCTAATATCAATGAATATGATCCGGCACATTGCTGAGTCTTGTTTGATCCAATCGCCAGCATACGCTCAGCCTACCAATCGCAAGAAAAACGATCTTCACGCCAAACTACTGCACAGCACCATGGCTGCTAGCACGAGCTACAACAAGATTGCAAACCGAGCGTATGCTTCCGAAGTAACATTTGAACCAGACAATCCATACGATCACGAACCCGAGCCTCCCGCAAAGCCCGCTATAGCTTCGCTAGGCAGACATAAAGACCGTCGAGAGCGCATATTCCATGGTGCTTTCACACCTACTGGCAGCGTCAAAACGGCTGAGATGGACATCTTTGAGAATTAATTTATTTGTTATAACATACAAAGCAATCATGGTGCAAAAACAGAAGAGACCATACCGGAAAGCTGGTCCATTCCATGTGGAATTTCATGGACTTCAAACTTGCTTAAGAAGCGACAAATCTCAAGTAAATATAAAAACAATGCTAATATCTCATGCATTCGTTGGTATCTAGTGAATGATTGAAGAGGATAAAAGCTTTGACAAGGCTTTATTTGACCATTTCGATGAGCCTGAGTGTGACTTTACAAAATACTGCTCAAAAAAATGCAAAATTGCTTCACGCGGGTTTAAAAGTTTGTATAATCAACTTTTGGATGGTTTGGTCAAGCGTTTAAAGATGCTCGAAGGTGCAAAAAACATTGGCGAGGGTTCTCCACTAATAAGAAGTCAAATCTAGACAAACTATATGAAAAAAATGTATTTTCGGCATCATATTACAGCCACTTCAAGCGTCTGATGAAGCTTTAGATCTCTTATATCCATTAAACGTTAGTAGCTTCGACGCATCAATGTATTCTGGTGTTTTCTTCTTTTTTTTGTTCCTTTGCAAGATGACTGACACTGATCTTCTGAAGCTGATTGGATAGTTTTCAATATTCGTCGAGCCGTAGTCATTTTTGGATGGCGCTACAGGTTTCGAATGATTTAAGTCGCCTGATCCACCGCTCGCTATTGCCTGAGGCATTCATTGTCGTTCAACTCTCTTTCGTCGATGCAATTTTCTTTCTTCTGAATAGTATATACAAGTAGCTTCCCAATTCTGTTGAATCTGAACAACCAAGTGGCTACTCACCAATTCCGATATCAATTTTCACAGCCCATCGACTTCTGTTAGTATGGAATTACCCTCGGATTCATATCCATTTACTACTCGAGGCGAGCAATAACTGCTTAGCGTCAGAATAATACATTGAAACTTATAAGGCCAACTGCTTCTACTACGACTACATACATAATTACGCTAAGCGATAGTACATATTCAGCAAGCGATTTAAACAACTACCTTTAATACGTCTGCATTCAAAAAAACTTTATATAATCAATAACACAACGGGCGCCAACTACTATTTATCTCATGTGCTGAGAACCCGTCGAAGAACGCTATCCAAATTACAATGCAATCGGTCAAGAATATCACAGGTCACACTGTTTCAAGTGGCTTTCCAACGATGCCAGTCACTGCTTATATGCCTCAGCTTCAAATTGATAATGCTGCGTTTGGAACAATTATCCGGTTCAGCCCAGCTACTTATCCCGCGGCTCAGACAGCCAGCGTCTATGCAATCAATAGTAATTTGACGCCTCAAATCTATCCTGTAGCTAGCGATGTCGTCACTTCTTCAAATCTTTACAATCCGATCGCAAATAATAATCAAGTCTTGCACACATTTAAAAGTGCCGGTGTTGAGTATGGGAGCTACCAACCACCTTACAATGTCAAGGGCTAGCCTATTACCCAACGCAGGGTACTAATTCAAAATTGACGCTATCGCTCCTGGATCAAAATAAGATCCCTTTGGGGATCATCGATAATAATCTGTTTATTAGATTGCTCATCCGACCAAAAAAACAGTAGTGAATAATCACTGAGCAGTTTGCCATTGGACGTGTTTAGCTGATTTTAAAATCTTTGCACGGTCCGAGTGCGTATGCTTTCCACCACAGTCGCAATTGTGTTTTTTATTTTTTTGTGAAGTGTAGAATTCTGGACGGGCTCGATTTCTTTCCGTTTCTCTAACCTTTTCTTTGTTGTTCTCTCTGTACGCTTTGGCGACCTCACACAGGCGTAACCTATTCAACTCAAGGTAGTTCTGTTTTTGGGCGTTGATACTATCTCGATTATCTTCACGATATTGCTTATAAGACAGCTTTTAAATTTGTATTGTGTTGTTTTAATTGATACAAGTCAATTTGTTAATCCACGACTGCTAACAGGCCTCAAGGTGAGTGCGATCAATCACTTCATACCCCTTGACTAGGATCCTTTTGAATGTATCAATGCCGTGTTGCTTGAAGGATGGATAAACGCTAAACTTCGGCTTTGTTTCATCATTCAGCAAGTTTTTGTAAGCATCCTTATGGCCTTTCCAACGTTGCTCCGATTCTTTGTTCAAAGTGCTTCCGACGTAGCACAGATCATTCTGAGTGTGAATTATCTTGTAGATAACTTCAATCATAACTGCCACTTAAGTGTCTCTCTGTATTTTAGTGACACTTTGCTAAAGATAGACTCACAAATCGCATATGAACGCAATAATATTGCGATATATCTTTCTATCAGTGATACCATCAGCATGGTCGTCATCTTCTCTGACGTTGTGCGTTTGTAGAGACCAATAAATGTTTTGATCGGAATATCTGTGGGAAATTCACGACAAATAATACCAAGGTTTCGTTGAGTTAGATTACGACCACTGATAGTTGAGTCTAATGGTCTTTAGAATGGCAAATTAGCTTCGGGTGATGTAAATCATTGACCATCCCAGCTTGCGTCCTCGGATAAAGTATTGTCCAATTTGTGCTAGAGTTTTCTTTGGTTTTAATACGAGGTCATCAAAGATTATCAATTTGCTTGTCTCGGAGTCGTATTCACTTATTGCTGAAACTTGGCCCTCTTCAATGACCTGAACATTATCGATAGTGTCGTTGGGTGTCTCGATAGTCTTTGTACATACTACGATCTTCGTGAAGCATTTGCTCAAGAAGACGATTATGTAGAAAATTGTGTTTGACTTCCCTGAACCACTGCGAGAGATCACGCAGGTGCGAAATGGAAGCTCAAAGTGCTCGTTCTTGGGGGAACCGCTTCAGCTTTGATTTGGGGATAGACTCGTAGAAAGTTGCACCTTATAGCATAGTGATCAAAATGTCTCCTCCCCCAACAATAAACTCCCCGCTATTCAATAGCTCTTACTTCACAGGCGCAAATGATTATCTAACACCAACCACAGGCGATCAACGCGATTTAAGACTAGGTGGAGCTGGCACGGTTTCAACACTAAGCGTGATTGGCAACTTCGATGCCGGTTCTCTCAGCTTCGGTGGCACTGCGACAGATCTTTCTACCGGCACCACATCTAAAACGTTTCAACCTTCGGAGACAATGACACTTGATAGTTAGATGTTGGATTAATGCCCTTGGGCACTTCAAGCTCAAATAAATTGCGATTCTACGGCAGAACAGCTAATCGTTATCAAGTATCTGATACAAATGGATTGGTCGTCGCATCGAGAACGACATCAACATCAAACAACAAAACGTTATCGCTGCTGAAATCAATATAAACCGATAATCCGAGCTCATTTGTAAAAGGTGATTCAGCTACAAGCGCAAATTTATTCACTGACGATTGGAACGATAAATCATCTGTTGGTTTCACGTCCCAAACACACAGTTTTGCTTCAATGTTGGAAACACACAGCCACACAAGAGCGGGTATTTTCACACATACACCCTTCCTACCTCAGCGAATGCTTCATATATCAATTCTGCTAAATCGTCGCCTACACATTCAAGTGGCTGTCTTTACCTTGTTTCCTTGTTACAGACACTGTTAGTAAATTTTCTTAACACCAATGCACCATACTTCAGTTCGTTTGGAACTGCTCCTCTCACGCTAAATTCTGGTGATATCAATATCAAAGCATCCAATGCACTCAACGGTGGATCTGCTAACTACGATATGCGGAATTTCGTGAAAATTTTCTAACGCATCGCTAAGTGGGTTCGGATTACAAATGAACAAATCAACGAATGCGACCTCCACTAATAGTGCATATTTTGGGACTTCTACTGGCAACGATTTGGTTTTGATGATCACAAATACACGAAGAATCACAGTAACCTCTGCTGGTAGAGTCGGTATCGAAATTGGATGGCCATCGGCCACTTTGCACGTCTCTGGATCAAACTCATACACGGTTGGTGTCAGCGATACATCAAATTGTTATCGATACAATGTACAAGAAAACATTCGGAGCAATCTGTAATTAGGCCCAGTCAGTGTTAAGGTCTCTGCGATATTCTCATCTTCCATCTTTTGAGTGCAATCCCTATACACAATTTCTAATAGGCGACTCAGGGAGAATATAACACCCAATTCAATCATCTCGGACGACTATGATAAGTCGGAACCGGTCATTTACAACTGGAAAGGAGAGACCAAAGCAAAACTTGGACTGATTGTGCAGGATGCAATGAAAGTGTGCGGAGAAATGGTCAGCGTTATGCCAAATGAAAATATGAAAGAAGAAGGCGACAATGATCTGGAAGGATATCAATATACTCTTGATTACTTTCAGCTTGGCGCGCAAAATGCTGCTGCCATCGAACTTTTAAATAAAAGGGGAATGAGTCAGGAATACTTGAGCAACGTTCAGTTTAGATAAAGATTCCATCGAGCCAGCCTTTCAATTCAGCATTTTACTGATTCATAGCATCTCGTTTATTTTATGCTTTCTTGGCGTTTTAGAAGCATTGTCTCAAAAAAAGTCTTTGCTCTTGCGGTTATCGACGACTTCGCCAGATCGATGTCGAATACTGTCGTATAAGTTTGCTGCAAATTGACTGTTGTAGCTTTTGATAACGGCAGTAAATAATCTTTTTATAGCAGGCCAGACTCCGTTCTTCCTTAGTTTCTTCGTTATCACTGCTCTCCTCATCATCCGATTCTTGAAATAGTCGTCGATTAAGCGAGAGTTCCGCCTCAGCTTGCTTAGCAGCTCTTGTTTGTCAATGGGAAGTTCATTTGGGGGAGTTGCAGTTCGTTTTTGTTTCAGAAGTTCTACGGATTTTTCCATGACTTCGTCACCAAATTTACTAGCCATTTCTTGACGTTTTCGATTTGAGCCTCTCTTCTAAATGTTCTCCGCTTGTTAAAATACTTTAGAACATGGTCATCCGCCACCTCCCTCAAAGTCTTTTTTCCTTTGATGTATCCTCGAGTATTGACTGCCTTTTCGGCAACGCTATTTACTCCACTGTAGAAATCGTTTGGTGCATCTTCCGGTACAGTGGACTCATCTATATTAGCATTTGTGTCAGTCGAAGTTAGGACGTATGTATGCTTCATTTACCTGGATTTGGGAGTTTCATTTGTTTCACCTTTGATGATTTCAGGAGGCCCTTTTGGGCCTTTGGGTAGCTTCTTGGTAATTTGGTTATGGTCGTACTCACATTCTTTGCCATCACTTGCTGAAATTAACTCGCAAGCGAATCAGTGCTTGCATCGTCTAATGATTTGTGTTAATTTGGAGACTTTAGCTTCTTGCCTTGTACAAAATCACTCTTCGCCATTGCATTGTAATAGCGTTCGTAAGCTTTTTGCTTGGTCTGACTATCTGAGAAAAAGCCAATCATGATTGCTTTTATATATATCATGAATATTAAAGATGGTTTAAGAAAATCGTTTGAAAACAATTACGTTCTTAGCGTTAAAATTACGAAGTCATTAAAATTAACCTTGCACTAGACCTTGCAATACAGTACCCATAGCCGTATCCACTGTTGCAACAACTTTGCACCATACGTGGTAACAAATCGTGAGAGCGTAGTTGCAATTGAAAGTACCAGACACGATAAAACTCCTACTGGCACCATCTTCACTTGGAAGACGATGACCAATATTAACGACAACAAACCGACACAGTGGCTCCCATTGACGCTGAGATAGCAAATCAGCCTAGGTAACGTCATCAAAGCCACCATCACAACCTGACGTTGCCATCTCTTGTAGAAATACGTCCTAACCGAAACTGACAGGATTGTTCAGTTTCCTATTATGACCTGACGATTTTTCAATGCAGCAAATGAGCTTGTCGTTACAAATACCGTCGAGAAGGGGCTACGGAACGGATTGATCGTATCCGATACAGTGGCGTCTGCGGTTGGATTGGTAATGACAGATTGCATGATCAAACGCTTTGGATTAGCAATGCCATTACTGACAGTCCAAGTGAAGGAAGCGCCTGGGGCAATAGAGAAATTATTCGGAATTTGCTCGAGGTAGCGAAACGCTTTCTTCTGAGCGAGTGCATGATCGGCGCTTGGGTAAGACGAGTATGTTGGAACAGGATGACGCGAAAACGATTGCGAAGGAGTGATATCAGTCAGCAGGTGAAGTACCATTGACGTCAGTAAGAATTTCAAGAGTGACTGCAAATGGAGGGAGCGCAAGACCACCAGCCAAAGCCGTAGTGGTTACACCACTGCTTAAACTGGGCAAGAATCTCCGAAGTTCATGTTATTGCTCAAAGTTGCAATAGTAGCAGGCGCAACAACGCCAACACCACCCGTCGTAATTAAACTAGTAGATGAGGTATTGTAATTAAGGTGAATGAAACTGCGCGAACTCTTCTGCATTGGGCATTTCTTGAAGTAGTCACAGATATCTCGCAGCTAAATACAGACCAGATAATGCGCGACGTAAAATGGTGAATCAGCAACAGCACCAGCAGGAGCTACATAGACCTGAGGCTTTGATGTAGCTTGTAGATTTGCGCTGCCTCCCACAATACCGAATGCAATTTTGAACTTTGCTGGTCAAGAGCGGTAGAGAGCGATCGTTTAGCTGCTCCTCTGTTAGAGTAGGTGTTAGCATATCCAAACTTTCCCACGCTATTAGAAGCTGTCAAAAACGACGAAGTGGCCAAGTTATCGAGCGATTGTGCTGCTCCGCTCGACCCTTGTATCGTTGGTGTGGAATATTCCTTTCTTACAAAATTGCCAACTGCCTTATGCTTTACATACGTGCTGTAATCCGTTTCACACTATCAATGACTTGCATGCTCTAGTCTTAGGTACCGATTGATCAATAGTACAGACTGCAGTCGAAGTGACCGATCCGGATCGCCATTTAGAATTTGAAGCTGGATTGGAAGCTCGATTATAGCTTCTTCCCAATTTACAAAAGCGGCTTGCGAAGAGATGATCGAAAGATTAAATTGAATTTGCCCGGCATACTGACCGGTGTTGCTGGTCGCATCCCGAATGTTTGTCCATTTCTTATCACGGAAAAGTGTCTCAGCAGGAGCTGGTTCGACGGAGTGTTCGAAAGCAGAAATGTCGGAAGCAGAAGACATAGTTTATGCGACTATGTTGATGTTGCTTATATTAAACTTGCCGAAAAAATAAAGCACCATGGGAGAAAAAAGAATTATTAAGTTGTCTAAACGACGCATGATCAACTCATGAAACTCGCCAATTCTCTTGGGGTCAAAGTACATCAAATTGATTTGATGAGACAAAAGCAAAGACTATTACGATTTTTTGTGAGTCATGCTTCTACGCCTGCTATGTGTAAGAATTTCTCAAAATGAAGCCTGGGCGATAACACACCTAAGTGCAAACGCTATCAAAAGCAGTGGTTATACCGCAACGTTTTACTTAGTGGGGGGCGTGAGTTTAGGTTTTTAATTTACGTTCGTCATCTGCCTGCTTTATAGACTATTATTACTCTAAGTACCCTTTTTAATTAATAACTCTCAAAACAAGATTTATGCTTACCAATAAGATCCCTTGCGAATTAATACTAGTTGTGTTCGAATGACCAGATGAATCGTTTCGTTGCGCAGTATTACGTAGAGATGCTTTGGCTGGTATGGTATGGCGTCGCCCGGCTTTGAGTTAGCTCTCGTCATAGGTTTGACCGAATCTGTAACGGATCTTTTCTGTGCTGTGTGATCGCAAAAGAACATGGACAGAGCTCTGCTGAAGACTTCGGAGAGCAATGAGTATAGAGAATTGAAATAACGGTCATTTATGGCTTATTTTTTTACCCGTTACGGCCTAAGCTGTACAAGTAAAAACTGCTCATATATGCGTACATACAAAGTGTGTCATCGAGTCAAAACCTCGGCCGTATTATTGGCATGTTTGCCGGTGCCATTATGCTGCCGAAAGATCATTCGCTCTGTTGACATAGAATGCAAACATTGTGGTTCGAGCAAATGTGCTAATCTGCCGGCTGTGCTCAGTTTAACGAACTGCGTCGAAACAGCAACGCTGCGTCTTATAATTAGCATAGACTAGATTTTTCACCTAGACCTCTGCTATGTACATTGTGTGTTGATTTGCAGATTACTAAGCATTCATTTGTCGCTCCTATCGAGCAACTGTCAGATTTTTGGTCAATACAAATGCTTAATAAGCTATTGACGTGCGCGCTGCCAATATTTTTTGCAGATCGGCAATTCCATTGCTGGTTTTTGCGGAGCCAGTGCGAGATAAAAAGAAACTATATATTGTTGTCTGAACAAAAGATTGCCCCCAATTACATTATGCAACGATTACCAGCATTTACTATAACTGCAACATATTTTATGATGGCATCTCAAGCAAAGACAGTAGCGCAAATCTGATATTCAAACCACCGCTTAGCCAGAGAAAGTAATAATCTGTTACATGGGACGAAAAAAATCATACTTCATGGTTACCTCAACACAATGGTAAATAAATATGGTGTTTTGACGACCCATCCGTGTTGAAAGAAATGGTCCAGAAGGCTCCTCTTTGATCAATGGCATGGATACTGACAACATTGTCGAGCCAAACCCATCGTAAGCAATATCGTTGCAATTCATAAGGAGAAGTGCTCGTGAAAAATATTGGCACCAGAATAAACATGATCACAGCGGACCATCTACAGACCAGTAATTAGACGAAGCCGATTAATGCGCAGTGTGTGAGACTACGCTTGTAGTATACGCCCTCTCGTTTGGCTTGCATCAACAGGGTAGTTTATGTCCGCGCCGCTATACGGAAATGACTTAGCTAACCCTCGCGTTTGGCTGACGCCAGACTAGATCTGACGAAAGAGGCATAGCTAAGTGACTGGATGAGGTCGATCGTGATACAAGTCAGAACCTCAAGCCTTAAGAGCTTACACGTGCTAGATCATATGGTAATAATAAGCCCGCATTCTGTTGAGCCACTCATCGTCATAGACGCAAAACGGTTAAGCGTATACGCTTGATACCTTTAAAAGAAAGCAAACACTACCATGAGCTTACTTTAGCCACATACTGACCCGAGTCATGTGAGTGCAGAAGCGTTGATGTCGGGTGATACATAAGCACTGCTACAGAAAACCAATCCATCACTTAAGCCATAATTTGGATTAAGATGGCAAATTTTATAGCCTCCGGAATAAAGGCGCGGGTCAAGTGTGCTTGCTTGCAGACTGACGCTATAACGCGTTAATCATAATGATCTGACCTAAACAAAGTATAGCTGCGGCGCAAAGTGCATGTCTTCGCAAATATATTGGCGGTCATCGATCTGAAGGCTCAAGGTGCATCTAACAAATGCTTGTCGTGATACTATGAGAAACAAAAAAACAATAAGTGCACCGTGTGACGCCAAGGCATCGTCCTTCTCTTTCTAAATTAAGAGATTGAGCCTCACTATCACATTAAGAATTTTCTTGCGTATCGCCGTCGCCAGGGCCAACCCCACTTAATATTGAAGACAAATTTGGGAAATCGACACCCAACTTCGGCAAGAGTACTCTGACGTTGTTACGTTGCTGACGATTTTGATCATATAACGCTTCCCCCGCTAAAAGAAAAATAGAAGTTCCAAGGAGAGCTTTTGTCGAGGTCACTTTTAAGTAGTACCCCAAGAACATTGATAATAGGGTGCAAAAATAAAATCTGCTGGTGATCGATGACAAGACTTTTGCATAATAAATCTGGACTATAGCTACCGCTCCTAAATTTTGATTTCGCAAAAGCTATCGCGAAGCACGAGCGGAAAAATAATTTCTTGAACGCTGGTTTTCAGCGCATGAAAGATTTTTTTCATCCTTCGACAATTTATGAGCTGCGGTAACCACAGGTCCGGCTCGCATTACCAGCCACGAACCTCTGCTATCTTACAAGCTCGGTTGTCCGCTTGGATTTTTTTGTGATATCAACAACCTGCTTTTTAAATCTGCGGGGTCATCACACTCAGCGTCCGAGTGCCACAGATGCTTATGTCATTCCTATAAGCATCCGCGGCACTCGACACAGCCTCTTGGCTGGCTGGTCACGAGCTTGTGGTCCATTGAGTGACCAAAAAAGAGCACGTTTGACGGTTTGAGCACAGCACGCATGCTTCTGTATAGAGGAAGAAGTAGTCATGTATGTTAAAGAGATTTGAAGTGATCCTGGTCTCTTCCATACAAGCAACAAAGCTTTTGCGGTCGTTGATTTGTCCATGATGATAATCGCTTGTATCGGAGTAATAAAGTTTGCCAATAGTGTCTGTATTTACAGAACTGTCTTTTGATCGGTATTCTTTATAGCTGCTCTAGGAGGTGTGCGAAAACCTTGTCCGACTCCACCACCATACTTTTGCTTTCTCCTGCTGAATAAAATCCTGATGGGCTTTTATACTTAGGCGCGATGTCTTGGTCTTAATCTAGACATTCATATGCGTTGGCAGTGCGATTATATATGAGCTTTTCTCTGTTCGTATCTTTAATTTCGCAATGAATGAATCGCGCTTTGCTCCATCTTTAATAAAGGTACAAGAAAGCCAAATTTTCCTATCATCCTTTTCCATCGTACTTCGTCGAGAGTGCTGCTTTTCCGACTTATGGATTATGCTTCACTCTATACGGAAGCTTTCGCTTGAACTACACTTTCCAAATTTTCAAAAAAAATATCTTACATCACTTAGATAGATAGATCGGTCCGTAGATAAGACAGCTTTGGCAAATCCTCTTTTCACGAGTTGCCGAGTGAAAAGACCATGACTGGATGCCAGCCAGGTCCATCCAGAAGAAGAGCGACCTTGTCAAAATTTCGAAGATTGCTGGAACAGACGGATTCCCTGCTTATATATTAGATCATCACGATTAAATCCTGTTAATGACCCTGTTTTACCACACGTTATCTTTCTTACGCCATGTTTTAACCATGTGCATCAAAGTTTCCCCAAGTGTCAAAATGGTGCAGCCCATGGAAAGCCAAGCCCGCGCTGCATCACATTTGACCATCCCATCGGATGGCACTACAGCCAAAAAAAGACATTTGCAACCATCAACAACGCATCCGCTCGCCACCGCTTTTTTCCCGCCGTATCACCCCGTCCATTCATGTATTCGCATTTCACCATGTGTTGAAACACAATATTATTCCGGCCCCCAACCCTTTTTCACGAAAATCTCGTGGGCTCCCCCGACCCGTCCGGCCGTCACTCGAAGAGAAAACAAAGCGTGGATCGATGCCAAGCAGTGACGACTCGACCGCGCCCCGTTCCAACACGTGGACCCTGAGTGAATTTGGGGATCTCGTCAAAGCGTGGGAAGTCGCCACGTCGCGCCCGCGGGACGCCAGTGCCCCGACGCTCCACGACGCGGTGTTTAAACACTTTGTCGTGTTTCGTGGTGGCACGACGCGACGGAACAAAGCGGCGTTGACGAGTAAACGCAGTGCGTTAAAGTTCTCGTACCTCTACATTCGTGACTTTGACAGTGAACAGAAAACCAAGCAACTGGCGCCGTTTTTCGACTTGACGCTGTCGGAACGGCTGGCCCTTTTGAATGGGTGGAAAAAAGTGAATTCAAGTCTCGTCGAGATCACGCCCGTCATGTACCAAGGGTTGATGCGGATCGTGAGTAAAGGCGGCGACGACGAGCCCGTCGTGCCGATTCGACGCCGTCAAAAAGAACTGCAAGAAGCGACGACGACGCTGCGGACGGACGCGCGGCCGACCCGTGCGAGTCTGCCCGTGCCCGACCCGTCGACTGTCTTGGGCAAGCGGAAACAACCGGCCGCCATCCGTGCGTCGAGCAATCCGTGGTCCGTCGAGGAAATGGAGCAATTGCTCGAAGCGTGGACGGTGGCGGTCCAGACCGTGTGTGCCAATGCGTCGAACGAACCCATGTCGATCATGCATGAAATGTACCGTCACTTTGAATCGTTGCAAGGGGGCACGACGATTCGCAACTTATCGGGCTTGGCCACGCGCCGCCGCGTGTTGAAACAATCGTATTCCCGCATTGCCGCGTTTGACAAGATGCAAGAAATGAATGGGGACGTCAAGTTTACCGACTTGCCCGTGGCCACGCGGTTGAATGTCTTGCGGTCGTGGAAAAACGTCAATCTCTTGGATTTATCGGCGGACATGTATGCCAAGTTGCATACGATCATTGCGTTGGATACACAAGCCGTGGCGTTGGAAGATTTACGGCGTACGAAAGGTGCGGGGATGAAACCGGGCCCGGTCGGCGCGGGACGGAAAGGGGGGCGTCCGTTGAAACCGGGGAAAGGCACGTCGTTAGGGCTGGATGACGAGCATGACAATGGACTCTATGCGTCGCAACCTTCCAGTATGCTTGATCGGGAAGAAGGAAAGGGGACGAAGGGGATTGAGGTCAAGACGGTCAAGACCGTGCCCGAGACGGTGACGGTGACGAACGACAGGCCTCATTTACTAGTGACGCAAGAACAGCTGAAAGTGAGGACTCTTGATGCGGCGCAAGGCAAAGGGGAAGAGATTGGTGCTGCAGAGGCCTCGAATGCCCAAGATCAAGCGATGGCGTTGAAAGAGCCATCCGTAGCTACAATTGCGCCACCGCACCTTCCTGTCCGAAGTATTAAGGCTGATCCCATGCCTGTTTTATCAACGGACAAGGTTCAGCCTCCTGGTCCCGTCCCTTTCGTGCAAAACCAAGAGACGTACCCCAGTTCGGTACCCGTCAGCCACCTCCATGCCAAGCGAGCACTTGGCACTGACGTAAGTGACCGTGCCGTGGACGTGATTACCGTCGATGACAGTCCAGTGGACGACAGTCCCGTCGAGGACAGTACACTTGAAGATGACGCTTTGGTTACTGCTCGCGGCGTCAAATCGGATGACGTTGAGGAAGGGGACGCTTCCGTGCGTAAAAGTTCTGGACGATGGGGAGGCAAACGCAAGCGCACGGTGCATTTGGACGCTCCCAACGGTCTCTTGTGGGACATTCACGAGCTTGCCGTCTTGATCCAAGCGTGGGAAAAAGCCGCGCGTCGGGTGTGTGCGAGCGATCCGACCGACCGCTTGTCTCTGAACCGAGAAATGTACCGGGAATTCGTGGCACTGCAAGGGGGGTACTCGGTCCGGAACGATACGGCGCTTGCGGCCCGACGGAGCTCGTTAAAGTCGTCGTACGCCCACATTTCGTCCTTTAACGAGTCGCAAGTGGCCAAAGGTGAGCCGTGTTACCACGCCCTGCCCGAAGATACCCGCATGAGTTTACTCCGGTCGTGGAAGAACCGCAATTCCGTGGATCTGACCCTCGACATGTACGAAGCTTTGGGTCGCATCGTTGCAATGGACGAGAAACTCGCCGAGCTGCGCCACCTCCGTCTGCCCATGTCGCTAAAAGACAAGAGTGGCGTGGACGCTGGCGACGATTTAAAAGGAATGAAAGGGCCAAAGTGGAGCACTGACGAATCGTTTGATTTGATCCAAGCGTGTGCCAATGTCATGAACGAGTTGACAGACCACGACGTGGCCCACCGCGACCGAGAACGGTTGATTTTTGACGCGTTTGTCGCGCGGCGCGAGAGTCGAGGGGACACGGACACGCCGGTTCGACGGGATTTACGCAGTATGGCCCAACAATGGCGGTGCATCCTCGCGTCGTATTCGTACATTAAAGCGTGCAACGACGATTGGTCGGAACCCGCGTGGTTTGACATGACGTCCGTCCAGAAGCGGGCGTACCAACAGTGTACGAACGTCCCGAGCAAGTTTGTCGATCTCAATGCCGAGATGTTTGCGTTGGTCACGAAAACGTCGTTCCTTGGCGTCGCGTCGCCGATCCGGACGCCGTTGCGGCCGTCGCCCGTGGCGGACTTTGCACCGGATGGAATTGCGTTACGGCCACGGTCGACGCGGAAGAAAGCCGACGTGTTTTGGTCCTCGGACTCGGAACCGTCGGGGCCGGACGAGCTCGTGGACGACAGTCGCACGAGCGGTGGCAAGAAGGGCACGAATTGGCCACCCGACGAGATTTGGCGCTTGATTCAAGCGTGGGAAGAAGCCGTCGAGACGACCAAAGGCACGCGCTTGACGGCGGCGTTGCATGAAACGTACGCCTTGTTTACGAAACGCCAACGCCCTTTGCACCGGACGCGGACGTTGATGAGTGTCAAGAACCGCATGATTGCGTTGAATTCGTCGTACCTGGGCATCTCGGCGTACATTGGCGCGCGTGGCGACCGTCAAGCGTGGTTTGCGTTGAGTCCGGACGAGCGATTGCAAGAGATTCGACGGTGGGGGAACAAGACGATTTTGGATTTGAATCAAGACATGTACGAGGCCTTGGCACGGATCCTCACTCGAAAAGGCAGTGAAAAGAGCGACGGCAATCGGCGGAAACAAGGACGCATGAAGGACGGCGAGACGAGGAGTGGAGGGAGCAAACCGGAAAAGTACGCGGCGGCGAATTGGAGTAAGAAGGAGCTTTTACTGCTCAGTGAAGCGTGTGGCGAGTTATTGGAAGGCAGACGGAGTCGACGCTATGTGTTTGAAGAGGAGAAGGATCGTTTTTTTCGTCGCTATGAAGAGTTGGGTGGCAAGAATACGCTCGTGGCGGCCGTGGGGTTGGCCCGCTACGTGTTGGATTCGTATGAATTCATTTACTTTTACAACCAACGCGCGACTGAAACAAAGTGTTTGACGTGGTTTGAACTCGATCTGGAAGATCGCGAGGCGATTACGGCGTCCATGAGCAAATCGTACCGCAATTTCAACGGCTTGGCGACCGTGGATGAAGAGCTGTATGCCGTGATTGATAAACTCGATGCCGAGTTACGGCGGAAACTGGGCGAAGAGAAGAAAAAGACGTACAAGCCGCCGAGTGATGCCACGTCGTCGCGGTACGTGGACATTGAGTCGGTGATTGAATATTGCGAGTACAAGACAAGAGGAGATGGCCAAGTAGAAGAGGAGCGTCACGAAGACGCGTCGGAGGAAGCTGAGTCGTCGCTGGCCGACTTGTCGTCGGACCACGACTCGATGGACAGTGAGTCGAGTGGGAAGAGTGCCGCCGGCCAGGCGGACGGGAAAGCGACTCGACGCACCAGCTCGGATCGTCGCGGATCCGACGCTCGGGACGAGGCGCGTCGCTTGCCGCGTGCCCGGTCTCGTGATGCAGATGCCGTCGACGGGTCCGCGACCTTATCCATTACCGAGATCATTCATCGGCAAAGCCGCACGTTTGAAGCCGCGGTCCAGCAATTTCGAAAAGAGAGTGCCGTGGCCCGCAAGGAACACCATGCGTTCTTGCTCCAGCGCATTCACGAGACGTTTCCCATTGATCGCGGCCACGGCTCGTTCCTCGAACGCGTGGCCGAGGGCCAGAGTCAAGCGCTGGGGGAACTGTTTCAACGGCTCCAGCACCAGCGCGACGTGGAAAAGAGCCAAGACGACGAGTTGATGCAGCAATTGTTTGGTAGCACTGTACGCATGTAAATGAAAGCAAGCGTCTTGTTGGCAGTTAGTGCCGTGTTTTGATGACAAAGACTGCGCCACAGGTCGTGTGGGTCTGTACCGTGTTGTGGGCACACGCGTAACGCCCGTGCCAAATTGCCAGGGGCCCGATACTGGTACACGCCATCCAGCCACCTACCTGGACGTCATGAAAGACTTGGTGACTGGCACGAATGACTTGGTTTGCATACAGCGCATTGTCGCCTTCATTCATGGAGCCTGCAATGACCAAAGCTCCAAACGCACGCTTGCTAGTTGAAGATAGACTGGAATGAAGGTTTGTAAGGGCTTTTTGAAAGGCACGAGCTGTCAATGGTGGGTGATGCGATGCGAGAACTCCATAGGCTTTTTCTTTCTCGCAATGATTTGCGGACAGAATGAGTTTGGTTTGAGTCTGCATGACAACTTCGAGACGCGTGATACGTACTGAAGACATGACTTCATTGTTGCTCGAATGAACGAGACGAGAAAAAGGTACACTGTCGGAACATGAAAAGAGATTGAGCGCTCTACCATGTTGAATTTCGAGTCGTTCAAATGGTTCTACCACGTCGAGCAGGCTACGAGACTCTGAAGTTTGCATTGACACGACTTCGTACGTTGGCACTTGCCGGAAAGAGTCTGCAGTCTCGAGGCATTTGTATTGTACCACTGGTGTGATTGGATGGTACCCACTGGCGGAAAAGGATTGAAAGCCAATGGTACCATCAAGACGAAGCAACATGGTAGAAGGAAAAGTGACGTGACGATCGTGCTTAGCTCCTTTGTGCTTGCGCGACTGTCGCTGTTGATAATTGACGGACTCGCGTTTGCAGTACGTGGCAAGAGGGATACATTGATCAGTGAACGGCGCCACTGTACCAATAATGGCAGCTCGAGGGTACCACTTTTCCACAAGGGGTACAAGCTGACAAGCACTTTGTTGACTCCAAAGAGCAGAAAACACGGTAAATCGTCAGTTTTAAGTTTTAAAAACGGACTGTCAAGTTCCACTCCTTGTTGCGCCCTTCTTAACTCGTATTTGTCAAAGTGGGCCATTTCTAATGTCGTGTCCGGTAAATGAGCGACAATCACGGATAGTGAGACTGCACGATGCGTTCTGTCCTCGTCGTATTGCACGCCATTTGACCCCAAAACTGGGTACGTCGTTAGCATGCCCACCAATCGACACTTAGGAGGAAGCAATCTTGCCTTCTCAAGCGTAGCAATAGCGTGGTCCCAATACTTTCCACGATGCCATGGACTTAAGTCCTTACAAGCAGCTGAGAGCAGGATTAAATCCGGTGCAAAGCGTGTGTTGGCCCAGTCTAAATGGTTTGTCTGAAGCAATCGGAGACTCTCTAGACTGCTGACCGATGGACCTAAAACTGTGGTGCGCCATTCGGAATGACTCTGTTTTGCGTTATTCATGATGCGTCTCCATTCATGGCAAACGCCACTCATTCTAGTCGTATCTCGCCATGTCAAAAATGGCAGCAACAGGGTCCAGACATCGGATGGGAACGCAGTTACGTGATGTTTAGAATCTGACGATCTCGTCTGGCTGGGGAGAAGACTTTTAAGAAGACGTGGCGTGGTCATGACACGCAAGGGTTTAGAAGGAAGTATCTTCAAATCCCTTTTTTTTTGTTTTACATTATTAAATCGCTCTACAACAGACAAGTGGGTCTAAAGCCGCAGTTGGAAAAGGCGCCTGTAGCTCTCTGTCTTGAACTACTCCCAACGCTGTTGATGCATCTTGCAAAGGAAAACAAGCGTGAGATATGCTCGTAGTAGCCCGGGCCACAACAAAAATTTAGGAAGAATCTTGCTCGTCCTCTTCTAGCTCATTGTCTCTATAGACTTGGTATGGAGCTGCAAGTCCAGTGAAGCCACTACAGCACGAAAACAATGCTCGTTATCCTTCTGTTCCTATTGCTTAAAAGATAAAGATCGCTAGTCTCACAGCACCTAAAACAAACAATACGCTGTCATCTAATGATGTGGTGACTGCCGGAGTACTCGGCGTTTAATGGCAGGAGTGCCCCCCCGCCGCACACTAGGCATTTCAAGTGTCGATTGCACAAACGCCGAATGCGCTGGAGCAGTGCGTGCACGTGTTGGATGACTGAACGCTGTCGCATTGACGCATTTTTGCAATGGAGCGCTCATGCGTTCCTTAGGAAGCAAACCTAAAGAAGGCACGCTCGAGCATCGAGAAATCTCCTGACTACTCTCTCGAGAATAACTTTGCAAAGGTGAGATCGCACATGGGGCATCCCCCCGGGCCAACGGGGTTGCTGGGCACCACAAACTCGTGCTTGATCTCCATGCGTCAAACGAGAGCAATACTGGCATAGTAAAGACCTTTGACGCTTCATTCGATCGACACTTCATTCCTTTCGAGGACGAAATTGTCGACTCGGGAGCGAGAGACGACCCAACTGGTCGCTCCGCTTGAAGCGTGCTATAGGAAATCTGCTGATCACATAAACTCGCACTTTGAGTGCGTGTACTTGCTGATGAAGCTGCTGTCGCATTATTTCCCATCAATGCCATGACTTGGGCCTGTAAGCCCGCTACCTTAATCTTGAGTTCCTTAATAATACGCATAGCATCCCGCTCTCGTTCTTGACCAAGTGCGCTTTGCTTCCACATACGCTCACACTCGTCACGGTAGAAAGCGAGGCTCTTGACCTCATGTGCATGCACTTGCTCGGTCGCTTTGATGCGAAGGGCACACATGACGAGTTTGTCCTTCAACTGCACACATTTAACCATGAGCCGACGCTGGAGTCGCATGTTCTCGCGCAGCTTGATGCTAAGCTGTGTGTACTCAGATCGAAAATGGTCAAAATGGTCCACAAACTGCCTTTGAAGCGTCGATTCATTCGTTCTTTCCGATTTCAATACCCCCAACAGCCCACGCTCGGTATCTTCAAACAGTTCCTGCTCCTCGCGCGCATCAATTGAAAGAGACGTCATTTTCGGCCTTTGCGTGGTATTTATGGCACCTGTAGCAGCCGAATATATATAGACGGATGGTTTGTCGTGGTTGTCCAATTCAATTATCTCATCGACCGATATTTCCAGGACGCGAAGAGGTTGTGCGTCGCATCCAAAGCTCACTCGTCGATTCTGTCAACCATAAGAAAGAAACTTAATAACGTACTCGAAGTTCAAGCGAAAATCTTCTGCGGTGGATTGGTACCAATGCAGGCAGCTTTTTTATCTTATAAAGTAATGAAGTGAGGATTAGCTTTCTAGGTGAGCAAAGGCCACATGCACAAAATGACTTGCTAGCATCTGAATAAATCGACGAAAGTCGTATTAAAATTACCGTACTGCAGCTGTTTTAGGAAAGCCTTATTGATTGACACACTGCATGTATGTCAAACCATTGACAAGAGCTCATTTTTTAGAGCCGATCTTGCTGCAAACGACGCTTCAAGAACGTAGGAAAGCCGTTGAAACAATGACACTTTCATAGACAACCTGCTCTCCTTCGTTCGAGGAGGTGGTCGATCTGATATCTATCACCTTGTTCTGACAGAGTCTTAAATTAAAGTATTGGACGCATAAACAAGTCGTTATTCACATCTATTCTATGTTAAGGCATGGCAATGCTCCACCGCTCGAGCGTTGACTGTGCTCCATGATAAATTTTCAAGTCAAACTAAAGAATGCTGGGGCCGTTGCAGACTCGATATTAGCGCTAATCCAGAAATTTAGCTAAAAGGAGAATATTGTATTAAAAAGAAGTCTGTACCAAAAACAGTCATTCAGCAAGAGAGCGTATATCGTGCTGCACACCTGTGCTATGTGCTATGTAGCCTCGTCACATCCGGTAGCACCTTCAGTGTAATTAATTCTGTGTGGTTTGTGTTCCTTCTCTAAAGCCTGCACGACCTAGCTTTCCGCTCACATCTACAGTATGCATAAGGCATGAGGCAAATGACGAACAAGTAGTCTTTATGAACCTGCCAACAGCGACATCAGAGGGCGAGGACGGTCAGAGGTCCCTCAACCAAGTCTGAGCCTTGTTATTGAGCTGTGGCTCAATTAATCAAGCCAAGTCGCGCTTAGATGGTACGCTGAGTGCTTCAAGTTCCCTGAAGCCATACTCTCGCTAGCCTGCGCGTCGCACACTATGTAGTGGCGAGCAACTAATGTACTTTCTTCTCACGGCAAGCGCTCTGTTCTCTTATCACATTGAGCCATTTTACCTGATAAGCCGATCTTTTTGCGTTTAACCGTGATGGGATTTGATAAAACTATTCATATCCCAAACGAAGTAAGGCTTACCAGATATTTAATACGTGGACTGCTGGGACCTGTGCGGATGAAGCTCGAATTCATAGGATATTTGTAAAAGACTAAGAGGTTAATGAGACGGGATGTAATGACAGGTGCGAATTGATTGACGTTGGTGGTAGTCATAAACCTACGACAAGACATCCTATTATCAATCAAAAAGGGCGCGTTTAAATTACGCGGCCCATCCAGGAGCGAGTGTGTCAATGTGTAAGGTTGCGAGATAGCAAGGTTTTTTTACATTTGTTGAGGAGGTCGCCAGGCAATATATACGCGACATATCCCTTTCAACGAATCAATGGAAATTATAATGTTCTGCCTTGATCTCAGTTGAGGATACAGCGCTCTTGAAATGAACCCATGTGTTGGCAAAGCATGGGAGCATGGAGTGGCCGAGGCAAGTGAATCAAAATTCACTCCGGCATTTGTCGAAAGGAACGAAGAATAATGAAGTGCGTTGTCTGGAGTGAGCCCGAAACGTTAATGTCAGAATTTATTAGTCATGAAATCGAATTCCGGGACATATGATTCCCTTTACGCCGGAGTTGCTCTTTTAAATGGTTGCAAGCTCTGACATGGGTGTATTTCGGCTGTAAGCTATGGGATCGGAAGATTATTAAATGTTCTTGACATTCGCTTTCTGTACGGCACATGATCGCACCCGAAAAAGATTACGTCTTTATTGGGTACATAAAGAATACTTTATTGAAACCAAAGGCACATGCGTGCCTTCGGTTTAAGCGCGAGATCAGTTGATCCAGGCATTACAGCAAGCGATCAAAGGCTAACAGATTAGCAAAATGAGGGTTTGCAGCCTTCTGACGTGATCCAGTCCGCCTGCTTTTGATCACGATGATCGAGCTATGCCCGACACCTGGCTACCATTGATGCTAGATAGGAAGAATCAGCATGCGGTTCAGCTTGAGCTCACAGGGATGACATAATATATCGTATACATGTATCCAGGCTTAAGGTCGTAGAAATGTATCCTGGTCGTCCGGCAATTACGCTCACGATCGACGAAGATGATTGGAAAGATTTTGATAAAGTGCCGTTGCCACGAGGCTAGCTGGGAGTAAACGCCGGAGAAAAAGGAGCTTAAAGTAGATTGAAAAGCGAAAATTAGATCCGGTTGCCAACAAGATACGGCAACACATAAAGCAAATATATAATTGTAGAGGGGATTGTGATGACCAAACACCGGTCGATTTAGAGATGAAGCTTTGATGTCAGTCAGGATCCATGCCAAATTCCAGATTTTCTGAGCGACGAAGCATTTGTGATAGACTGGCCATCATGAGAAATTGAAAGAAAGAAGGTCTGACAAGCTGGCTGTAGATTGCAAGGTGGAAGCGACGTTCACTTGGCCTATTTGGATGGAGGCATTGATTCCGATCGTAGATAATAGGAACATCAGTCGAAGACGACTGAATAGAAGAAGAAAGAAGGAAAGAATGTGGATTTTCTATGAATTATACTAGGTGTCTTGGCAGCGACTTGGACTAGTTGAGGAACAAATTGAACTACTTAGCAAAGAAAGAAATGGCGAGAGACATAAATTGCAAGGTTCGACGCGGAATGGTTTCTTTAGAAGTAAATGCGGCTTATATTTTGCGCCTAACTAAAGATCTGCAAAATAAAGCGTGCGGACCGCACAATCAGAGTATTCTGGTGAACATTCCCTCACGTCTCACCACATTTTGCGATTCTGGTGAACATGCCCTCACGTCTCAACACATTTTGCGATTCTTACACAATTGATTGCAAAACACTTCGCTCGAAGCTAAACCAGGTTAATTGGAAAATGTATAAGTAGAGTTGATCTTCCGTTCATCTCGATTATAAAATCGCACGATCTGGAAAATCCTACTATCATAAAAAAGGAAAAGTCGGGGCTCAGTTCTAGCATTTCCCGCCATTGGACACCTCCCTATCTCGTAAATTTCCGTGACCAGTAGTAAGAACTTTTTTTGACCGTGCCGAAGCTGCCAAGCTGAGCGCATAGCCACAAATCTAAGCCTTTTGCATCGAAATCTAATCGATCAGGCAGCCACCTCTTCCAGGTAATATCTAAAAGCCTTTCTGCCTATTGTTACGTGGTTGGTCGAGGCAGGAAGACAATTTGCTTTAAAGATAAGATCAAGAGTACATTATTCTTGTCCGCACTGAAAATGTCTTCGACTTACTGTTGGCTTACTTGGGTCCTCCATGCTAAGACATGAAACTTTATCTTTGGTGTTAATTTATTTCGACCAAAGTCGTCCTGCCTGACGAGTTGAAGTGACGCCTGAAATAAGTTGAAGAGGCGCCAGCTCCGAGCAGAATTTTGCTTATCTCAACAGCACTTGGTTATTGATCAAAGTATTAAAATTAGGACAGAGCAGCTAAAATACTACTCAGAACTGCCCTTTGACGATGCAGTCATACATACCCTTTCAAAATCTGCAATTTGGATCATCATGTCGGCCACAAAATGATCTAGCCTCTGAACGACCTAAAAAGCAACTTGGACTGCGCCAGAACTCAATCAACGATAGGTTGACCAAACCTCAGGGATTGAACAGAAACTTTGTAGATGACTGCGTAGGATTAGCGCTCGGTACTGCTGAGTCCATAGCAGGCTTTAAGGCTCCGAGTGAGGTAATCTACGAACTGGCGAATTTATATGTAGTCGAGGACTAAGCACCACAGGCTGTTCCCCTTGCAGCCATTGAGTGTTCGAGGTTTGTTTTGTCTGTAAACAAGGAATCGTGGCTTGTCGACATTAAACTGCAAGCTGTGCAAAGTAACGAGCATTTCTCCGGTAAGCTCTTCTTCAATTTACGCTTTTAGCGCGCTAGAAAATGTAATAAGTTATTGTAACTGCAAGGCTAGTACCGAGGCTGAAAAAAGATTGTTTCTAATTCGTATTTTTCTAATTCAGATTTCGCTGAGCACGTTTATCGAACATGTAGACGAGGTCAGCGTGTGAGCGGATGAACCGATCCTGGAGTAAAGCATGTTCGGCACACAAAAAAACGAGAGCCGAGAAGAAAGATATTTGGTTGAGGTGAAGGCTGTGGGGTCCCATAGCTGTAATCAACACCTGATAAATTAAGTTCACGTTGTCTGGTCCAACTCTTTGCGACTCTAACTTCGTTAGGTAGATCGAGAGCAGCTTGATACCACTTGGAAGAGATGGTGCGTGCTTTATCTAAGTAATGAAACGCAGAACTGTCTAACACTTGGACCTACCGGTCAATTGCCATAAATGTTATTCCTTCATGTTGCGGGTTCACGACTACCCGAACCTTTCTTATTTAAGCGCGAGAGAGACCGTATACATATCAGCACAAATTTTTTTAGCTTGCGATAGCAAAAAGAGCGTAGCTCCGATTTCTGCGCAAAATTGGCTCCTGTACGATACCTTGGTACTCTTTCGCGTCGATACGTGTAGTCTCTAGTTGCCGCAATACCAGAAAAAGTGCTTTAATAGAGAACAACAAAGAGAGATGCGATCTAAGCGGCGTTCGTTGAATAATCGCCGAGGTTAAGGGCCGATTGAATAAGTCGTACGGCAGAGTGCGGAATATATCATGTAGCACTTCAAGAAACCAACGAGGCCCGAACCTCAACTGTTAAGGGTGTGAGGTAGTTGAAACCAGTTTCTGATAGCTTTAGACAAGACCAGGGCCTAACCTGATTGGGCTGCAGGGAAAAGTTGCGAGTAATAGGCATTGTTAGAAGAATGTTAGAATTAGACTATAGTCGTGAATTCGGAGAGCTTAAGCGAGGTGCCTGATGTCTCTCGAATGTGTCTTTATCATGTAGACAAGGGGTGCTTGTGCTAAAGCAGTTAATAGATTTGATAGCTAATCTGATGATTGGACCGGAAATTCGAGGACTAATGGCCGGTGATCTTGGTAGCTCATACGCTATAACGAAAAAAATTAAAACGAGGAGAATTGATCAGCGGAGTATTTGGCATTACAAACGGTTAGACGAGCACAAAGTCTTTGATAAGTCGTATAAAAAAAATCGATCGATCTGGAAAGAGGTAAGATTAATGGCTTCATCGGATTTATGATTTTGGGTAATACAAGAGTACAAATTCTTGACACGATGAGGTTGTGAACGGAGGCCTTACCGGCTTAACAGCTACGATCTGTGTGATAGGAAAAAAACATTCGCATCTTACTCTTGTATTAAGGTAGTCGCTATCTGCCAGTTATATCAGCAGGCTATAATTGCCCGATCAGGAGGGAAATGGATTAGATATAAGGTGTTGCACATCGCACATGCCTATTCGCGATTCGCGCTCAAGCAAGGAAGGGAAGAAACCAGAATTTTCAGTTATTTATAGAGTCTTTAGCTTGGCGAAGAGTCGGGAATGAGAACGGGCTTTGACATTTTTAGAACCGAATAGACAAGTATTCAGAGTTCCTGTAGTGCAAAGCGCATTAGACTTACACGAACACTGGACTCTTCGTACCTTGAGAATCACGTCGGCCCGAGGTTAAGCTTGGATGGACGACGTGATTACCTCCAAATAGTTTTATTTGGTAAAGAAAACAGTCAAAATTTAAAAAGAAAAGAACGCTTCACCATGGCACAAGTGCTTGCATACCAACAACAGTAACCGATAAAATCCTTTTTCTGGCGTGCCGTCTACAGATTTTCCATGCCGCACTATCAGTCTGACCGCAAGGTCAAGCGTCACCATTGACGAAAACTAGCACCGCCAACGGATATGCTCTCAGCAATTTACACGAATGTCGGAACCCTCTTGGTAGATCAGCAGTCGAGGGCGCAGTGTGCGGTTAGGGCCCCGAGAATTTTGCCGAAGTTACTCCATCACACTAAGCTTTCATAGCTTGATATGGATCCATTTGTGAATGTATCAGCGAATAAAACCAAGCCGACGATCGAATCAAACGATATGATCGAGCCCAACGATACAATTAAATTATCATCATTGATTGAGATTAGAAAGGCACCTAAGCGCTTACAGATCTTGAAGGCTGGGTCAACCTAGATCATAGCGGAAGCATCTCAGCGAACACAGCCGTTAGGAACATGATTGCGGAGTAGACCGTCACAGCATTTAATGTGATTCGTCAGCTTTGGCAGCGGGATCGAACAGCTCCAAGGGTCAAGAGCGGATGCAGCTAAACCCCATTTGGGCAGCGATACCGCACGATATGCTCTAATGATCAAGATTCGAGTCTACTAACGCAGCGATGAAGCAATGGCAGAGAATAAAGATGCCACAAAACACGATACCGCTCCCCGAATAAAGCATTTATCACCAAAAGGTCTTCTAAAATTCCAACGTTGAAAGGGCATGCCCCTAAGCGCAATTACCAAGCCCACGGTGCCGTTTTCCACAATAGTGATATTGACTTCAGTGAGTTGGAAGTCAATGACGATCAGTGCAGATTTATAAAGAGAAATGAACCTGCTTAGTGCAGGAGCCATCGGACCAGATCGTGTCAGACCAAGTCACATCAACTACTTGGCCAAAGCCTCACTTTATCAATAATAGTCGAAACTCTAAAAGTTTTCTTGATGCAAAGCGTATTAAAATTAACGAGTAATCAAACATAGACTTTACTTCTCAATTTGCATTGCCTTTCAATTTTTATTCTCAACAAAAACTGCAACTAATTTTCTTTCAAACCGCCAATTCTGTCTTAAGATCATTAATTGAAAGCCTGCAATGGTCAGATCATCTACATCTACACAATAAGAACGTCGCCAATCCATTTATATAGCAACGTTTAGTTGGTAAAGTGGCTCAATGTGCTAAGCTTTGCTATAGGCTACGTGCAGCCATACAATGATCAAATGTAAAAATGTGGCTTTGGCCATCTTCTTGTTTGATGATTAGCTCGCTCATGCACTCATGACAACTACTTATATTCGTCACTTATGGTTAGATTTTCCAATGCCCTAAGTAAGGAGAGTGCTGCTTTCTTACCTCTTTTTGTGTCGTTTATGGCTTTAAGTGAAACTTTGCCGAGTTGTCTTAAATTCAGACTTTTAATGTCGTTCATGTCCTCAAATTCATGTCCTTTAACACTTCCCTACATGGGCGCTTCTTGCTTTCACTTACCATCGCATATTGCTGTACCTCTTTTTTGGGATCTATCACTCAATATCACTTTGAATGAGATACTCTTCTTCCATAGGTACTATGCAATGATAAACATTCGTAAATAGGTGAGGAAGTTCCCGATTGAGCAGATTCTCTACACTTGTCGTTGCTCTTGTTCAAAGCATCTCATGATCAGCACTTTTGGTGGTCAACTGTGCAGGCCATTTAGGGTTACTTCAGTTCTACACCTCAATGCCATACCCCATCAATATATGGCCCAAATATATGTGAGCAAGGAATAACAGAGTACAGTCCTGGTCGCAGGCGACTAATATTCCCCAAAGCTAAAAGAAATTATAGGTCGTTTAAACCGTTTTCAACTTCTTCTCTTGCCGCATTTTCTCATTGGCACACGCCCGCTTGATAGCCACGTTCTTCGTGAGCAGCTCGTAATATCGGCTCTGGTGATTACGCAGCTTGGCAGCGTTGCGCGTTTGCTCCTGGTGGCGCGCTATATTGATTTTATCTGAGACGGCCTTATTTGCGTTTACCGCGTGCTCGTACTGTGCATTCATGCCGTCCAATACGGCAACACGTATCTTTGTGAGCTTGGTACCGTACCCTTGCTGAAGCTCCAGATTCACCACCCTTCAACAAGCAATCGAAAATATATCAGTCTTGTGTCTTTGATTTATCACGCATCATTCTACTTTTTAATGAGTAAAGTAGAATTACCTGTTGTGCTGGTGTTCTAACGCGACTTGGAGCTGCTTGACTGCGCTCTCCCAAGCTTCCAGACTTTTTGCATACTTGCCCGTGGGCTCCTTGACCTGATAACGATTCAAGGCAATAGCATCTAGCGGAACATTTGCCATCACACGTTTGAACTCGGTCTGTAATCTTGCTATGCCGCTAAAAGAAGGCGAATATGACGGCAAATAGGCCAAATACTTGTCCTGGGGCGGCGAGAATGTAGCCATTTCCGCGCGGATTTGAGCTTGGACCTGTTGCTGGCTCTCAGGTGAGTTGTACTCAGTATCTACGTAGCCTAATGAGTCAATTAGCGCGCGACATTCGGTCAGCAGCGGACAAGAGGGTGCCGCCATGGATTGTGGCTAAAAGACCGTCACTTTGGCAAGGTAAAATTTACCGTAAAAGTGACAGATGATCAAATATATCACTTTGTTATATACTATAGCCTCGTCTGAATGTAGTATTTTCCAATAATATGGTGCACTTAATAGATATATTATGTAATATGTTGGTGGTTGAATATTCCTTCTGGCAAGTCTTTAGCCAGAAGGTTAAGTGTCCACCTTGCAGCGAAACGATGCAAAGGGTTTCCTCGTAACATTCGCCAGAGTTGTAGGGAGAAGAGGCCGAATACCTTCATCACCTTGTGGGTAATTGATCATGGATCCCAAGATCCCATTGTTACAGTCCCAGAGGAAAGAACGCTAGTAATGGCAGCAAGACCTCCTGTCGATCGCAATCGCCCTTTTAAAAAGCCCCCCTCCATCCCTCTCCTTTTGCAGCCGCATGATCGCCTTTTGTATTGCACAGGACGTCGACAGCCGCTGCCAGTCCACTGCGCGTAGGACTCGCAGCGCCACAGTCTTTATGCCTTCCTTATAGATAAATTAGTTCTAGAGTTTTATCTATAAGATTCCACAGAGTCTACGGTGCATCACTTTTGACAGGATCTAAATTGGGTGGCAATCTATCGTTCGAATGCTCGCGAGGCATCTAAGCTGCCGCGTGCGTTGGCAATCGGTGCGCTTTCTAGCAACTACGACGATCTCAGAAAGCCTTGAATCGTCTATTGTACCCAAGTTTAGTAAAAAGAAGACGTTTCAGTTCTCGGGCGAGGACGTGAAGAAGTCGACGCCTCTCGAAGAGTTTGAGTACCCCGCCTATTGGAATGAAGACTATCCTGCCGACTTTGACAATGACATGAAGCACGAGGTTGAAAAACTACAGATCTTTGCGGACTTTACGCCATACTTGGATCTCTCGTGGCAGACGCAGATACATCCCTTGTTTGACGGCGAGCCCATCAAGATGACGCTTAACTGTCCATTAGAGGACTTTGACGAGCGTCTCTTTATCAACGACAAGAACACGTACGACACGAAAGTGGTCATGGAGGTGCCCATGAGTTGCTTCAAGGGTCTCAATAAGGAGGCAAAGGAGATTGTCAAGCAGCTCGCTGGGCCACGTTACAACGCCAACAAGAAGATGATCAAGATCGCCGAGGATCGCTACAATAAGCGCGTGTTCAATCACAAGCGGATCTGTGAGATCTTGCGCGACCTCACGCAAACAGCACTTGAGCTTAGTGGACAATCTGCAAACGAATCAAAGACGACTGAGAGCACGCCTAAGGAGAAGACAGATGGGAAGGCGTCATGAAGGAGACAGGCATGTATGTAGTGGACAGACGATCAGATGGCAAAGGGATGCATGTAGCATCTGGACAAGCAACAACAAGAAAATAAATACGCAATTCCTATCATTAGCGCAGTCTGCTGTCATGGCTTTCCAATGACACTTGTGTCGGAGATCACGCATCTACCTACAAGCTCCAAGCGTCTAAGGTATATCTAAGATGCCATTGCTCAACAATTTTTTGGGCTGCGTCCAGTACACTTTATAAAATCCCATTAGATCGTTTGACAAAGGCTTTCTCGCACTGCACTCTGGCGCTCTTGCACTAGATTCTGCACACATACGAACTGGATTGCGTCACGTAGCGGACCCATCGCTTATACGTGTAATTCGGGTGTCGCGCGTGTTCTGGAATGCGCAAGTAGCGGACCTGTAGACTCGAGGTATTGTACATGGGTATCTCAAAATTCATGCTAACGGGGCCAATTTCACGGCGCACATGCGGACTAGGCTGACCCAATGTGATCTTGGCTCGCAACGTTAGTTCCGAGCCCCCCGTAAAGCGCTTGATGGCCCAACGTACTTGGTTTTCGTTCTCGCGGTACTCTGCAAGTTGACCTGCCGAGTTCTTGCCAATATCACACGACACAGCTACGGTTGATTGTGGCACGGGGAAGCGAATAATGACATTGGCACCGTAATTATTTTCCGGCATGTCGGCACGAATTTTTAACACCATTTCAATCTTGGTGGGTGACATTTCTTCAACAAATGGAAAGATACGAAATGGCGCACGAAAGTCCCCTGTAATCCGATAGTTAATAACGGTAAATTCACCATCGGGTGGCTGGAAGATAAGTACGCGGTCGCGCTCGAATTCATCCAATTGAACACATTCGTGGAAATTGCAATCATCCAGGATCACTTGTCCATATTGTCGGGCGCCAGTGTTGCCAATCACCAAGTCTTCATTGAGTGCTAACCGAAGTTCTGGATTACCGGACAAGTAGCTTTTCAGTTGGATCCGTCCTTCAATAGAAGCATTAAGCATCTGTCCGCCCGACGAAAAGACCACGTTGAGACGCTCGAGAATGTCACAGAACAGCTCGTTCTCATCCTGTTTCTTTGAACTTTGTCCAGCGGTCGCCACGGGCTTTTTCACAGCACTTGCAGCCTTTATATTCGAGCTGCGATTCATAAACTTGGAGCTCGCTTTGGGCTTCGACAGCACGGCATCGCCCACTAAGATAGCTTCATTGTGCACATGGACCTTGAGTCCCTCGGTACTCGTGTCTTGTGCAAATCCATAGTCCAGTGTCTCGTCCAACAATTCATAGCACAAAATAAAGTTCTTGCGCAAGGTCTCTTCGCTCAATACGCCGCAATAGTCTTTAAACACACGGCACAGGCGCGTGAGCAGCTCCAAAATGTAACTGGGACTCACATTGTACCGTGTCGTAGCGACAAAGTAAAGTCCATTCTTTTTTACAAACAAGTAATTGACGCCATCGACATTAAACGTTGGAGGCGCGTCGCCTTTTTCCCAAAACTTGACTTTGCGAAAGAAAATCTCGGCCGAGTTGCTCTCGACGTCGCCTCGAAAATCACTAAAGATAATCGTGTCGCCTCGTGTCGATAGGATGTAGAACTGAGATATGGACGATGACATGCCGAGGGAATGGTCTGGAGGAAAGCGGCACTCCGAATGTGCCACGTCAAGGCTCAGGCAGTCGAGGGAGGATAAAATACGAAGATCGAGGCACTGGTGTTTCCAGATATAAGAACAGGGGGGGGTTCAAGTCCCTTTAAAAGATCGAGTACGCTGGACAAAAATATGATTCAATAAAGGCTGAAACATGACTTTAACATCACGTCTTGAAGGTACATCGTATGCAATAAATAGGCAGCTTTTTAATCGACCAACGACGCCCATTAATGTAAGGATTGCAGTAAATTAGCTACACATGTTGGCACTGCAAGATCGTTAATTAGGATGTGTAAACAACAACAGTAAGCAAATTGTTACCTTCTCAGTTGTTTTATATGTTACAGCACCATTTTATAACTAACGCAACATCATCGTTAAGCTATACATCTACAAAGATCCATGTAGGAAACCATAAATTCCAGAACCAGCTGCTCAGCAGGGACTTAACATCTCATCCTATGTTTTCAAATACGTCTAGCTAAAACAATTTTATCGAAGCCTTCGACGTATCGGCGCTACTAATGCTCGATATCTATTCTTTTCGTACAAAAGGTCGGCAAAAGCGCACGATGGATGCCATTTTTAACAAACCTGAGGCCCAAAACCTAAGAAATCTATATATGTTTGGTCGATAATGAATTTGGAACGAGACACATTTGCTACAAAATCCCAAAATGAGATCTTAACTCGTGTGCCCCTCTGCAAAGAGCAAAGCATGTACCTCAGAGTGAAAACAAACGCTTAATGCGGATGAAGCTAGCAGGGGGACTGTGTTTTGTCTTTCTCTGTCGTGAAACCGAGCAACTTATACATCTGGGCTTTGAGAAATGATGACACCATGAATTGCAATGTCCCAGTCAAAAAGTTTAATTCGCCTTAAGACTATGCCAGAAGACATCCTTTACATGTTGCGCCTTTTCATTTCAAAGCAAGGTGCTATGTGAAGCCGTGGCATTATTTGATAGATATTGTGCAATTTATGTTAAATGCAGCCTGAGGGAATTAGGTGCATAGATTATCCAATAAAAAAGTTTGTATCAATCCATGAAAGTACTCGTCAACTTTTCGGCACATGGGAGCAATTTTTAGCGCAGGTTTGTATCTCAAAGACTGTGGCGTACCTCAAACTCCCGCTCAATCTTCAAATGTGAAATTTTGACTTCTGTCCAGGAGGAAAATTGTCGCATTTCTCTCATAAAAGGTGTATTTCAGTCCATCACAAGATAAACCACCACCCGTTACATTCTTATCATTACACGAACAAAAAGGGGGCGGGTCACTATAAACGAAGATTGCTATATAATACATTGCTCTCGCGCAGTGAACTCAATACAGCAACAAAAAATTATTGCAATACACCTTGATGCGAATCAACACATATCAATACAAACCAACGTACCACAACAATCGCATCCACGACAGTGCCATTAATTGGTTTTTTGGGTTAACCCAAGTTAATGTTTTGAATCACGAAGATTTCAAGCACGATATACTTGGTTGCTCCAAAGCAGTCATCTAAGGCAAGAATTTTTTTGGTCTCTTCAACATACTTAAGGTTGCACAAGAAAATGGGTGGCCATTTAAGTGAGGACTTGCGAGACCTGCCGACACGTCGACTCGTTATCGGAGCCTACCCACAGCAGCGGATCGTTGAAGTCGATAAGCGCTACCGTTCTCTGGTCGATCGGTATTCAATGGCAACGTGGACATAATTATGCTCATGTGCCGCCCGAGTACAAAACGTTCATGTGGCACCTATTTCATACAGCATATACGGCAAACAAACAAGAAGTTTTGTACAATTAACATGGCCAGTCGAACACAATGGCGTCCGATAGAATTAGGACTAAGCTTTGCCGTTGAGTTTTAGCGCATCTCTTTTAATCATTAAGATTTCATGTGCTAATGTCTACAGCAGACAGTCCAAGTTTACCATTTCATATACAAATGGAGAGGTTTACCTGCTCAGATGATCAAACAAAAAAAAAATTTCATGTGCTTGTAGACACACTACGTAGTATGTGTGCTGAAATTCGGCCGGTAGATTGGTATATCACAATGCGATTTAAGCATCTACAGTCCTTATACCTTTTTAAATAAAGGGATTAAGGCACACTAAATTTCGATAGCACTTTAAAGATGAGTGTTTCTGAATTATTGAAAAAATGGATCAAAATCTGTTTATTCCAGGTCTTTGATAGTTATTCGACTTCCTATATTGTCATCCGCATCCAGCCAAGATAATTTTCCTTTCGCAAACATGGAAGCAAAGATTCACATATATTCAGAAAAGGGGAACATACTGAAGATGCATTAAATACTCCCACGCACGAGAGTACGTTCGATTATTACAAACAAAGTAAAGTATTTTGAATCGGAGAAATACCACCAACCTATGTCCATACATCCAATATTTGTGTCAGTCGTGATAAAAGGTACGGAAGTATTCAAGACTTCAAGTTTTGTATGAGCTTTAAAAGGTTTTCTCTCGTCCTTGCTGGTAACGCGAGTACAGGCCGTTAAAAATGTCCACACTTGCCGCCGTATTGACCATAAGGCCGGGGCCGAAAACAATAAAATTGTGTGCGTTTGAGCAGCTGTCGAGCTAAAGCCACACTACGAAGAAAAACAGCTTATCGATATAATTGAAGCACTTTGCTGTAAGATGCGCAACAGTCAATTCGACTGTGCAAATGATGTATTACAAGGCCAATGTAGATCTATGTAAGGAATTGAAGACTCTGAGGCTGCACCCAAAACGATGCAGCCTAATCTCCGCCGCCCCAAGAGCAATATTGAATGAATTATCTCGGTCATGTAGGAGCTAAGAGGTGCAAGACCGAGGTAGAAGTAGTCTCATTTGGTGGTCTTTCACCGTCAAGGTTAGATCCCTTCCATGTGAAGTAAGCCGTAAAGCAAATTGCTTTCGTGGGCGTGGAAAACCTGTTGATAAGTGGCTCGGTTGTCGAATTCTATAGCATTCATTAGAGTCGTTTAGCTGGATCCAGCAAGGTGATCCGATAAAACCGTGCAATATTGAATCTAGACTACCGAGTACTTTGTTGGACATTCGCGGTCTTTTGTCCGCACGTTGAAGTATGGCCATCCCCGCGTTCAGAGCTTCTGCTACCAGCGTCTAGCTTGCGCTATGACAAAGTCAACACGTATTGGAAATAAGTTGTCTTCACCCCACCAAGTGAACAAGTTGCACTCGAAGCTTACAAATCTATCAAGAGTGCGTTTTGGGTCGTAAGATGCTGACTTTTACCGAAATAAAAAAGAAGTCGGTTAATTCAATTACGGTGGGCTCCGTTTTGAAGGAAAAGAGATTTAGTCGCTTTTCAGACCGTGTTTTAGCGATCTAGCTTTTTACCACTCTGTTTGAAAGCTTTAAGCGAATTAATGCAGTGCTTGAAGCATACGCGTTGAGCACGTGCGCTAGATTAGTTGCTCTCTGACGCCAAATCCCTTTCTACGCAGCACACGCAGGGTAGGCTCACGACGCTCGAATAGAGAAGCGCATGCTACTCGCCATGGCTTGCACCTCGGTGCCCGGCGGTCGACAAGTCGAAAATCCTATCGAAATAGTTTTTTGTCATTAGATACACCGATATACTACGAGGCTTTGCCTCCAAGCTCGCTCAACTATATATGGCACGCAGCTCTGATGAATATGGATGTGGCATTCTAAGTTGGACCCTGATCATTGTAAATAACAAATACTTCACTGTCTTTACGAGTAAGGCTTTCGCATGGCCGTTGAGTCTTACGACAAGACTAGAAAACCCTGGCTTTAAATAGAAGTGTACAAACAATACCTTACCCCAAAGAGGTGTGCAATAAGATATAAGATCTTTCAGTAAACAACTGCTCACTATGATCGGTTTTAAATCAAAGTGAGCAATAGACAGCTATTCAAATTTCTAATTCAAAGCCTACGTGTCTCCTTCTTATCATTAATTTCCATAAACATTTTTCAGCTTCAAGACAAATATTATTTTTGTAATTTTTTCAAAACGCCGCAATATGCTCACCGGTATTAACGCTGATCGGGCGCCTGTCCAACGCTGAGAAGAAAGATTACTGATGTGTGGCTGTAAGACGCCTCAAACGTCTGTACACGCCTAATACAGAGAAATGTGGCCGTACAACGCCCTAGCGCATCATCAGAGTTCTCCGAGTCTTTATTTGCTAATGCGTTAGTGATCAAGCAGCTATGAATTGATTTTTACCGTAAACTAGCTTTCAGCACAAATCTTCAGTTTCAGATTCTGTGCCAGCTCTAAGTATTAATTTTTATCCAATAGAAGATGTGTGATCACCATCACACTTTGACTGCTACAAAAATCGCTTGGTCACAACGACAATCAATGCTAGCAGTCGGACGAAGGAGTTCACGATGACCGAATCGGCAGCGAAATAGGCCACCAGTTGGTCATATTGCCTCGCGATGACTGAGTCAGCACCAAAATTGAATCTTTGGGCCCAAAAGTAGCTCTACACTATATGCTGAATGCTGCGTCTATGTTCCGAGCGATGAGCCGAGTGTGATGTGTCCGCTGAAAATTTGCCAATGAAACGAAAAATTAAAGAGCCTTCTACTAAAGAGCGCGTACCTAACTTTCTCTTTATCCCGATGATCCGCAGACACTTCCGCTTTTGAATAATGAATATGTTTAAAAGCGATGCGGGTGCTTCAGCAAGCACTCGCCTGACCTTCCACCTGCTAAAGTGCAAAGAAGCCCCACCCAAAGGACACATTTCCAAAAACAGCATTGCTGCTAAAATTAAAGCGCCAAAAGTCGCTTAGTTTGTCGTTAGACGTGCTAGGCGATAACACTCACGGTTTGCAGGAGAAAATAATGACCTAATATAATAAAAGTACCGATTTTAAATCCTAGAAAGAAAAGCGTAAAGTCATATTACAGTCTTTAGTGTATTTTATAAGTAAGTTCAGTGACCGAAGTTGCCAACGGGATGGCGAACGACTTTGCAAATAACCCAATGCCAAGTATTATCGTGACCACTCTTCCTCTGGGAAAATGGTCTAAGAAAGATAGGAGGACCTTAAAGAAAAGTACTACCAAGCCAGCGATAGTCGTGGCGCCGAGCTTTACGCTCCTCTATTTCGTATACCGCAGAGGCTCTTGGGCGTCATTTCTCGCGTGAAAATATGAAAGAAATATGTTTGGAAAGTCATCCTCTCAGCGCGATTTTACGGTAGTCAATCTCGTGCTATAAGATTCGTACAGATTACCTCAAAGTTTTCACTCGGCGTCGTGAAAAGAAAAGAAGTGATGAGTGAATTTCATCTGGTCTGAAGATACTTTTAGGCGCACTCTAGAGCCGCAACCACCAGTGAGATTGGGAAAGAAACCTTCTTTGAGTGGGGTCAGGCTCACTCAGAGAAGCTCTTTATTTTTGTGGATTACGTGCAGCTCACTCGCTTGATAAGTCAGACATCACTCACCTACGAGATGTCTCAGCTTCAGTGTAAGGACGAGCTCGGTGCTTAGAGTGTAAGCCGCTAGCGCGGGTATGGTGCCAGCATGTAAAAAAACATACAAAGCGCCCGTTGTACTCAAGTTCAGATTGCAACGGCTTCCGCGTAACCACGTCGAAGACGATTAAGGGTCCGCGGAACCAATGAAGGGCCCTAACAAAAAGCTATCGATGCCCGTGAAGGCGCCTCTGGTTCACGTATAGAAGTTCTGCTAGCTTTGGTGGCCAAGGAGCACCAGAGGCAAACGCTCCTAACCTGGTCATGCGTATCTTTTATTTGAAGCTGAATATTCCGCGCTACCGACTGCATGTCCTAAAGATTGCTGTCGGGAGAGCCTAAACGTTCGCTCAATATCGCATTAAATGATTTCTTGTCACCACATTGTTACCCTTATGTGCGGTCGGTTGTATAGTCTAAAAGTGTATTCCCCATACCAAACTAGTAAAAATTTGTTGGTCAAGTTATTTTATCTCGTTTTGCTCAGCCGATTTTTTGCAGAGTTGGATACTTAATTAGCAAAACAAAAGTGGTCTCAAATTTGAGACCTGATAAAAAAACTGTCCGAGTCTTTGACCACTAATATCAGAAACGCTCGGGCTTTCAAGTGCTAAAAGAATTCTAAAATGGCTTAGCTCGCTTATATAACAGGGTGTGAAGGTTGCAAAGTTGTTAAACGTATTGTTGAGCATAAATCTAATCATCGAAAGCTTATCGGTCCTCGAATCCGGCATCTCAGTGCACATACTGCACAGCGTGTCTACAAGCACACACTTGACTCCATACTTTGACTATAAGTTCAAGGATGATATGCAGTTGACTCCAGCGAGTGGGATCTTATTTTTCTGGCATTGCTTGCTAGAAAGAAACGGTCAAGTCAGGGGTCTATCTAATGTAAATAATATTTGTAGACTCTATTTATGTGTTTTCATAGTGGTCAAATTAGATGTCAAATGCACTTTCTTGCTCAGGCAGCACACTAACACAATTAACATGTGTGTGTAGTCATTAAATTTTGGCAATCTGAAGAAAAAGTCGAGCGCGCATGGATTTTACACGGCCTGCCAATTCCGTAAAGGAGTCAACGCTTAGCCGTGGTCATCAGGCAGGTAGTATGTGATGAAAGCCGAGAAAAACGTCTTCTCTACCTAAACGATCACTCATTAGAGCATCAGAGCGTTCCGGAACGCCCATCATTGCTGCCTAACCTTTAAAGAGTCAGGGTCTACTCTTAAGTCGTCCATGAACACAGTCACCTTAACTTGTTAAGGAAAGTAGTAATCCAGTAAATGAGGCCGTCAATCCTCTTATGTATATATGTTTTAAAGTTCTATCTGAACAAAGAAGTGTTCATGCTAGTGAAGCCCAAAGTACACCGCAAGAAACGAAACTCTCAACTGCCCCTTCAAAATTTAGGACAAAATATATTCTGGTGAAGTTGTAAGTGCTTGGCTATTAGCTTACCTTTCAAAATGGTAGGAATATCGATTAGGTGCCTGTCGTGCATCAGTCTTGACAGCCAGCTCTAAAGTTTAAAGCTCGGCTTTGATAAACTGCCTGTTGCAGAGTTACTCGACACAAAATTTGAGTGTGGCTCTAGATATATGAGGTCAAGTATAGGAATGAGAGGGAGAGGGGAGGGCGCAAACTTTATATATACATTGGATCGGCAACATAAGAGGCCTACATCTTTCTAAAATAATATTTGTCCCGATTTACATAACATTTGCATGATTTTACTTACATTGAGTGATACCCTCGTGTACCCAGTAGGTGAAAGATACTACCGTGCAAGCAGTAACTTCACAGGAATAGCTATTTTTTGAATGCAGGCCGTATTAATTATGCCCAACCTCGAACCAATTTCTGAACTTGGTGTGTTCAAAGCACTTAATTTTTTTAAAATGGATAACAACAAATTGAAGATGTTGGAGCAATCTGAAGGGCAAAGAGATGCATACTGCACAGGACGCAACGCAATCGAATCGATCCATTCGTCAATTTAGAGCGAAGTAGCGGTTACATTTGCAGCCGCCGGTACAGCAGGCGTCGCGGGTGTCGTAGCTTCTGCTGTCGTAGGCGTCGCGGCGACGGCTGTTGCGGGCGTTGCTGTCGCTTCTGTCGAGGATGATGTGTTGCTGGTCGTAGACTTGGCCGTAATGGTGGTGCCTCCACTGCCAGAGGTAGAGTTCGTCACCTTTGAGTACTTGGCAAAGCATGGGAACGCCCCAGTCCCTCTTAAACTCTGAAGACCAATGGAATAATCTTTGTGATACGCATCCCATGCTTGGCTCGTGTACAGACCGTACTGCCACGGATCGTCGGGTTTGTACTCGTCGTTAAAGTCGTAGTGTCCATCCGGGTTAAGAGCCCACGCAAAGCCGCCCGTCATGTTCATCTCGTTTGCGTACTCAATGAGAATCTCAATCACCCGTGTGCTTGTGAGTCCCGTGAGCAGCTCGGAAGAACCGTAGATCCCACCAAATTCACCGTAGAACGTGGGCACTCCAACCTTTGTCACCGCGTCTCCAAATGCATGGTCCAAAACAGTCACGACAGCCGTTTTCAATAATGCATTCCCTTCTGTTGTGTTGGGGTACTCGGTTACACTGACCGTGTCACCTTTGGAAGATTGTTTGGCAAAAAAATACGACGAAGGATACACACTGGGAGAGTAAAAATGCGGGGCAAACACAAGTTTACCTTCCGTATCAAGTACGATGGGGTTGACCGAAGCGTTCTGGAGACTAGCCCCATACCAATCGTTGTATGTCACATTGACGCCGTTGATTTCATTTACCGTATTGACTGCATAGTTGCCCTCGACCACGATGAGCCAGTTCGGGCAAATGGCTAGAATTTTGTTGCCAATAATCTCGACTGCACGCGGCCAATTGATGTCCTTGTCACAATACTTGTCCGTATCGTCCGCCGGCCAACAACCTCCTACAGGCTCATTCTTGAGGTCAATGCCAATAATATTGTACTCGAGGTCACTGCATAGCTCGGAGGCTATCGTCTCAAACATTGTATAGATGGTCTCAATGGGGAATTCGTCCGTATACCACAAGTGCTCCGACGTGTCATCGGTGAAATTGGGATTAATCTTGTGAATGTCAAGCAGCACGCCAATTTGTTGCTTTCCAAGACCTTGGACAATTTTTTTGATCATATCAATGTATGTTTCCACGTTGAGATCCGTATCGAGACTGTTGACAAAGAGTTTGGTGTTGGGGGGCGAGTTGTCGATAATCATCTGGGCATTGAGTGGCAAACGGACAGCGTTAAAGCCATCGTCCGATAGATTAGCGGCAATGTCGTCCAAATAACTCTGCTTTTTCGCAAGACCGTGAGGCACACCCTCTGCGTTTTCCATCCCACTCCAATTGATGCCAGTAAACACAATTTGCTTCTTGTTGCCAGTATTCGTGTCGACGGCATAGATTTTGCCATCGGCTGTAGCGTAGTCTGGCAAGAGACAGCTCTTGACACTCATGACCTTCCTCTCTCGATCTACTTCCGTGACTTCCAAGGTGAGTGCTTGCTGCACCTGGGCATTATTGTACTCTTCTATGCCAAAGTAGGTAATGAGACTGAGCGCCACAGCCGTAACGAGCAGTAGGAACAGCGCACCAGGCCAGACGACCTTGCGGCCCGTGTACGTCTTGGTCGCTCCGATTCCAGTGGCACTCAAGTCATCCAATTGACCAACGGCAATATCCTGGTGCAAACTCGTACTGGGTCGAGCCGTCATTGTTGGGCGCATCATGGGCACGTCGATATCGGTGCCATGATTGCCTGGCCCCAAATAGCTGCCATAAGTCTCCTCATCAGACGTGTCTCTCCATACATTTGACTGCGTACGCTGACCTACGGTTTCTTCAATAGGAGGGTTGTTCCCAAACATGGCACTACGCGATGAATGCCGACCGGACACGAATGAATGAGGGAAGGCTAGAGAGCGATGTCGCGACAGATTTGCGAGCCTCCTATGCCATAAAAAGTTGATTGGCTGAATCTTTTTTTCTAAGATGAGGATTGGTGGAAATTGGAAATTTGATAAGCTGAGCTACTGAATACAGAACGTGCCACACTCGCTGTGAGGCTATACTGACAATCCTGTGCCCATATGGTTACACTCCAGTTCCGTACTGCTTATATATAGAGAATATACTGAAAGATGTCTAAGAAGGCTTGACAACCAACTATTAGGAATTTACGGTGAGAAAACGACAAAGACATAACAGCAATCTATTGCACACGTCCGAACCTATTTAAGTTAGAGTGCTATACATAAACGTGATCTAGTTAGTGTGTGATTAAGCCAGATTGGTAAATTTACTGCGCGACCACAAATCCGCGATTATTCAAAAATAGGTCTCTTACATATTGTTTAACAATTTATTAGCAGGTTATGCAATGCGCCGCACGTGTTTTTAGGCTGTGAGCGAATGCAAGAAAGACGAAGCTGCAAATGGCCAGGATAGCTTAGTGCTCGCGTAAAATGGTCTTGAAGTCTCTACTCTGCTTGTTGCCGGACAAGTTCATTCGTTGTTGCATAATGCCTGATCGTTCCCCCACGAGAGACGACAGCACGACTTTACATTCTAAACTCGTCCATAGACATTTCTGGAACGTGTTGAGGTCAGCTTTAGTGTGCAGTTACGACGACATTCGTTTTTGTTTTTATTTAAATAGCTAATGACACTAGCAATAGAAAGTTCACTCATGTGACTATTGAAGAGTGTAATGACCTGAAGGAATAGAAGAGGCAGAAGGGCGTGTCAAAAACTTACCAACGCAGGTAAGTGTTGCTATCCGAAACTGACAGCATGAGTTCAACTCTAAGTAACACATTGGGGTGACAACGCTTACAGTTTCGGCAATTGACCCAATTCTTGACATTCCTCCTAATCTTTCATCAGGAACAAGCGAGAAATGCACCTTGAATTAGGACTCATTGTAAAAATTGCTAACTAGACGATAGTATGCAAGGCGACTTTCAAGTTACCTCCTACGACAGTGCTGCATTGCACAAAATTCGTTCGATTTGTCTAGAAAGCCTACTCATCGCTCATTTATTTGAAAACACACACAAGACATGTCGCTGATCTAACAACAAGTTTGCTGACTGACATTCCATTGTTGGCACTCAATCGTGCATTTTCGACTTTGACGCCGGCCAGGCTGGAGTATGGTACAATTCGTTGAGCGCAGCCAAGTCACCTTTGCTCAATTTTTTTCGCTGTCCAATCGCCTTTGTAGCCGTCTCATTGCAGACAGCTTTGGTGATATCTGTGCAGTTGTCATCGTTGAGATTGCAGAATGTCGTATTTCTGGCGACACAATTCTTTGTGACGGTTTTACTGCAATAATTCGGCTGACAAAAGCCGTATGAGAGCGGATAGTGCATGACACTATCGAGATCGTACGGCCCTCCGACACTGAGGTCTCGAATACTCATTTCCGACCAAGTGCTCTGGTCAATGTCGTCCCAAAAGATGCCAATCGTACGTTTTGGATGTTGGTGTTCGTGGTACATGCCAAGCGAGTGGCCAATCTCGTGCATGGCTGATCCATACACAGTCTTAAGGTCATCGTCGACTTCAAAGCATCGTTCCGCCAGGTTCATGACCTGTGGTCCGTCTTGTGTAATGCCGATACTCGAGTTGCAGTCTCGCCCAGTAGTTGGATGTTTGAAATCCACCCAATTGGCACACGAATCACAGAACGATAGCTTCTCCTTTTTGCACGTAGCTGTGGTCACGAATCGGACGTTTGTGTTCTTCTCGTAAATGGCCATTGCTTCATACACGTAGCCTTTGTGATCCACATCGAAAGGGTACTCGTCATTAAATTGGTAGCAAACCACGCCACCATCCCAAATGCGAGTCGTCGACACGACAATCAATGAAAGACGACGTTCATTGTCTTCGTCTCGTCCAACCGCTTGCTTTGTTTGTTTCTCAGTCTCACGAAGAGCCGTCTCGAGATCAATCCGTTCTTGGAAGTTGTGAACGGGACACGCCACTTCCGTAGCTTGGTCGTGCACTCGTTCAATGAGGTAGCAAGCAGCTTTGCCAAGCGAACACGCCACGTACGAGTTCTCACCGTAATATTTCATACTACGATGACGAAGGTGCACTCCATTGATAAGACAATTTCTACTCTTGGTCGCACCATTCGTGTCCATCACTTGCTGCGCACTCCCAAATGTGATTGATACGAGAAGAGAGACGAGGATGAAGCAGATACTGCTGCCCGTCATCTTCCTGGAAATGGTAGGATTGACAGTGAATGTTCTAACTAGTGCCGATGAATTTAATTATACGTCTTGAAAGTCACTTAGGTCAAATTTTTGTCAAACGTCACTGCTTCTGCGTGAGACTCTTTACTGGAAAAAGAGCCAGGAGGATTCACACCCTTACACGAGTGTAACGTTATGGAATGACGCCATCTGTTTGCATAGAGTTCGAACTTTAATATCGAGCGTAGATGTTGGCAGAGCCTGATGTGCATAGTAAAAGCAAGTGAAACAGAGTCGGACGACTCGTAGAGTAGCAACATCTGGGCGCTTCTACAGTATCGTGTTTAATAATCAGAACATGGACAATCTCAATCTCGATCGCACGACGCACTCTTGCGCTTTCGATAGATTGCCAAGCACACGAGAAGCTAAAAAATAAAGTGGTGCTTTGAATGACGAATCAAGCCATGATCGTGCTACTGGTAGGGGGGACGCTGCTCGTCACTTGCTGCGCACTGCCCATGACTCCCAAGTATACATTTCCAGTGTGTACTGACCACAGCAAAGACTGCTGTGAGTATGGCGCGGAAAAGATGAAACACCGGGGCTACACGCTGATTTCGTATGAAGATAGCGTCATGTCAGTCACGTGCTCGCATGGCGAATTGCGCTGCGCACTTGGAAATCCAAACACGTTGGCCAGCTACGATGGTGCTCAGACCGTCACCTGTCCAGGTACGAAGCGAGTAAGTTCTTGTGAAGGAATGGGTTGCTCACGTGATATTGATTGTGCTAGACTTTAAATCGATGATGGAGTCGCGCTCAGAGATCTCGTATATCGAGGGAGTGAAGGAAGGAAAGAAGAAAGCCGACGACGACGTTACTGCCGGCACTGTGAAGCCGGCGGATGATAGTACTTAAGTCTCAGATATTCGCTTGCCGTCATTGTTGAATTGCAATAAATTGTAAGCAAATCAATGTTACTTGATACTAGGAGCAAGGTTATAAATACTCTGCACATTAAACACTTGACTTGTATTGAAATTATTTAAAAAGCGAGGTAATACTCCTCATGCCTCGTTAAATAGCAACGGCTCGGATTTATATACATTAGCACGCACAATACACATGTCTTCCTTCGGACACAATACGTTCTGGCCAAGCACTAACCTCTTTAAATCCATTCGTAGACTTGGTGCTGTTGTGGTTGATTGTCATGAAAGATTGACGTTTTGGACGCCCGTTTCTTTGGAATACTCAAATCCCCAAGACCAGTGTGGTAAGCCGGCATGTAATTGTCTTCACCCGCAACTTTTGCTTTAATTCGACGAGAAGTTGTCTTTGCTGATACCCTTGTAGGACCAGCCGAAGTTGAGGCCCAGCTCTTGAACGCACTTCTGTGCGAAGAAGACGATGACGACGAGCTGCGAAGAGAAGGAGACGGCGAATTGCTCGAGTTGTTCATGCGAGATGGAGCATTGTTACTGTGTACAGGATGCATGTGATTTGCTCGACGCGGTGGAAAGTTACTTAATCGAGGCGGATCCATCTGTTTAGGTGGGGACGGAGCTGGGACTCGCTGTGGCCCCTTGTGCTGAACGTCCAGCTTGAGAGTAGCGAGTTCCTGACTGCCAGAACTAGCCGTACTGTTGGAACTGTCACTGCTGGTACTTTTGTTGCTCGAATTTTCGAGTATCGACGAGACTTCAGGCACGAGGATCTGGTCACTCACGCTGCCATCTCTGCTAAGGTGGACACGACTGTTGCTCAATTCGCTGGTACGGAAGGATCCGTTGGTGCCATCAAAAAACGAAGCACTCAACTCTTGACTTATGTCTTCGCTTGGATCGTACACGCTTCCTCTTTGAAGCAGCGATGGCTTTAAGCTCTCCTTCCGTCCGCCAGGTCCTTGACTCGAACTCAGTTGGTTGCGACAAGAGTGAGGTCGTTGAATTCTCACATTACCAAAGTCAGAGTCTGAGCTTTCACTACTATACACTTGACGACGAACGCCAATGACACTCCTGGCAAGCGGCTTGGTATCGCAATCAAACAGCATTGCGTCGTCTTCAATACATCGTCTCCTCGCAGTGTCTCGCGTTGCCAAGCGTCGAGCCGGTCGCTGTTTCGTGTCTTGTAGCAAGTTCGGAGGGAGCTCGCCCGCAGCTTCCGCCGTTGCGAATAAAATCGAGTCCCGCTGTTTGCTGTTGCTGCGTCCGATCCGCGAAATGTAATGTAAAGTGCCACCCAAACCCGACACAAGTGACGACATTTTCGACACGCACGTTCGATTGACGAGATGTTTGTTGCGCTGGTAGCACAGACCACATAGTTTCCAGTTTTGAAACGGTGTGGTGGACAAACACGAAGAGCACACAAAGATTCCACACACATTACACAAATGCTTTTTCTTTCGTGTGAAAAAGCTCAGCGCCCGTTGACAAGTCTGACACTTGCGTTCGCGGTTCGAACGGGACGTCAACAATTTAAACCGAGACGTTTTGGTGGTCACGGCATTGGCATTGTCGCCACTTGTAGCCGCGTAGTATTCAATCAACTGGCGATACCTGATTGACAAACTGTAGGCATCATGGAGACTGGAAAAGGCCCCGTAGAAAGGGTCCGTGCACTTTGTGAGCTCAGTGTCGAGCCAGACTTGCATCTTGAGGATGTCGCGGTGACTGGTTTCCGCCAAGACCAGCAACATGGCATGAATCGCGCCACGATGCACTTGCGTCTGAACGTGTTGACTGTTGGCACTTCTCATTTCGAATTCCCGCTCGGGGACATCGACCGAACGTAACATTTTAAAGACGAATTTGTGATTGGTTTCTGGATGGACACCACGTCCGACCGTTTCCATGAGAAGAAACTCTTCGGCATGCCGGTCATCAAGCAACGATCGATACTTGACGTGTTTCAATCCAACGTAGCGGTACGGCATCTCTTTCGTACGTGGCACGAGCGAGTCGAGTACCTGGGCATCTAAGAGTAAATCCGCGCCAAAGAGTTCGCTCTCAACGCGGCGGTAGCTGCTCGTGTCGTCGGCGAGCAGAGCGCGCATGGCGTCTTGCAACGTGCCAATGACATCCTGGCAGCTGGCCGCCGTGGAACGCCGACGGCCGCCACAGTCGCGCGTGTGGAGGTAAGGACTGACATTAATGGGAGGCCGCGACGCAGCGCGCTCCCAGCTTTCCGAGTGGGAAGGAGAGGCGGACCGAGTAAAGTAATTGGTCTGCAACACGTGCGCCACGCAGTCGGCATTTTCCTGCAGCAGCGCCTGTACATTGGCCGCGCCCGCGGTTTGGACGCGCATGGACGACAATGACAAACGGGGTCTCGGTTAATGCGCTACGACGTGAATGAAGCCTGCAAATCGTAACGTCTGTGGATCGTTGATCGAAGCGAGAATGGAGCAGATCCGGACTGATGATGACAGGGGGTATAAAGTTACAAAGGGAATGGACAGGGGGGCAGACCCTCTATTGTGGAGGATGCAACACTTCATTCGTGGTTGGGGGAGGGATCTCTGCTTTTCAGTGGACGAAAGCCAGTACTAGTTTTCACAGGACAAACGAAAGAAAGGCCACATTACTCGATAGGCCAGGGTGTGTTCGAAGAAAAAAGGTGTAACACATACAATTACAGCGCGAGAACAAAATAAGAATGTACGAGTCACGAATCGTTTGTGCGCCGACGCTACAACAAGCTCTCGATACTTTCACCGTCCATCCACTTTTCGGAATTATATATAGTGAAGCTCAATTGTCGCGAGCACAACAATATACTCGATTGCTCTTAAAATTGAAGCAGGGTAGCAGACTTTGACCCAAGCGTTACGAACATATGGTGCTCATCTCTTCATTAATGAAGGAGAGTCAAAACCGGACGTTTCTTGATGGTACGTGAAAAAAGGGTAATACTGTATTGCTCAACTTGCGGAGGTTTGCCTCATCTTCACAGATACGCGGTTAGTTGTTGGGGTCGCCCGCCCGTCTAATGTTTGTAACAATACCTTATGCTTACTAAAAAAGTTCGTTGCGTGGATTGTCCACCCTTGAGATGTTCACGGTATTTTCGCACCCAGAATCGACACATAATCGACCGTTTGGTCTATCGTCGGGTCTGTGGCGATGCTATCTCGCTCCTCGTCTTCCCATGAGACTCTGTGGCGGAAAAAGTCTCGACCTTCTGACACGTTAGGATTATCAGAGCACAATGCGGGGCCACAGACAGAACATTTTGCCTTTCCATGCAGCTACTTGGGACCCCATCGCCGTAGTCAACTTAAGCAACGTAGAGGCTTTAAGGGCGTGCGTTTAGGTTGTCAGATAGTAATGAACAGCCTTCTCATCTGTCAAGTGTGAGGTAGGTACGACTCATCAATTGTTGTCCAGCACATTTGTACACATTATTGTAGCTCAGGATGTGAGCCGTGTACATCAAATCGAGTAGCTAGACCTCTAGCATTTACATGATGTGAAGTAGCATTCCGACTTTAATTCTGCATTTTTATTTCGTGGATACCGATACAATAGCTGATTTATGCGTTACAATCCATTACATACCTTGTATGGGAGCTATGTGAAAAATATATACCAACTCGATTAAATTGTAGACTTGACCCTGGGCTATGCCTTAGCTAGCTCTCTGCTTTTGTAGCATTTGTTGGCTAATCGTATAGAGTCGACGGGCGTCAAACCTTTCGGCGAAATCCTCGCATGCTTGCAGCGAGGTGACATCGAGTTGAGGTAGCAGCTCCACAAGCTGCAGTTCGCACAGACTGGCCAGCACCGTGAGACCCAATAGACTGGCACCAACATACAAGTCCATCATGTCACGGGGTTCAAGTTTCACACTTAGCAAATCATAACAACCTGTATAACTCCAAAGTAGTAATCGCTTGAATGCCTTGAGCGATACTCCGTCACGATGCATGTAATAAAGAGGAATTTCGTGGACCAACCGCATTAAAACGACATTTGCTACTGATTTAACTCCAAGCGCTGACTTGCCTTCACTAAACCCACCCATAAACATTGTGCGGAAATACTCGACTTGCGCGAGTATTGCCTTGTGTGCCGGTAACCGCTCAAACGTCTCACCGTTTAAAGCGTCCGGCACCGGCCACAAAAACACAACGTCCGCTAAATTCTCAGAGAGGACCATCCTCTTTAAATCGTCTCCAAACTCTTGAGCTTCAGAACTCGCTGGGGCCAAAGCTCTCAACTGCTCTGAATGTCGAGAAGGAGGCCCTTTCGGTGCCACGCGCTCTTTGCGCCATGTGTCGAGACACTGTTCGACGAGAGCGTCGCAACACACGCGATTGGCAAACTCACCGAGCGCTTTCCGCTTATGATTCACCACGTCTAAGCGGTTGGTATACAAAAATGTCAAAAAGGCACGAAACACGTGGACGTCCACGTCTTGAAACTGGTCCACTGTGAGCCCATCGTCTGTCCCAATGACGTCTCCGTCCTTGAAGCAACACGTGACAAGAACGCGTAAGAAACCATTCATGTAGCTGCTACGTGCACTCACGACGACTTGATGAGCTTTTAAGCGTTCTCTAGTACGTCCACCAACGAGAAAGACGAGGTCAGCAAAGTCGCCACTAGCAAGCACACGATTGTAACGCAGTGAATAGTGAGCTCCTCGTGGCCGCACAGCCACAGCACAATGGTTTGAACCAGCTCCGACGGCAACGACCGTGTTGTCTCTGAGACCAAATACGTGCTGCGGATGCACTGAGTGCTGGTATTTGCCGTTTCCAAGCACGCCAAATGCGTTCCAGCCCCACGACAGGACGGAGCCGTCCCGTGTCAAAGCAAACGTCGAGTGCGAGCTACAACAGGCGCCAACAACGTGAATGCGAGGATCGTCGGCAAGTGCCTGCTGTACCCGTGGGAAAAAGTAGTGAGCTTTATGCTGGAGATCGTCGAAAGTTTCGCCTGCGCCATGCTGGCCGTACTCACTGTGACCCCAAGTAAAGACTTTGCCATCGTCCGTCACGGCTACACTATGATGGCTGCCAGCAGCAACGGAGACGACGGGACGGGCTAATTTCACCTCTTCTGGACGCCAAGCCAGGTTTTTTCCCGTGCCTAATTGACCCAGAACGCCAAGTCCCCACGAAAAGCAGACCCCAGAGCGTGACGAAGGCTTGGCGTCATGTAGACTCTTCTGTGGTTCTACAATCTTGGAACAAGCAAGCGAATGTTGCTGTCCACATGCAATATCTTCAATAAAGTAGCCGTCGAGAGCTAAAATGTGTTGAAATTCGGCCGCATTGCGTCGATTTCCAAGACCGAGCTGACCATTGTCATTGTAGCCACAACTAAAGACTGCACCGTCCTTTGTAGTCGCGAGGGAGTGGGCGAACCCAGCTGCAATGTTTGTCACAAAACGGCGGGATAACGGACCCGTAACCAGTCGTGGAGTCATACACGGCGCGCGAACAGTCTGTACCTTGACAATTGCTCCGTTTACAACACTAGCGTCTTCATACACTTGCATGGCATCGCGCACGAGTCTAGCCATGACACTGTCTGTCTCGTGGCGACGAAAATCGTCCCGCGGACAATTCCGTTGAGTCTCCCGTCTCTCTTCGTTGGCTAAACCCGCGAGCTCGACTGTGGCCCGGTCCGAAGCGTCTGTAGCCATTCCCTTCTCGTCGTCCACGACTTTAGTGACAGGTAGCAATCCCCACATAAACACTTCACCTGAAAGCGTGAGCGCCAGTGAATGGGACTCGCCACATGAGACGTTCGTGACCAGCTGACCGGCCAGTGCCCCGCCGACGCAACGGGGCGACGGCACGGCGCTCGTCACGCCGGACGCGTCACCCAATCCAAGTTGACCTTCACGCCCACGACCCCACGCGAAGACTTGACCGAACTCATTGAGGGCCAAGGAGTGCCGCTCTCCAGCCGAAAAGTCGACGATCACTTCATTGCGTAGAGCGTCTACTGGACGCTGTAGTGCATCATAGTTGCTTAGTCCATTGCAACGGTGAGACAAGAGTTAAAACTGACCATTTCAAAGACTTCTTTGTCCGTCACATTGAGACCCAATTGCTGGGAGGTATTGTGGCCCCAGATAAAGAGCGCCATTACGACGCTCGGCGTCGGAAATGAGACTATTGAAAAGTCTTAAACATGATGTTTGGGTAGAAAATATTCTGATAGAAAATATAAATGTGTTTTGATTCTATCATTTTGATATTATGGGCAAGAAGAAGAACAGCGGCGGGAAGAGTGACAAAGTAGCTGCTAAAGCTTCCCGTCAGGAAGTTAAGAAAGCTAAACAGAGTGCGAAGGGTGCGAGGAAAGACCGCAAGGCAGCAGGCACGGAAGAAGAGGATATTGAGCTCATTTTGCAAGAATTTCGTAAGAAGGACGCGGAGCGGACCCAAGTGATAATTGAAGCCGTGCCACAGCCAACGCCTCGAGCTAATTTTACACTCTCGGCGCTACCTTCGGGCGACATGTTACTTTTCGGTGGAGAGTACTATAACGGCGACGTCAACAAGTGTTACAATGACGTCTTCAAGTGGAACCTCGACGCGAAACCTTCGGACGACCTGCCAGCAGGCGAGGCCACCGTACTTAAGGAGTCTAATCCAGTGCCTTCGCCTGCGTGGAAAAGTTTGAGTTCACCCAATACTCCCCCTCCACGATGTAGCCATCAAGCGGCAGTCTACCGCGACCATTTATACGTGTTTGGAGGCGAATTTGCCACCGCGGATCAATTTCATCACTACCGCGATTTGTGGCGATTGAACCTCAAGACGAATGCGTGGGAAGAGCTTGACGTGAAAGGAGGACCATCACCTCGAAGTGGCCATCGACTGGTGGTCTGGCGAAACTTTTTAATCGTCTTTGGCGGGTTTTACGAAGCTGCGCGAGAGACGAGATGGTTTAACGATCTCTATCTCTTTAATGTAGCCGAGCTCAAGTGGCAAAAAGTGGCGTATGCACCGCATCGACAAGTCCCAGCTGAACGAAGTGGCTGTCAACTCTCGGTTCATCCGTCCAAAGATCTCGTCTTTTTGTACGGTGGGTATGCAAAAATCAAGAAGACTGGCGAAAAAGCGGAAGGAAAAATCTATGCCGATCTCTGGGTCTTGAACTTGACGCCAGTGTTGAAACGACAGTCCCCAACGTGGGAAAAACTCTCGCGGAAAGGGCAAGCACCGAGTCCACGAGGTGGCGCTGCAGTGACGGTGCACAAGCAGCGATTGATTCTGTTTGGGGGGGTCTTTGACGAAGAACTGCGACGCCATACCATACAGTCTACGTTTTATAACGATCTGTTTGTCTACGATATGGATCGACGCCGTTGGTTTGAATTTAAAATACGTGGTAAAAAGATGGATGGAAAACGTCGACGAAAGAAAAAAGACACGATGGTGGAGGGTGGGAATAGTGGCAGTGAAGAAGAGGAGGTTGAAGATTTTGAGGCCATGTTGGAAAAACAATTTGGGTATGTGGATGATGAGGGGAAGATTGTGTATATTGAAGACGCCCATGACGAGACGAAGGAGGATGGAGAGAAGGATGAAGAGCAGCCTTTTAAAGAAAAAATTGAGGAAGAGAAAGAAGAAATTGAAGAAGAGAAAGAAGAAGAAACAGAGTGTATTGTACACGAGGAGACGAAGCTGGACGAGTTGGTGGCTTCAGCTCCTTGTCCGCGCATTAATCCAGCCTTGATGGTTCGTGGAAGTACGCTCTACGTGTATGGCGGTGTCGTTGAAGACGGTGATCGAGAGATTACACTGGACGATTGTTGGTCGCTGGATCTGAAGAGACTAGATGAGTGGAAAAAGGTACTGCCTGGCACCATGTCGTTGCAGGTTTGGAAGGGTGAAGTGAGCGAGACGGAGGAATCTTCCGACGAAGATGAGGACGATGACGAGTTTAGTGAGGATGATGAGGAGGAGAGTTGTGAGAAGGAGAAGGAAAAGGAAAAGGAAAAGGAAAGAGTTGTGAAACGAGCAATGGCCATGTTGAATAAGGACGAGCAAGACGACGACGCCACGGAGAAGAAAGCTAAGAAAGACAAGAAGCACACGACAAAGAAGCAAAGCCATCGCAAAGCTCTTCGTATCGAGATTGAAAAGTTGCAAGACCAATTAAATCTAGACGATGTTGCACGCACGCCGCAAATGGGTGAAAATCTGCGTGACTTTTTTGCACGCACTGACGCGACGTGGACTCAAGAAGTCATGCACCGTCCGAGTACAATGGAACATGAGCTCAACATGAAAGAGATCAAACGAGAAGGCTTTTTACTTGCGGAAGCTCGTTACAAGGAGTTGTTGCCAGGTACGGACGAGAGAATTGCCGGTTGTTGTTGTTTCTAATGTGTTGCTGGTGCAAATTAGTGCTGGAACGTTTGAACGCGTTAGAGCTTGAGCAACACGAGGCGGAAGAGTTGCATGCGTTGAAAACGGGCAAAAACAAAGACAAGAGTCGACGTTGAGAGCGCTTACTAATCGTAGGAATGAATTCATTGTCTTTTGATTGAACAAGTACGCGCGCTTACGAAAAGAAGCGGTTAAAAAGACTTTTGGTAGGTTCGGGATGCAAAAACTTCATGTCGCGGGTTTCTCCTAAGAAACGGGCCACCGCGTCTTCAAAGGCCAGTGCGGCCTTTTCCCCTTTGGCAGTGATGACGGGTTGGCCTAAATTCGATGCCGTCAACACCTGGGGACTTTCAGGGATGACGCCAACGACTGGTAACCCAAGCATCTCTTTGATGTCATCGACGGATAAACAATTGTCCTTTTGGACACGGTGCGCATTGTATCGATTGATCAACAAGCGCTGCTTGACCGGGTCTCGTCCTTCCCGTGCCCGTAAGGACTTGCTGGCGATGAAACCAATCATCTTGTCGGAATCTCGACAGCTCGAGATCTCGGGATTGGTCACGAGCAGCGCATCATCGGCAAAGTACATGGCATGACGTGCCCCCGACTCGATCCCAGCGGGTGAATCACAGAGAATATAGTCAAACTGCGTCTTTAATTCGTCCAGGATTTCCGCCACTCCATCTTCAGTCAGTGCGTCCTTATCACGAGTTTGACTCGCGGCCAAGAGTGACAAGCCGTCGAGCCGCTTGTCTTTGATCAACGCTTGAGTCAAGCGGCAATTTTTTTCAATCACGTGGATAAAGTCAAAGATGACACGGCGTTCACAACCCTTTATAAATTTATACATGTAAGAAAGACGATAGATTGCTTTGGTTGATGAGGTCGTACCAGATGGAGATCAAGGTTCCGAAGTCCAATGTCAAAGTCGATTAAACACGTGCGAAAACCACGTAGCGCCAGTCCGTAGCCAATGGAGGCGGTGACGGTCGTTTTACCGACACCACCTTTACCGGATGTGATGACGACCACGCGGCCTAATTGTTTGGAGAGCGCGTTGGTCGAGAACGCCGCCGTTCGACAGCGCACCACTTTTATAAAGCTTGGCATACCGGTATTTGATAAAGTTTCGCGACGCCTATTGTAATACTACCCGTCAGTAGTACCTTATGATTATTCATTACGCTACTATTACTACATACATCGTCACGTGGTAGGAAAGTAGTATTTCTACAACTCATTTAAAGTCTATCTGATGAATTCCATCTTAATCTTCTTTGTGGCCGAGCTGTTGCTAGATTCTATATTACTCCTATCTCGCTCGTTCACAACGTCCTTCTCTGTAGCTCCAAGTGGCAGAATATCTAAAATCTTGATACCCGATAGTAAATATCCGCTACAAGCGCTCATGGTCATTTCTGGATGAGTGCGACCAGGTAGCACCTGATTCTCGCGCGTCCACGTCTCATTCAACTGCAAATCAATTATCGCTTCCATCTTCTGAAGCGTGGCGAACGTCCGAGTCAATGGCTGTCATTGGCACTCGAAAATCAGTCCTTTTATCCACGAGTCAAAACCATCGCAAGACTCACCTCGAGGAATTCAGAGTAGACTACAAATGATTTCGAGCGACTAAGGTATGGCAAAAGGGCCATCAAAACGTCTTCGGGGTCATAATTTGCGGCGATCACGAGACTATCCGACTTTTCGCGAACCCACTCACGAATTGTCGATGGGTTCTGACGAACGAGCTTTGTTTGCTCACGAAGAGCTTTCTTATCAGCAAAACGCTTTTGCTCCTCAGGTGTAAACTTCTTGGCCCGTTCAGCCGCAAGACGCTGTCGTTCCTCTTGCGTCAATCCATCTCGAGCCATCTGCGTGGGTTCCACCACATCGTTTTCGTTCTACAAAAAAATAGTAATCAGTTCGACTATTCTAGACAGTATTATACTATCCGTCATACCATCTCGAGCATCCGCACTTGATTAAATGGCAGGTAATGTATGGATTCCAACGTCGGCTTATCTGTCAATTATGGGCTTTAAGTAAGGATAAAAGCCATGGAAAAGGAAAAAATCGTACCAAAATTAAAACGACGTAAAATATCTGCTGCTGGCTGCTGACCCTCGTACGGACAGATAATACGTCCTGAACCTCCTTGACGCTCGGCAATGGCACCAGCTACTAGACCCATACAAGTGTCTACAACGAGCACTTGCCCACCGGCAAAGATGTTGGCGTAAACGAGAATCTGTCCTAGCGAATCCTCCCGTAAATTGCAGGTTTTTGTTGGATTTTTCAGCCGATACGTGCGGCAAAGAGACTCAGCAGTGCAGCGCAAAAAACGCACGCGAGGCATGTACTTTTGTTGCTTCTTCTTGAGGTACTTTTGCTTTGAAAATTCAGTCTTGGTCTCCCACGTGGAGCTGTTTTCCACTAACTTTTGAATAATCTCTTGACCGGATGCCCCCTTTTCACGTAAATCGCCAATATCCGTCTGTTTTAACATTTGTGCCGAATTCGTATCTGCGTAGTGCCGGTTATCTCCATCTGGATTAAATCCTTCCCCAATTTCTAAACAAGAACATATCAAGATAATATTTAAGCAATACTTTATTAAACAATAGTAGTCGTACCTGGAGCCACTGGGTCAGGAAATAGTCCACCTGTGACCTTTACGAGCTTCTTGTTCTGTTCCTCAAAGATGGCCCTGCTCACAATAGTAATGAAAAAATGGCTTACATCTTCCGTCATGTACCCACCAAAATTACCCATAAAACGAGCCAATAACTGGTTTCAAGCTTGCTATTTTTTTTCCAACGCGAATGGACCTGACGTATCATAGTCAACCAAAAATATGAAAAAGACTGGTGGGCGCTTGTGGATAAATCTTGACGTACTCTCCCTTTGCAATGGCCTGGAAGAACATTCGGCCATCACTCGTTTGACAAATCACCGTGTCGCCTTCATAAATGATATAAGGCAAGCGCGGCGTGTTTGTCGACGAGGACGGAGTTGCCATGACGAGCATTGGTGAGCACGCACCAATCCCGATAGAAACCAATAAGAGAGCGACAAGATATATCAGCCAATCCTAATTCGTGTCCCTTAAAATGTAGTACTAGTAGTAGTGATAACGTAGGGAAACTATAAATGCTTCTTTATTTCGTAATATTTTAATACACTACAATGATATTAATTTCTAAGGTCGTATTTTTGAAAAGCCTGAAAGTAGAAAATATTACAAACTTCTGTTCCTTTAGAGCCAAGTATTCTGAGCCTCTCCATATTGGTCTCGAAATCTGCCTCGATGAAGTGGATACGTCCATTTGGGAGTGTGGTATGCATATTCGGTTAAATAGGCCAACAGTTTTAGCGCGACCTTACGCGGCTATGCAAGTGCTATTAGCCGCGCATTAAGTACTTCACTCGACGTCGTCAGAAGCCTGAAGACACAACGGTGGCTTGCACCCGGTATGGGGATACCCTTGCACTATCATCATTACAGTTCAGTTGAAGAATCAATTCCAAAATTGAGTGAGCTTTCAGTGTGCAAATTTAAGGCCTCGGGCAAGATACTGTCGGCGTGATTAAGCTTGAGTCTACATCGATTTGCGGTGAGGTTGAGCTGTTGTATCACAGCATCGATTAAATTTACACCCCTCCACCATAGTGGATTCACGTAATAAGGACTTAAACCCCGTGCCATCTTGTGTATCACGTACATCAAATGGCATGTGGAGCGAATGACATGATAAGCTTCCACAAGTTGTGGCCCAAAGTTTATGCATCCGTGTGTGCCTGCTCAAGCTGTGTCAACGAATAAACCCCTCGCCAATTCAAGGGCGCTATTGACAAGCTACTGGTACGAATATGCTGATAGTAATATAATAGTATGGATTTTGTGCACGGCCTGCCGGGGGAATCCGCACTTAATACGGGCGTTGTGGTCGGTTGAGCGCAATGAGTCACCTGAATTTGCGTCGAAACAGCAACGCTGTCTACAAGAAACATAGACCCTTAATGTCAGTTAATTCGGGAGTAGACCCCCGTTTAATTTGCGTTAAACAGGTGCATGGTACGAGAGTGGACTTGTTCACAATAAGACGCTGGTGAGATAGAGCGCTCCATTGAAGCCGTGTCGTGCACCGTACGCAAAGGCGATTGAGAAGTAGACTTTCATTTCTTGGTGTATCAGTGAACAATGACTTTCATGTCTTTCACCACTTTACCCAAATGGACAAGTCAACCCTCGCACTTCGTATATGCCACCACATTACCGACCATCAATTTAGTCAGAGCCTAATTTTGGGCACGGAGTGCCACTGTCTCTAAGGGAATGTGATTCAAATGATCACTTCTGAAGTAATGCGATCTCGCGCTCAAGGCTGATAGACTGACTAGTCAAGGTCTGGAAATCCTAAAGCTACGGCATCCAGTGCATATCTTGCAGAATAGCGATCGTCGGTCTTAAGGCTCAACATGCATTTACAAATGATGGCTGCAGTTCTTACAAGTAAAACGCACGAAGTGCACCGTATAACGCTAAGACATTGACTTCCTTTTCTCCTCCAATGAGGTCGAGCACCACTATTGCGTAGAGAATAAAGTGTAAAAAAAGCGGTGTCGCCAAAATTTTGTGAAGTCCGTAAGGGTGCGACTCCCTAAACAAGTCAAAGTGACTGCGCTCTAACGAAAGCCTAAGAGTGGGCCCGCTCCACACTCAGCATTTTTAAGTGCAGGTAGAGGCGATAGGCAAAACAAATTAGAAAGCACTTAGAATGCGGCCCATCCTCGATACAATTCGCCTCTTTAAGACACTTGGATGGGCAATTCTTTAATTTGCAGAGCCCCAAAAAGTGATGCTACTGGCTCGCTAACTCGAGTCCTGTCTCAGATGACTCAGGCGGCGCCTTTCAAAGCAACTTTTGTTGCTTCAGCCGCGGCGAGCGAATACACCTAATCCTTGCATGCCCCAAAAAGTCCGACGAAGTGGACCTCTGTTTTGTACGAAAGCTACAAAAGTCACATAAAAAGCAATGTCATTAATATAAGGAACTTGCTGGCCACAAGTAGCAATCTATAGGGAAAGATCTAAGTTCTCAAGATGTGAGGAAGCAAACTTAAGGAAAATATCTAACTCCTCATTTTAAATGCGTAGGTGATGCACACCATTAAATCTCTGACCTGAAATTTTGACAGCTCTCAACGGAAATTCTAGTTGTTAACTGCTTCTTGCTATGCCCAAAGCTGTTCTTCACTCCGAGTTTCAGTAGACACATGCACGCCGAGTAGTCTTACGTGCCGGCGAGAAATCGCGGTCGACAAAACATTATTGACTGAAGCTTCAGTAAAATTTGGTTCCTTTTAGTTCGACTCGCTACTTATTGGATTTGTGACGTCTCTAGATTCGAAAAAGACCTGGCTGTAAATTCTTAAGATTTCGACAGCACACGATCATTCTTGCTCTCGATATACACAAGTAGGATTTGATCTTGGGAATGCTGTTGCTAAGTAAGTAAAGTCTGACAATGGGGGTGAGGCCGTGGAAGCCAAGTTCACCCCGCAACAGAGCTCCATAAGTGTTTCTAAATCCTGCTGTCTTTATTGCTTTAGGAAATTTAATTCTAAACAGACATGCCAACATACTTGTAGCCGCTATCGTAAGTACAGTGTGTCTTTTGAAGGCAGATTTGACAACGTCGCGAAGCCTGCCTTAGCTTGTAGATAAGTCTCGCTGGGAGCATTGGCCCTGTGCCCCCTAGAGTAAAGCTCAATTTAGCTATCAGTTTTATGGCCTATTGTAACGAGATTAAGTAATCTTTTGTACGAGTTGCGCCCGTACATAGTATGTCTATGAAGACGATGACTACCGCCACCTCAAAAAAAATTCTGTCAATTGCAGCCAGGAAAGCTCGTAGCTCCTGGACGAAGTCCACCACGGTTTTCTTGTTTGTCTGGCTGCAAAGAAGCGTGACCGCACACAGTACTCACAAGTGGGCGGCGAATACAATGTGCAACGGCTAATGATTTGGCTTGCCTCAGATGGGGAATGCATCTTAGCAAGTAGGAGCCGATTTGGATGGTCTTTTATCAAGCTTCAAGATGGCAAAAATCACTCTCTGCTGCTTTGTTTTTGGGATGGCAAAGCTTATGGCCATTTCAGCCTTTATTATCCAGAGCACAAATATTCTCCGAACTTCTCCTCGAAGATCTTCACGTTAACCGTAAGCGGCTTTGTTTTGGACAAGCCATCCGCCAAAGGCACTCGCATCAGCGGCGCAAGCAACCCCGTCGTTTTTTAGTTGGACGAGCACTAACATTATTAAAGAGTGCCTTTAGGCGCGCACCGACCGCGTCGTATCCTTTTTCAACCAAATGCTGCTTCTCTGTGGGTCATCAGCTTTTTACGCCCGTCATAAAGCCGCCATACTGCTCAATCCTCACACAGAATCCATCTCTGTGACTGAGTTATAGATTGACTTTTGCAGAGGGTACGTCGCAAGAGGAAATGTAACATCCGATCTTTGGCCTTCGCTTTAATGCTTTGTAACCAAGACTTAATGTAGCTCGTAAATTTTCAAATTTCAAGTTTAGAAGAGATCGTCAGCGGTGAATTACGGTTTCTTCTTAAGAGAGCTGTTCTTGGCATTGCAATGTAAAGTATAAATCAAGCATATCTTCGCAGAAAAAAACGATCCCTGAATGGATTGACGGAGATATTCAACGGTTCAAGCCGCTTAATTCCGCAACATAGCTTTAGTAAGGTGCTATTCTAACCCCGGTGGTTGTACTGCTTCAAAGAAGTAAGACCAAGCAGGCGCATGCTAAAAACACATCATTATAACAGGTATCGAAGATACTTCCTGTTTCTCATGATAACATCTATAAAATCTTCTTCAGAGCTAGATTTCACTGACACAACAGGCTGCCAAAGCCGCCAAAGATAGCCGACTGAGAGAATAGAGTTACATAGTACCTTTTACGGCAGGTATTAAGTTTCATAAGCGCTTAGCATACGACCGCAAGTTACAGTTGGTCATACAGCTTCACAGGTGGGTAACACTGCATCACGTTTTGCCAAAAAAAATCTGCAAGCGAGTAATATAGGAATGCAAGACATAGTGAAATCTCAGCATCTACAAGGGGGTAGCCACCGAGTGCGGGTGCCATGCTTTTACAAGAAAAAAATGCGAATGCCTACAATGTCAATTTGCAAAGAACTCATATCTGACGGAGAGACCTAATACACAAGGATAATTGGCAATCCAACTAGTTGTTGTATCACGGCAGATGCGCATCATTCAGAGGCATTGCCGGAGGTGTCAAATCTAAGGGACTGAGCGCTTGACTAGAGTGACAGCTGGGAATATTTTAGAAGTAGTATTCTTTATGATGAGAACTCCTCAATAAATATACAATGATTTTTCGTTATCGACAATAATGTCTTCAATCAATCGTATAGGCAGCTTACACTGTAGGCTTAGAACATGAGGGAACCTATGTACACGGTGTATAAATTATCAGATAAACTTAGATGTGGTGTCCGAAGACTAGCCGTAAATATTTCTTACGCATAATGGAGTGATTACACGCGAGTCTCGAAGCAGTGTGTAACTACTGCCACGAAATATTTTTGACCTTTATGTGTGTTTAACTCGAACGGAATGTGGCGATAGTGCAATCAAACTTGTACTTCTAGAAAAGACTTTCTGATTAAAACATGTCGGGTGTACGATATACGGCTTTCTCAATTTGATAGATGGCTACGATCAGATTCAATAGGGGACTAAAAGATACCTCGCACTGTGGATAATATGCCTAGCGATATAATTGAGGAGTGCTAAGAAAGTAGCTTAGTATTTTTTAAGGCTTGAGGTCTATTCAGACCATGCATCCTTGAGGATGGCGGTCAATACGCAGCACTTGCTTCAAGAAATGGCAAAATGGTTGTCGTTCTTCACGAAAGATAATTTATGTGCTCATTACAAGGTCGACGAACTCAATCTGCATCTTGACGCGCTCTCACAATTAGAAAAGACTTTATCAGGCATAGAACACAAATGCCAATCTAGAGATATGGTGCTATTTCTCGTCGCAGGCATAGAAGTGACTTAATCTTAGATAACGACCTCAATTGCATTACTGTGGAAGGGTAGAGGATCTAATCTACTATAGCGTGGGTCGGATCTGGCAGATTCAGCCCACGTCATTGTTTAGGGCCAGAAAACTTTAAAGCATGATATACTCAAAGAATGTCAATCAAGCGGTAATTTCACTTGAGAAAAAGGCGTTTTGGTCGTAAGAAGCCGCACATGTAAAAGTGAATGACAAGTATGTGTGGGCCGAAAGGACCTGCCAGTACTGGCGGAGTTTAATAAAGTCTATGAGCCTCGACGTTTTGTTTTGGCTTGACGGGGGCGATGCCAAAATGATCATTTTGATGCTATCGTGTCCTCTAAGGAAAGCATATCTAGCTCATTTTCCAGTCAATATAAATAAAAGAATCTCAGTAAGGTTGTACATACCATGAGCTTTCGGACACGGTGGCGTCGGATCAGAACCCGCGGTTTAACGCTGCTCTTGGCCAACGCTGTTATACGTATTGTGTATCAGCTTGTTGATGTCTTAGCGAGGCCATCCATAGACAGATTGCCCGACGAAAAGTGTCTGTTGTGTGCTTAAGGGCATTTTAGGCAGCATTTGCACTGAGGTGTCACATTCGAGAGCAGACGAGCTTTCTAAGTTTGAGTCTGCTATCACCAGTGTGGCTCACGCATCTACTGACCTTACACTCTCATATAGAAAGAAGTTGAGACATTTAAGAGGTTCGGTCCTCTTTCAGCACAAAAGCATATGAGATAAAAATCGGAGAGGATTTAAACTTTTTCTCCCGGTCTCGTTTTTTTAGTCGAGTTTTAGTTGCGGAGACAGCGCCTCGCAAAGATACAATCGGACCTATTTTGCATGGCAAGATATGCAGTTGCATCTTCCAAGGTAAAGAAAAAGTTCGATAGTCAACATAAGAGAGGATTTCAAGTTGCTTGTTATAGTTGTTGAATGAGCTGAAGAGGACGAAGAAGAAGCAAAGAGTCTGTGCGGAGGAGAACCGGAGCGAAGACACTTGAGCAGAAGAAGGAATGTTTGGAGGTGATTGATTTACTGGGACTTATACTTCTACTTCTCGAAACCATTCATTCTACATAAAGTAATTACCTTAAGCCGTACAAAGTAAAAACTTTGTCGAACCGCAGTTCGGATTGAGCCGGGTTGGGTTGTGTACGTTACCTGAAACCCAAAACCTCGATAATATGTATCAAAGTATTGATACATAAAGCAATATTTAAAGAGGATAAGAGGCCGTATGCCTACACGGCTGTGTGTTTTAAGCAGCCGGGCGAGCGTGGGTCTCACTACGAATGGATGCGATACATAAAATTAGAAGAAAAATCTTGCACTGAGATGCGTGGCGGTCAATCTGATTATAAAACTTATATATCACATGTCTGAACAAGTCCATATGCATTAAAAAGCCCGAGCGCTTAGGTGTTGCTCTACAAAAGCCACGGCTGGACCGTCAAGGTTTTCTGTAACATATTATTAGCACTCACACAGGTTCTGCAGCTTCTCATTGGGCAAGTGCAAGATCGAAGCAAAAGTGCCTTCTTCCGGGAATCTTTGTCTCCCATGACCAGCTGTACTTCTGCATCAGGTGGCTAACGAATCAGGGCCACTCTCAATGATGCCAGAAGCCTCTTGTGGTGTGGAGCAGTTAATGCGCTTCACAAAATTCGCGGGGGTCGGTGGCAGGGCCCCAGCATGACTGTCTCTAGGCAATTGCGATCTTGAAATAAGATACATAAAATAGGCATATTATCATTAGTAGACCGTCCGCGCGCTGCGGTATGACCATATCCGCGCTTGAAATGCTTAAGCGCATGGTTTGCATTATGTCGAAGCCAAAAAAACTGAAGAGAGGTTGTCCTCAATCAGCTAGGTGAGAAAGTTGTACTCTAAGCTCATAGACATAACGAACTTGTCTGAAATGTACTTTTTAGTTTTAGCTCCAAAAGTTCACTCAATCCTTGGATATGTTATCCACTTGCATTGCAGCATTTCCATAGTGGGTGCAGACTCTCCTTCAGATTTCTCCTGATGCCAGGCGACGTTCAGGGATTCGATGGGTTTGTGTATATCTAGCGAAAGATTGCGCTGAAGCTAAAATCTCTTTTATAAGGTAATTCGTTGATATGCGCCTCGCAAGAAATAATCTCCGGCGAGATTTTAATATGCACGATGCAGATGATAGTCTGCGTCGGCTGGGCAGTAGCAATTCAGAATATTTTGCTCTTCTTCGTCAAACCCTTCGTCCAGACCTCTCAGGGGACGGCAATTTGCGTCGGCACTGGGCAGTGGGCCAGTCACACAGACCCTAACCCATTGCGTTTGTGACTTTGGCCACTGGAGCCACCCGAGAATTGTACCGAGGGTTGGCGTTTCCAACCTCAGCTTCTTTCTCTTAGTCATCAATTTTGGTGACCTCATCGACAAGGGTCGTCCAGGTTGCGGCCTAGCCCATGCAATTTATGTGTCTTTGTAAATAGGTCGTATCGCATAGCTGTAAGTCTGCAACATCTTAGGGGAAGTCATTAGAGCAATAAAGGTGTTTTGATGGCGTTGTCATTAGCCTGAGACCTTTTTGCATCTTAAAGAACTAGGCAAGTTAAGCCGGGCCCCGCGCGGCAATTCTCGCCATATTCACGCCCGAAGGCGAAGACATCTATTAAGCGAGGTAAAATGATTGTCAGGCATCTTCCGCTGTGGTGATATAGAGCCTTTATCCTCTGAAAGATATAATTTCGATGACATGCCACCTATGGCACAAGCGCAGTCTTTGCTGCTGAAGCAGCCTTCGTAAGAAGCGCGGCCTTATCCACAAAAGTCGATTTTGCGTTAGTAAACTTCTTCGAACTAACATCTGCCATCTTGAACTGACTTGGCCTACTGGCAGCCGTCTGTGCTGCCACATTATGACATAATCGACTTTTTGTACAAGAAATCGACAATGATGGATAGCACCCCACTCTCCGCTTATTTAATTCACTTGGTGGGAGGGTATGTGATGGACTGGTACATAAATTGATGAAATTTTGCATCCGTTCGGTTAAAAGAGTGCACAATAGGCGCCTTATCAGTATTTTTATGGGTTTAATACCGGAATGGATCATATCCCTGCCTCAATTACCGAGTTGGGGGCCTCTTTTTACAGAGTGAAATGTCTTGATTAGTAAAAAGAGGGTTGTTGAAAAGCCCGTTGCATCTCTGAAACGGGTTGGCCCCGTATGACAGCCTTGGAGATGGACTGAGGAAAGAGACGGAAACACAACCCGCCACTGGCCCGACCGGCCCACCCCGTACGTTGCCACGGGCAATCCAAATTTCGTCCAGTACATTCGTGCGGTGCAAGACATCGTGCCGCATTTGCTTGACGCGTCCGGTGTCAATCACGACTTTGATCGTTAAGGACGTCTCGGCAGTATTTGTCGCTGCAATGATCTGATTCACGTCAAGATCTCGGTGAAAGATCTGTTACTGGTCTTGCGCTGAGAGAGACGAGTGAAAACGTAGAAAGTCAAAGATACGACTTAGCTGTTCCTGGCGAAGGACACGACTCCTGCGTAAGACATCCAATAGAGTCGTAATCTCTTGTAGACCCGGGAGAAGGAGAAGGACCGATGCACTTGCTTATTTTGTGTGTCTCAACAGCCAATCAAATACCGAGAAGGGGTGCTATAAAAATTGGAAGACTTTACGGCTCTTTTTAAAAATCGAGCCGAAATAGTATGCCTATATTCGTCGAGCAGTCAGGAACAACATGCACGTACGCCGCTTGTAAGCTGTGCATGTATCGTACTGGCATGCTAAATTTGCTAAAAGTTAAATTGAAGATTTACTTGCCAGTCTATGTGTGACAGGGGTCAAACAGCATTTTGGACCGAGAAGGCGTGCACAAAGTATACGATCTTCCGAAAAAAGTATCCCTCATCTTTAGGCTACACATTGATTAAGAGTGCTTATTGAATACCATAAATACTATGGCCATATTTAGAAGCGACTTTTCCTTAATCGATGGGATTTCTGAGTTCGGTACGTCGCATTATCCTCAGGTATGCTTCAAAGTGTAGTAATCCACGACGAGGTTGAATTTACGCGCCACAATTCCGCGCTCAGTGCCATTTGCTATAATCGGCACCAGGACACGTTTGTGTCGGCGGATGAGAGCTGTCTAAGGCTTTGGCACGCGCAGACTGGCATCCAGCTACGTGTCGTGAGTCTACCCGCTCATACGTCTCACTTCATCCAGGCCATCGTTTACATCGACACTCGCCAGCTTTTTGTGGCCTCGGCCCTCGATAATACTTTGCGGGTGTATGACGTCAATCTTAATGAACTAGCAGCTCTTCCTACAGGTCGCAGTACGATTTTTACGCTGCTTTTCGATCGTCACCACAATCGACTGCTTATTGGAGGGGTTGACGGCTGTGGAGCTTGGCATATCAAGCCACGACCGCCAGGGTTACCCGAAGGAGCTTTAAACGCTCACTACGAGCTTACTTCACTGCCAAAGTTCTTCCATGACACTGCAACTACTTCTCACTTGAGTCGGAATCGAGCACACGTTAGTAAACGACAGCTCAAGTCGCCTGTAGATGCCATAAAGCATGTAGATTGGGTTCAACACCTTCAACTTGGCCTCCGTACTTCGCGGTTATATGCACAGACTCGACACTGGATTGACATTTATAACACAATTGACGGCGCTCACCTTGAACGCTGGCACGATCTGTTTCCGTCTGAACATGGGTCATTAACAGCCTTTGTCGTGCAAGAACGCACCAAGACTCTTGTCTGTGGCACGAGTACTGGCGCACTCATTGTGCTCTCGTACGCTCCAATCTCCATTGTGCATGTTTTTGACGACCATACCCAATCAATTACAAGTTTGACAGAGCACCCAGCATCTCGCCTTGTGATTTCAAGCTCCCTTGACACTTCGGTGAGGATGTACGATCTCGAGGCACGTCGTCAAGTGCACCGTCATAATACTAGTCACAGCGTGCATACTTTACAGCTACTACCGTCAGCTCAATTCCCAAGTACTGGTGCTGAAGGCGAGTTGGCAAATCGTTTTTACTGCCAGTTTCGAAAGGATGTCAAGATCTTTAGCATTCAATCCATTTTAAAGGAACACCACTCGTGTCTTGTGCCTGTCAGCCTACTGCAGCGTGCCCTATTTCCCGTTCAACCCCCGAAAAGAGCAAATTTTGTCAATCAAGAGAGCGAACGCGTAACTAAGCAACTTGTAGTGCTTGTGTCTATGGATAAAACGGTGCGCATCTTTCCAGGTCTTTCACGAAATGAAGCGCCACAATTCACGTGGACTCCTGACAATTACGCGGACGATCTCGTCGCTTTTGCTGTAAATCCAGTCTTGCAACATTTGATTCTACTCTTAAACAGTCAAAAACTGCTCCTTCTTAATGCATCTCAATCTTACTGTCAAACGACAGACGACAACGACGACGAGTTGGACTTAAAGAAAGACGATAATGCCACGAGGAGTCGCGTTGAGCGAGTGATCGATTTTAATGTATCATCCGATGCAAGAGAAGAAGGTGAAAGTGATGTTTTGACGAGCGAAAAGAGTCCTGTATGTCCGGAAAGAGACGTCAATGGTACAACTAGTGGCAACAGCACCACCACATCTCTGCGCTGTCTTTGTGTGTGTCCCTTTCCTCCTCTTTTTGATGCAATGCCATTGAGTCGACGACCGAGACAGCGACGCCAGTCAATCTTTGGCGTGAGCACGGCTTCGAAGCCTCTTGTACCGCCGCTGCAGAGTTGCAATGCTTTTAATGAGTGGGAATGGCTCGCATTCGGCAGTGAGTCGGGCCAACTCCTTTTCTGGCACACAGGTCTATCGGGAGGACCCACGGCTGCGTTCACTCTTGACGCACACGACGCTTCGATTGTCCATGTTAGTGCAAGTTCTTCCTCTGCATTGTTGGTGAGTTTAGATGCTCTGGGTCAAGTGCAAATGTGGAGTCTCCAGCCAAAGTTTGTGCTTCGCAATGTGCTCAATTTTGGGCACTCGCCATCGTTTTTCGCATTCTCGCCGCTTTCGGAGATCGTTCTCAGCGGCTACGAGGACGGTCGCGTTGTGTTGCATACCATAAGCAATCAAGGTACAGCAATTGAAGCGTTTGTAGGAGTCGAGGATGAGCATGACACGACTGTGTGCGCTGGTGCCTTTTTGGATGAAAAGTGGCTGGTCGTGACCACAAGTGTTGACGCGATGGTCAAAATCTGGGATCAAGAGCGTATTTTGTTGCGTCAAGTGACATTGGCCACAGCGGTCTTGAGCTTGTGTTTTTTCAACGCTGACGGCGATCTACTGGCTGGGCTTTTAACAGGAAGCGTCTTTATTTCAAGGCGTGACGTCTTGCCGGAAAAATTGCCAAAGCCCAAGCCGTTAAGAGGACAAGTTGGGGATTTGATACCGAGATCAAATAATACAAAGTGCCACGAAGATAGGGAGAGTAGTGCCATTGCGACGACGACACTTAATTCAGACCAAATGTTGCAAATACGACCGAGTGAAGAGGTTGAGGCTGTAAATGGTGTGCTTTCAGTGCGACAAGAGAATACTTTACCCTTTCAAGCCTCCGACCCCGAGACATCGGCAAAGCAACTATTTAAACATGTTATACAACGACCGATTGAAGCTGCAATGTTGCGACCACCGGTGCTACGTAGCTCCAAGAGAAACCTTGTAAGGCGTGTGGGTAGAGTGAGCAGCAGTAGCAAGGCCGAAAATCAGGTATGGAAAGTATTACTTGGTTAAAAAGAAGGATTCTTTTTGTACTAATTTGACTCTAACTTGATGGTAGATTGGTCGCGATGACACATTGGAAGACTGGCGCGATGAAATCCTGTGCGTTTTGGCGTACTCTAAACTGGCAAAATTTTGCAACTCACACTTGGAAATGTCTTGTATCTAGACCATTGTCGCCGGTCCAGAAATTCATGCGCGCTTCCAAACAAGTGATTTTGATTGGTAGGATACGAAGGCAGATACCTGCGTCTTCAATGGGTTTCGAGAAGTTGTTACCGAATCCACGACCGTCTCTGGGTTTACGTCGTATAATCAACGTTAGCCAAGGCGAAGAAAAGCGGAAAAATCTGCCAACTTTGGGTCTTGGAGTTGGCTCTGTAAATAAACCACTTTTCTACTTCAAACACCAGGCTCCCGTGCCACCGAAAAAGAAGACGCCGCGGAAACTCTGGAACGCCGTGGGAGGCGAAGACCGCCGATTGATAGTATTACAGCGTAATCGCTTACCAAAGACCTAATGAAACGAATATGACCTATTAAAAAAAGTAGTATACTATGGAACGAAATAGAGAGTGGTATCGTCTGGCTTCTTCCTCCTTGATGATGCACTTCATGTGCTTGTAGCAAACTCTGTTGAGGTAAAACTTGCGGTTTGATCCACACACTGGGCTCTCGATGCGCGTCTTGTCGCCCATGCAATGAGTGTTTTTCCTTTCGCGCTGGTCGCTCACAGCACGCACTCATTCACAAAAATAACATGGAGCTTCTTGCGTTTTCGTCAAGAGCATCTACGGGAACACATACCAGCAGCAAAGCAAGTCGTCTTTACGATGAAACTTTGATGGACGCCTGCCTTGGTAATGACTTTTACTGTGGAGTGCACGCTTGTCACTTCAGAGTTTAGATCAAGATTTTACAGCTTTTGCTATGATCCTATTCACGAAGTTGTGAACTCTGCAATACTAATTCGTACATAAGTATTGAGGACTGAGTCGTCATTGTTGTAATGTTGCATTATCCTACAAAAAGCACGCACTTGATTCAAATCAATGAGAGCCAAGTGCTTTCCTAGTTCTCACACTACACGCCATCACAAGCTTTGTCTGCATGACACTATCAGCAGCTGCAAACGAGCTCTTGCCAACGTCTCTAATCCCAGCTCCGCCCGCGGTACCACACCAAGGCTATTCCGCTCGCAAGACCATGCCCCTCCTCCCGCGAAACGTGAGTAGCTAAATATTTTGTTCAAAGTCGCGATCGGGAGTGTTTGAATGTTCGGCGTCTTCCTTCTTGGCTTTTTTGCAGATGTCCATGTCGACAATCTTAAGGGTCTCGCCGTACTGAGCTTGAAGGAGGCACTTGTGAAACTCGAACACGTCGTCGTTCAGATATTGCCTGCCATTAGATGCGCACACGGGATTGTCGTCCACTGCACCCGAGTCAACGCAGTGTCCATGTCGCTTTGCTCTCTTCTCCTTACTTGTCACGTAGACATTCGGATGAGAGTGCACTTCGCTCACCACGCGCAACTTCGCGTCTTTTGCGTTCGCCTCCACTTTAGCCAGATAAAATGCTACCAGCGACACGAATACAAGCAAGAAAGTACGTGTCATCTTTTCCGCCAGATCTGCGCTCCACAGTCTAATCAATTGTGAAAATATTTGGGTAGGGGTCATCTCTCTTTATTACTGAGCCATTGCCCATAATAAGACTACAATATTACTTACTGAGCCCTTCAATCTTATGATAAGGTATTCAGTCTTCCTACCCGCACCGGCGTGGATGGTCGCTTTGTAATGTGATAAAAGCTAGATCGGCGTGCCTAACAGAATCCTTGGTGCATGAATTAAAAAGCACTGAGATAGCCAAGAACGTCCATGAACACTGGCATGGACGACGAAGACCAGGTCGCCCTCGCTACATATACTGGAGTTATCGATCGCTGCCGTGGATACCACGGTTAGTGGACTTCTCCTCGATAGCTAAATGGTTTGCGGTCTGCGCAGTTTCGAGAATAATAGTACTGAGTAGAGTTTGCATGTAGCATCATGAATTGTAGGACTACATTAATACCAGGAGTAGTATCGTCAAGACCAAGACTGCATCATACTTCGATGTACTTCATTGTATAAACTAACACCATATTGCTGAATTATAATACACGGACGAGTGAGCGCCGCCACCTAATATGCAGGCGGTCTTGTCACCTTCTATGCTCTTGACGGATCCAACACGAAAATATTGAGGAACTAGGTTTTCAACGACTCCGAGTGGTCCGATTACGGTAATGATCCCAGTGGTACGAGGATGAAAGCTGTTCATTCTATCAGTGACCGACGCCCCAAAGACTAGTGCACGTGTTCCATGTCTTCCATCTCGGCATTCTTGCAGAATTCCATGTCCATGAGTTGAATCTCCGTGTCCTCCTGGACCTTCAACATACATTTCCGGTAGTTGAACATGCTGAGGTTCGAGTATTTTTTCCCATTTGAGCCGCACACGGGATCAATGCCACGTGTGAAGTGGCCGTAGCACTTGAGCTCCTCGCGAGCTTCTTCCAAGTCGTCGGATTGGACAGAATATTCGCGATTGCCATGCACCTTGGCCATCACGTCGAGCATATTGTCCCGTTCCAACATCTCAGCGGTCGACAAGCTACAAGCCAGAGCCACGATTCCCACGACCACTAGAATCATCAATCAACCTGACGCGATTAAAGGGAAAATAACCTGTGCGCTTTTTGGTAAGCTGGCTATCCCATTTTATAGCCTTTTCCGCAAAAAATGTCTCCTAAATCCAACTATCTAATGATCAGGATAAGATTGTACCTCTAGCGTGTGGTCCACACGCGATACAACCCTTGTCCTGCTCTTCTCACTCCGTCACGCATCCTCTCTACATATTTCAAGTCATTTCGCAAGACGAACCTTTTGATCTTGGACAACGAACGAGTGGATCATTTTGACTTCCCCCATGGCATCGCTGGACAACTCTGTAGCCGACGTGGAAGTCGCGGCGGCGCTCTCATTGCTCTCGATTGCATTTGAAAAGCACGAGCATCGTGAACTGCCTACAATTGAAGATGTGATCTCCGAGCTAAGTCACTTACCCGGTCTTTCGACAAAGAATCTTGTGTTCAAAGACAAGAAGGAGGGGCTGTTCCTCGTAACAGCTGCTCCGACTACGGTCGTGGACACGAAGAAACTTGGAGCGTGTTTGCATTCTGCCGGTGTTGGTGGCAAGAAGTGGAACTTGCGTTTTGCGTCAGAAGACGTGCTTGCATCGAGTCTCAAGGTGACAAAAGGTTCTGTCTCGCCTCTCTGTGTCATGCACGACGCAAAGAACGAGGTGCGTCTCGTACTGGACAAGGCACTACTCGATACGACACAGATCAATTGTCATCCACTACGTAATGACCAGACATATAGTCTCAAAGTAGACGATTTGCTCACGTTCGTCAAGCACTATAATCACGAACCTATTGTCGTAGACTTTAGCGTTCAAGTACAAGAATCTACAGCTTCTACTGCTTCCATAGGTCCAACTCCAAAAACACAAACTTCCAAGAAAGACGACAAGAAGAAAGTCGTGGACCAAAAGACCAACGAAGGCATGTCAGCAACCAAAAAGGACAATTTTGCCGATTGGTACACGGACGCGATTACCAAGTCGGCAATGATCGACTACTATGACGTGTCTGGGTGTTATATATTACGTCCGTATTCGTACGAAATCTGGGAGCGGATCCACGACTTTCTTGACCGTAATTTCAAAGCCATTGGTGTGAAAAATTGTTACTTTCCCATGTTTGTTACAAAAGAAAAACTCGAACGAGAAAAGGATCATTTGGAAGGGTTTGCACCTGAAGTGGCATGGGTGACAAAATCGGGCACTTCCGACTTAAAAGACCCAATCGCGATTCGTCCAACAAGTGAAACTATCATGTACCCTGCGTTAAAGAACTGGATTCGTAGCCATCGCGACTTGCCAATGAAATTAAATCAATGGAACAATGTCGTACGATGGGAATTTAAAAATCCGACTCCGTTTTTACGAACCCGTGAATTTCTATGGCAAGAAGGCCACACAGCTCATGCAACAAAGAAAGAAGCAGATGAAGAAGTGCGTACGGTATTGAATTTTTACGCAGCGTGTTACGAAGAGCTTTTGGCTGTGCCAATGATCAAAGGAGTCAAGACGGAAAAGGAGAAATTTGCAGGAGCGGATTATACGACGACAATTGAAGGGTTCATTCCCGCAACTGGTCGTGGCATCCAAGCCGCCACATCGCATATGTTGGGACAGAATTTTGGCAAAATGTTTGGCATCACAGCCGAGTACGAAGATGGCAAAAAACTCATTCCATGGCAAAATTCCTGGGGGTTTACGACACGATCGATTGGCGTGATGGTCATGGTACATGGCGATGATCAGGGATTAGTGTTGCCACCTCGTGTGGCCCCGTTGCAAGTGGTCGTTGTGCCCATTCCGTATCAGAATCAAACGCAGGTGGATGAAATGTTTGCAAAAGCGGATGTGCTTGTGACCAAGTTGACACACGTAGGTGTTCGTATTGAAGCGGACAAGCGTCGTGTGCACACGCCTGGTTGGAAGTACAATTACTGGGAACTAAAGGGGGTACCACTTCGCTTTGAATTGGGGCCAAAGGACATTGCCAAGCAACAAGTGCGTGTCGTACGTCGCGACAATGGCGTGAAGGAAGACATTGCCGAGTCGGACTTGCCCACTCGCATTCCCGCTCTATTGGAAGAGATTCAGCACGACATGTTGCAACGCGCTACGGCTGTCCGTGATCGCCATCTTCGTGAAATCACCGAGTGGAAAGACTTTGTGCCTTGTTTGCACGAAGGATGTATGGCCCTGACTCCATTTTGCAATGAAACGGAGTGGGAAGAAATTGTCAAGACGAAATCGCGCACGGAATCGTTGACTTTGATGGGGCTTGAGGACGAGGCGGAGAATACGGCCACGAGTGCTGCTGCCAAGACGCTGTGCATTCCGTACCAGAAGAACAAAGAGAGTCCTGTGACTAGTGACACCAAGTGCTTTGTCAGTGGCAAGCCAGCCAAGTGCTGGGTACTCTGGGGTCGCAGCTACTAAGCGTCTGATTGGCAGAAATCATGCTGGTGCTTTTAGTTGCATAGGGTCTAAATTTGTTTTTCATGTTGCTTTTTATTTGCACATCAGTTGCAGTCAACGAAATGAAGCAAGCAGCAATCTTATGTCTTGTCCTCACTATGCTTAAGGTCAATCTTGCGTCCGCGCACGTCAATCCTTCGCCTGACGGAAAGCCGTGGGCTCCATGTGCCTTTGCAGCAGAGCAACTCGCTGTAGAAGGTAATGGCACCACGTCTGGTTCATGTTTGGCATGTAAGATTACGACCTATACGTGTCCACCAAAGTGCCAAACACTCCTTAATGCCATGTACAAACACTGCGACGGCGTATACGCCCCCCAAGATCAGTATTTCGACCCGGCACAAACACTCTCGGGATCCTGGAATGACAACTTTGATGTTTTGCGAGTCCAAACAGCTAGGTGCGGATGCAACGATGCATTAAATTCATGGCAACAACCACGGGTATTGCCATTTGCCGCAGCACTTATAGTATTGACACTGACAGCTTAAAGTCGAAAGACATGCCGACAATGGACCATTTTTTAACTTAAACTAGAACTCAAATGAGGTTGGTTTTACCATCTTTACCAGGTTTATCACGTCGGTTTTTCACGTCGACGCTTTTTCAATCTCAGTAATCTTTCGAGAACATGCTTGCGAAAACCCTCCGTCTCTCGCGTCTCCCCCTCGGCTCCCGCGCCTTTGCGCTAGGTCAGCACATCGATGACTCTAAATTCTCGGCCTTCTCCTTAAAACTCTCTGATGATCAGCGTGAATTTCAAGAATTGGCTCGTAAATTCGCACGTGAAGAGATGATTCCAAACGAAAAACACTATGATCAGAGTATGGAGTACCCGCAAGAGATTTTTAAGAAAGCGTGGGAACTGGGTCTCGTCAATACGCACGTCCCTGAACAGTTTGGTGGATTGGGCCTGGGCTCACTTGATGGCTGTCTAATTGGGGAGGAGTTGGCGTACGGCTGTACCGGCATGGCTACAGCCATGGAAGCGAATGGATTGGCTACTGCTCCCCTTTTAGTAGCGGGATCCGACAAACAGAACCGAAAATATCTTAGTCGATTGATTGAAGAGCCAATCCAAGCTGCGTATTGTGTCACTGAACCGGGTGCTGGCTCCGACGTAGCGGGGGCAAAAACGTCGGCGGTGAAGAAGGGAGACAAGTGGGTTTTGAATGGTTCAAAAATGTGGATTACCAATGGAAGTGTAGCCAATTGGTACTTTGTTTTGGCCAAGACAGACCCAAATGCGAACGCTGGGAAAGCTTTTACAGGCTTTATTGTCGATGCTGAGACTCCTGGCATCACTGTCGGACGGAAAGAAATCAACCTTGGACAACGCTGTTCCGACACGCGGGGGATCTCATTTGAAGATGTCGTCGTGCCAGAGGAAAATGTATTGGGCGACGTTGGGTATGGCTTTAAAATTGCCATGCAAGCGTTTGACATTACTCGTCCACCTGTTGCCATTGGTGCGGTCGGATTAGCACGTCGTGCTTTCGACGAAGCTCGAAAGTATGCACTGGAACGCAAGACAATGGGTGTCCCGATTGCCATGCATCAATCGATTCAGTTTATGCTCGCGGATATGGCGACGGGGATTGAAGCCGGTCGTCAATTAACGTACAAAGCTGCGTACGAGATTGATTGTGGACGGAAGAATACAATGTTTGCATCGATGGCCAAACGTTTTGCAGGAGATCATGCGAATAAAGTGGCGGCGGACGCGGTGCAGATTTTTGGAGGGGCTGGATTCAATACAGAGTATCCAGTTGAAAAACTCTTTCGTGATGCTAAGATTTATCAGATCTATGAAGGGACGTCGCAGATTCAACGCATGATTATTGCCAAGGAAATGTTTTCGCGTCAGACGATGGATCCGTAGATGGAGGGTATACTTTCTTTGCCTAAGTCTTAACGACAACGGACAACACTCTCTCGATTGGATTTTATTTTAGTACCATTTCTTTAATAGAATTTGGGTCTAATTGAAAATCAACTCTTTTTTCATAGAACATTTTATGAATAAGTAATACCGAGTGCGAAGAAATAGACACATAGGCGCAAATCGTCAACTCCACGACCAGCTTATAGACGGCGTAAACCCTCTTCATCTCCCCTCTCAATCTTCTGTTTCGTTTTCTTCTCGTTGTCACGGTACGCAGTCTCTTCGTCGATCTGCTTTTGGAAATTTCGGGTAGGACACACCACCTCCTCGGCTTCGTCTTCTGCGGGCGTCATACGATAACAGGCAGCTATACCGTGCGAGCAAGCCACGTAGGAATATTCTCCGTAGTATTTCATACTGCGGTTATGCAGCGTCACGCCGTTGATCTCGCAGTTCTTGCTGCTCGGTTCTTGTACAGCGAGCTGTTGCGCAGGTATTAACGTTAGCGTCGTCAGCAGCGTCACTAACACGAAGTAGCACACCATCTTGTTCAAAAGAGTCTCTCGCTCAACGTTGTGTAATGAAAAATGTAAACGAAAGAGTCAAATAATTAGCTTATAGGCTACTTTTTTTCTGTTAGGCTAGCATGGAAAGGCGCATTCTGTGCCCAAGGCCGCGCAATTAGAAAATAGTGCCGCCACACGTTTAATGGGAACAGCGCACAGAACTTTATCGGTGTTTCTGTATGGCATTTGTCCGTCTGATTTGCAATGTTATGGACCATATTCCGTCTTAGAATCCGGCAAAAATAAAGTGAGATGATACCCAATTAAACGTGACGAGTACTTTACCAGTCATATTGAATTAAAAACGAAATAAACGGAAGCCGCTAACCAGCCTCCCCTTTTCGCTAATCAGCCCCCCCTTGATACAGCACCCCTATTCTAAATTTTTAAATCTCGTTTTCTTGAAGGAAAAAGCATTTTACAAAACCGACCCATCTACGCACACGCTTAGCATTGCAATTATGCGCTTCGAAGAATGTGTAGTACAATATTGGCTGGTAAAACATACTTATTCATTGCTGTGCATTTTATATGGCGTCTGCTGTTCCGAGCACGAACACAATCGTATATGAACGCATTGAAAACCTTGGCGAGTTTGCAAAGTCGGGCAGTGTGAGGTGCAAATTGTAAAATGCTTAATTCCACGCAGTGATCCGCGCCTATACTACACACAGGTTTGGAGTGTTTTTGCACAAGTAAAAATCCAGAAGTATCTGGGTTTATTCAAGTGTAATACTATCCATCTTGTACTGATTTCTGCTTTGGATCACCCCTACAATCGTAGTTAGCGTCTATTCTTGTTGGATTGTCGATTTATGGTCCGAAGTAAAAGCTGCTTTAGCTTTTAGGCGACTCGCCACAAACAATCTGATCGTTCCAACTTTTTGGTGCGCACATACCAACGTAATTAATGTCTATGTAAACTTCCATGCAGCATTCACTTGTTCAAGAAAAGTTTAATTTTTCAATAGCATTGTTAATCTGAGCGTTAATTCCATATATGTAGACTCGTAAAACTCCACGAAGCGAGTCAGATATGAAAAGCAGAGACTGCAGCAATGTAAAAATTACTTTCTTCCCGATGCGCCAAACAACAGGATGAAGCCAAAAAGACGAAAGAAAAGCGCAAGCCCTACATTGTGGCAATGACAGGAACGAACGACCTCGTGATGCCCCCTGCTTATGAGTGAAACGACCACGATATATAAAAAACAACATAATATGACCTGGCGTCGCATAAGTATAAATAGTGATGGCTACTATATCCGGGACTTATCCCATATCCTACAGAACATTTAAATTCAATGATGTTTGCTCCAGCCAATCATAGATCCTTATTGTTCACTTCATTTAAGAGAAGGGGAGTCAGGTTAGCGAAATGGGGGGACTGGTTAGCGGCTCTCAAATAAACGTATTTATTCATTTCATTATGCCGTGTATTGAACATTTCAAATGCAACACTACTCTTCACACTTAATGAATCAAACATTTATTTGTTTGACGAGGATTAAGTCGTAAGAAATTTATTTGATATTTAGCCCTAAGTATTGGTTGTGGCATAACAATCGAAAGAAATTTTCGACGATACCTCCTATGCTTAACGGTACAATTATGCCCGAAAAGTCGCGAACTCCTCTTAGCGGAAAGCCAGCTTTTATCGTGGAAGCTCGGCTCTATGTTATGGATCAATAGGTTGTTCCTTAAAACTATTCACTAAAAAAATGAACGACTAACATTCATTGCCCGCCGATTTTTAAAATCAAAAGTCGATCTGGTCAAAAAACGATCGAACAAGGCTACCAGTAAGCCGCATTACAAATCTAATCGGAAAAGGTAGCTTTGGCACGCAAAGAGCATTTACATCAGTGCGACTGTGCAAAACCAACACTGTAATGCCCGCCAAAGAATTACTCGGGGAAGCAAGGGTCTAGAAAAGTAGTCGCTCAATCATGGCGATGAATGGGTATTTTCGTCCAATAGATCGGAGACACCTACATATTTGAGCAAAAATGTGACATGGATTGTCGCAGGCTTTCCGGCGATCATATTCGTGGGTCTCTCGCTTAGGTTTTAAAAAATAAGATTGACGACAACATTTCATGAATTCTACATTGTCCAAAATTGAATATCCGAGGTGTTGCGAATGTCGTTATTTCAACGCCACATCCAAAGAAATACAGAAGTCCGCGGCGGACCTCAAAGGTAAAGACTTGACCTGAGATTTACTCACACCGATGCTGAGCACCAGAAAAAGAGTGGACTTGAAGTCGGCAATTCGCGGCATATATCTTGAATGAGTTGATTGCCGCGGGTTTGACGTTTCACAGGTCATCACCTGATCGGCCGCCTATTGCGTGGATCATACTCTAGGTCTTAGCGATTTGGGACAGCGGTTTGGATCGGACCTACCGGATCCACCTTGGAGCCGCCAAGTATTGATTTTTTGTTAAAGATCAAATATCACTATTATATCTCGCACAACATGGCAATACAACCAGCTAGTATGGCACACTCTGGCTACGTGCAACTCGGTAACTTCATATACTTTTTATTAAATGAAAACTGAGCTTTATCAGCTGTATCAAGTGTTCGGTGAAGTATTCGTGGGGCAAGTGTTTTGTAGTTATCATCTTTTTAGTAATTTATACTCATATGCTCAATAATTTCCCCTCTAACTCCGTAATAGTTGAAATACTGCCTTCCTGTTGATATCTGAATTTACATTGACTTGTGTCACACCACCTGGTACAACCAAAACTTGATACACACACTAAGTTTGTGTAGTCCCGTTATACTATCCTCCCTCAACACTTTCAATTCCTTACGCCCATACTAGCTAGGACTTCTCTTGGACGTTCCGGTCCACTAGATAATTTCTTTGTGGTTTGTATTGCTTTCAGAAGCCTGCACCCGCAAAGCTCATTCAGGCGCACAAATTCCAGCCTTTTTATTCGTCTTCGTCGTTCGCACCTATAGTATGCTCAATGCATGAGCCATGCGAGTAATATTCAAGCTTCATGGACGACTGCGATCTATTAGCAACGGCATTAGAGGGCAAAATTCTTCAATTAAGTCCGAGCTTTGCTCGTGATCCTGTAACCTTGTACATCCAAGCCGAAATGTTATTCATTAATCCTCATAGCATCTCATGCTCGTCTAAGCATCGCACTCGCAAGTTCGTGCGTCGCGTATTGCGTGGTCACAAGCGACCATTTTCCATGCATTCTCGGATCAAAAGGTTGTACTCAATGAATCAAAATTTAGTAGAAGTGATTCGATGAGGCATATAAACAAAAGGTACATCCGCAACAATTTAAGTCTTTTCAAATATTGTGGGCGGACCAAATATTTGAGCCCGACCGCGGGTAACTGCGGCATTCCTTAAACATGAGGAGAGCGGCGCTCTATGAAGGAGATTGTTGATTGCGGCGCAAGAACTGACTGCTAAGATCGTTCGATGGCTCAAGAGAGAGTCAATTTAGTGCCGTCAAAGCAAATTGTAATTTTGGTACCCACACCTCATTAGCGTTTATGGCACAGTACCGTACTCAGCGAAAATTATGTGCGAGCTGAGCAATAGCCTTCAAATAATTTTTTTGACTGCAGACTCGTCTCCTACTGCCAGCGAATCATCCTTCGAAAGGACTGTTTCTACAGCGATCATCTGGAACCTCGAGTTGAGATTGTAGCATCTGCACCCCCAGTTTCAACAACAGATAGCGTGGTGTTGCTACAATTGCTTATGTTCATGGTCAATCAAGTAGACGCCAATTCATGATTGTCTGCTTGAAATCAAGAAAGTGTAAGCGCTATCTGGATATAAAGGTAACCAAACGAAGCACAGCACAAAAATTGTCCCTCAAATGTCACCAGGGCAATAGTTTCATAGCCAAAAACTTACAAGTGAGCGCGAGATTCTTTGCCAGTCTTCTCAGATAAAATAGTGCAAACGTCACGTCATCTATGAGCATGGGACTGAGCGCCGTTACGTGGTCAAACTGCTTGGCAATGGGGAGGGCTAAATTGACAGCCTTGTCCTCTGACCCATAGAACCCAGCAAGATTTGAATAGCGCGATCTACGTTGTCGGCAAAATCATGAATTTGGCTCAATCGTACCCGGAATATTGCGTTACATTTCACCTAGGCTATACACCCGGTGTGGCACAAATAATGCTTTGAGGAAGCGTGAAGAAGAATGAAAGATCTACCAGCGAAGGACTGTTGTTTTTCACTCGTCTTAAAGTGTCATTGGGTGCAATACATTGCAGGTAAAAGTCACTACATTTTTTTATCCTATCTGTGATCTTTTATAAGAAGTCGAGCCACTTTTGCAATTTCAAATCTTTTATATGTATATAGATAAGCAACTTGACAAGGGTAGCCACTACTCCCTTTCAACTTTTAGCACAAAATTCGGCATTTTTTGTACAGCCTATAACGGATTAAATTTGTGCCGCTGAAACGTTAGCTTTGGTTTTGGTACATGCAAATCGATGTAGTGCGAGCTGATGCATATAATTGACCGCGAAGATCTTGTCAACAGAAAGGGTCAAGTGCTGCACTTATTAGCGATTCATACGTCCAAGTTCTGAGGGGTAAGAGCTCACATTACTAACTTTGAGTAGTTTTGCAAGAAATTGATAAGTAAAACAACACTAGAGAATATCCTCCTATTCACCATTTTTATCGTGCTCTATTTTGCGTTACAAATGCCGCGCGAAACGTGAAAAAGCAATCGTATTGCCAGTGCACAGCGATCTGCGCTTCGGCCTTGGCAGCAAAATACTTTAACAACTACACCGAGCATGTTGCGATCCCACTAATGGGCGAAGGCATTAATTGATTCGCACGAGTGGCGTATGAACCAAGCAATAGTATTGTAGCTCGTCAATATCCAGTTGATGGACTTGGCACTGTAAGTCGCGTCTATTTTTTATTGGATGTGGTAGCTGTCCTCAAACCGCTGTAGAAATCCCACCCGCAATTGCATGAGGCCAACATTTTTGACTTAAGGTCGAGTACACGAATGTGCCAACTCGATGCTGTTTCTCGTATTGTTTGCCATAAGCATCGCTACTCTAGCTTCAACAGACTGACTACACACTGCTCTGCTCTTCTCAAAATGCATTTAATAGAGAAGCGCATGCCGTTCTCACAACTGATGGAAAATTAGTCGAACGGCTGATTGTTTCTCCTTTCGCAGCGTAGGTGCTAACATAACTAGTATGCTATGTTCACGTGTGTCAAAGAGATCACAACAAGCGCACGTACACAGATATTTTAAAATGTGAATGCAATTTGTAGATATAGCATATGCTTCCAAGCAAATGTTTGCACATATTACACCAATCACTTTGCTTTGCAAAGTTGAGATAATCATTTGATTCGTATAAAATCACCGATCCTTCGTTTGAACAATTTGTTGTTATAGCTTTTCGAGTACGGTGGAAAAGAAAAGGCTCGACGTTACTGCAACCAAAGAAGAACAAGCATTGCAAATGTCGGCAAGACGAAATGAAATTCAATTTGGCCAAGGTAAATCTGCCATGTCTACCATGCGTTTGCTGGAGCGTTATCTTTGCGGAGATTCTTACCAAGAACGTACACGAAATGTCTTCTTATGTACTGGCTGTACTATCGTGCCAAGCGGCTCAATATTATTCGATTGCGCGCTGATACTGGCATCGTCTTGTCAAGTTCTGACGACAGGCGTGGTAGCGACTCTACTATTCCCCTGAACGGTCCTGTCGACGAGTTATGTACGCAGAAAGCTAGATGTTCTGACACACAAATCGTTTACAATGCTGATCACTTTCGTGTCATACAGTTTGTTTGGTTGACGACGGCAAAACTTTAGGGTGGCTTAAACTGATATAGAAGCCGACAAGTGATCTGGATGTTTGCAAGGTGCATCTTTTCATTGCCTCTAAGAGGCGTTTCGTCAACAGCATCGTATGAGCCGTATAGTAGTCTAGCGAAGATCCACGTATATGCAGGAAAACTACATCCGGGCCAACAGCTGGATACAAAACCTTCTTCGATACCTTCGGAGAAAGCTTTCTACTTTTTCTTCATACTGCTTATGGTATACGGTAGTAAGAATGGATATTTTTCCGCACACTGTATAATTAGGTCTCAATAGTATACGGCCGATTCTTCTGGTCGGGGTCTCTCTGCCCGCTATATGATAGGGATACCACAAGCATCTGCTGCCGTAATCAGTCATTCACTCGGAATCCAGCTCAAAAGCATCTCATTCTAGAAGCGTGATAACGATGGCGCAAGGCGCATGCTATGAGAAGGATGTAGACAATGTACGACACGTCTCTTGGTTTTACTCTCGAGGTGCTGCGGTTTTTTACCTCTTGTTAAGGGCGGACCTTCTCGGTCGTAAACAATAGAGTACATGGAATGCTTTGTGCGGCCGACTTTGCTCTAGCTAAGTAGTAATGACCGGTCTGTCCATTTCCAGCGGTTATGGGAGTATTGCCCATGCGCTCTACATTGTACAAGTGTCCAAAAACAAAGCTCAACATGAAGACTGTGCACGGATAGCCAATAAAAAGGTTATATATTGTACGCGATTGAAAGATTTATATTCAAGGGAGGTAAAGTAGCGCCCGTACGAACAAACATTAATGTAGAAGGTAGGAAGGAGCTGTCGTATGTGCGAGGAATCAATGATAAAGACCGTCCTGCTCGATAATTCTCGCGGATGCATGCCACTGATGCTGAAATAAAGACAAGTCGTGCTTTCCCATTTCGTGACAGAATATCGTGATCGACAAAAAGATTCTCTATTTTAAAGCGGCGGTAATGGTGCTCGTCGGTATGTAAGTTGTTTTGCATCAGCCTTCCAAATACAGTACAACCCCGTAATGTTAGCGCTCTTTCTTCGCACCCCCACACTTCGATTTTGTATCATGCTCTAGCTTGTCGCACTACGGTCTACCCAGCCCCAAGATCAATCTTGAGCTCTGATCCGTGCTGACTCTTTTAAGTCCAACCACAGCAGTGGCCATTCAGCAATTCGACTCGAGTTAAGAAGCTTGACTTGCGAAGTGGGAGACGTGTGTGTAACCTTTTTCCAACTTCTGACCACACAGCACTTGATTAACGGCGTCAAAGAACCTCCCGTTACGATGCAGATCTTTCAGGCGGTTTTAATGGCCACAGTAATCTATGTGGCTGCAATTAATGCTGAAAACCCAAGTGGCCAATTTGAGAACGAGGGACTGAACACCTCAGACTCCTCTCTCGACCAAAATGCTGCTGCGAAAGGGTTTGACTTGAAAAATGTCGAGTTCTCAACCAGCAACCCCGAGGAGAAAGCCAGTGGCTCTTCCACTAATTATACGCTCTACGTCGCGGGTGGTGGTGCGTGTGCCTGTTTTGGCATGTTTGGCGTACTCTACATGAAACGAAGGAAACAAAACGACAAATTGCCGGGCGAAATTTTCACGATCGACGACAAGAACTCGGTGCTGTAAATATGTGACGACGTAGCCGGCGTGAATACAGACGACGAACGCGCACAAACCATGTCTTATTACGAGGATAGCACTAAAGTGGCATTTGAGAATGTGTGTGATCGAAATACTACTTTTTATTTAGCAATGAGTGAGGCCTCGAGCGCGTGTCAATTTGTATGTAGCCCACTGCTTGGAAATTTGTGTTAGTTGTGTCGCTTGGTTTAGAATTCGCCGATAAAGAAATATATGCGGGTATTGGAAACAATGATTAACATGCGTGCTATTGATGGCGAACAGAAGCCGCATGTGCCGGCAACGAAGACGAGCGGGTTCTTGAGCGATCTGGCATCGGCGATAGGCAAGTTGTAAGGTCCTTAACACTTTGCTCTTATCAAATGTTTACAGGATTTTCCCTACAGAAAATTAGCAACTGCAGCTGCGGTAGAGAGCGCACGCATGGATTGACGCAGCTGCTTGCAACAAAAAACGAGCTATTTGATGGCCGGCTTGTAATTTTCTATTTGTATAAAATGGAAGTTTCAATAGAAAAAGGCTAAGTGATGATCCCATTAAAGTTGCTTACTTTTCTTCGATCCGCAGATAAAGAGTTGGCTACTCTGACCAGTTTCCTGTAGATTATTGATATTTGATAGCCAAGCTACTTGCTACGATGCATTTGTTTGTAAGTCGTGCTCCCTTTCGAAGCGGGGATATATAGTATTGCATGACACGTACACACTGTACGTACAAATCTCTAGCGGGCTTTAAGTTGCTTGCTGATTGATACCTATTGGTACAACAGTATGGCGCAAGCAATTTTTGCCAATAAAATAAAAAAAAATAAAACAGCGCTGATATTAACGCACTCTGATTTTTGCTAACGCGACCTAAACATTATGTGTTGAGAAAACGGCACATGTAGTATATTACCTCGCAATGTAATCGCACCAAACGAGCCCAACCATAATTGGTAACTAGTGAATGTATACATCTTTCTTTAACTTTGCATTAAACCTTTCACGTACAATATTTACTTAATAGGTGGGGTTCCGCTAGAATGAAGCCATAAGGCAATGGTGCCTCGATAGCCACCTTACCTGTCTTGGCATCGGTAACGCATCAAATATATATGTCGTCAGTGAGATTTTTCCAGCGCTGTTTTGATACTAGTTTCACTCGGGTTCTCGAGGCAATTGATGATAAGTCGGCCATAACATCGATGTCATCATCTAACTTCGAGAAGTATGGTGGCGTGTTCCAGCCAGAGTCGTCGTTAGCTTTTTATGAATGTGTCAGGGAGCTTGCAGAAGATGCAGTTCTATCGAGCAGGTTTAAGAAATTGACGAATGAGGCCATTGACCGTTGCGAGAAGTTATATGTACCCACAATCGAAGAAAAATTGCAAATCATTTGCATACAACTGCATATATATCCTCTTGAAACCAAGGACTGTGAACAGTCGTCACCCACGGAGCTAGTCCTTAAATAAACACTGTGTTACGCCGTCACACCGTCTAGCACTTGTAGTCGATTCGGGAAGTTTGTCTACTTGACATCTTATATAGGGCTTTAACATAAATCTGAAGACCACTGTAACCTTTTAGACGCGAGGTAAGCTCTGATTTCACTATTAGCAAGGATTTTTTTACCTAAGGGGGGGGCTACATTTGTGCTAGTAAAGCTGCAAAACAGCTAGTGTACTTTGCGGTGCTATGAGTAAGATTCATATGCCAGCGCTTGAGCATGAGTTCTGCCGCTTTAAAGTTATAATGGTTAAGCCGGTGGAACTATATAACTCACTAAGCAGGAAACCTTCTTGTTCATATCGAAGAGCTCGAGCTGACCAAAGAAGGCTATGATATCAACACAAGCGCTTGCTCGCTTCTTTCGTGATCTTCCAGGGCTAAAGCCTGGGCGTAAGAGCATCTATCTGCTTTGCCTAAGTGTCATGCTTTATCAGTACACGGTAAGGTGCAGTTATGAGCAATTTTCATTGAAAAAAGTAGTTGATCTTTGCAAGTTTAGCACTCCCTTGCTTAAAGCAAAGAAAAAGCGCGAAGTCCAAAATACGGGCATGACATACAAGAGTTGATGGCCTACACCGCCGAAGGCATCACTTTCCAAATAATTGGGTTTTTAGTCGGCCTAAGAATAGGTTTGCCACGCGTGCAAGACATTTGGATGCAATTAACGAGAGCGTAATGTATAATTCGAGTCACTCTGGGAACAAAAACAGACCATTCCTCTGGATCGCCTCATTTCATGAACAAATTCTCGACGTATATGATTCCAAATAGTAATGTCTGTGGTCGCTGGGTAGGGTTCAATGTCAATGACCTCAAGTATTAATTATCAGCATTTGTTGGTATGGCTGCGGTAAGCAGAAGTTCATGATCCAAGAAATTTATAGATGGGCTCGTCAAAATGAGCATATGTCACAACAAAGGATAAAACAGCTTATATAAAATCAAAGAAGCATTTGTCGCCAGTGGGATCAGGCTTTTTTTACAGGACTAAATTAAAGGTTTACGTGGGGTGGGTCAAATCAAAGAAAAAGCAGGTGCTGATTGTTATTTGGACCTAAGTTCTTTTTAAAGTCCAGGTTTAGACCAAAACATCGCAAAAGCTTGCGCGCCAACAGGCTATTGCTGTCAGCTTAGCTATGCTGACTAGTGTATCGGGCATCCCAAAATTAAATAAATTTAGCTGTGTATATTTGAGGATGCCAATCATGTCTTAACTTTACTTTAAACAAGTACAATTTGATTCTAGGCATGAAGTGTTTATTTAAGCACGAGGTCTAAACTAATTGGTGGGAGAAGGCTATTGATGCGAGCTGATCAATTCTATTGGCTTTGACGTCCCCACCCCGTCGTGCGTACGGCTATTATAAAATAAAACGTGATCAGCTACAATATATACGAAAGTTGCAAAATGGGCTTATACTAGTTTAAAGGTAGAAGGGACCATATTTGCTGTAGCAAACTTAAAAAGGACGTTTATATGGGTAGTATATCATTATAAACGGCAGGTAACTAAGTTTTGCCGGCAACTCAAGTTCCTAAAGGAGCTTTAAATAGCTCTAGTTGTGTTCATCAAATTAGCACATTGCTGGTTATCGGGACGCAATTCAGAATTGATGCTTAAAAGTCCCAAGTTGACTTGAATTTGATAGAAAGCCAGTATCCACAAGAATGAAAAACGGTCGTCGTGCCACATCAGACGCGCTCCGAATGAAGGCGGCATAGACACCAGACCTTTTATACCTAGGAGAACTCAAGGTTGCTAGGCTCTTGAACGAATAGGAAGTAGAAAAAAAATCGGATATGATGCTCCCTGAGAAGGCAATCTCTAACATAATAAATGTTGCATCATCTTTGCTTTTATCAAGATTTTAAAGTCTCTCTACAAATAGCATGAAATGCGTCTGGGCTTTGAGAAAGAAACCCAAACACCTGGTATATTTTTACCCGAAAATGCACATCTGAAGCCAGCCATCAACAGCATTTAAATAATTACTTAAGCATAAATTAATGTGCTAGACATAAATGCTGTGTCATCACGCAATAACCTTGCTGCACGAGATAAGTTTGCATCTTCCATGACGATGAAAGCACATGTAAATCGATGATCAAACAATGTTTTGTGCTTGGTAACCAAACAAAACGTGTTGACTAATCCATACCTGTTGACTAAATAACATAGGACATGCTGCTTCAAAACAAACCTGAGAAAGAGTCAAATATAGCTCTCGATTCAAAATTATCGCTTAGGAAGCCGGATACATTCCTCATAGCGGGTTGTACGTCTAACGGAATGAACGGGAGTGACCAGTGATGCCACAACATTCTTTTTGATTAATGCTCTTATGACTTCTCTTGTCCTGTCACATGTAATTGAAACATTGCGATCTTTTCTAAAGCTATATATTTGTTTAGAGGGTAATAAGTCGTAGCTAAAGACCTTAAGTTCACTTAAGTCAAAATTGCAGACCAAACTGACCAAAAAAGCTTCACGCAGATGTAAACATAGGTTGTTCTGCAGTTGAGGACATTCAAGTCCTCGAATGTGTCGTAAGTAATCGCGTTTTCCGTGCAAATTTCGAGAAAGCGAGAGCCGCTGTACATACGTCACAACCCGAGTCAAAAATAATGCTCAAAGTGGTAAGGTTTGTTCATCAACGAAGCACTATCGGAGCTAATTTGCAGCCGTACAATGCTGACTGCGCGGGTATCGCAATGCCATTGTCGTTTCTTTAAATAAGCCTGAGTGACGCGAAAAAGTACATGTAAGAGCATCAAATAAAGGCTTTAGTGGGCGCTAGATCTCGCTCTGCTAAAAAAAGCGCAACGGTTTGGCATCTTTTGCGACGCTTCAGAGTACGTCACCAGGTTCTCAGTGCTGTAGCTTGATTTGAAAAGTTTTGAGTAAGTCGTCTTGCTTAACGCTGTTAAAGTTGCAGTACTTTAACTATGCGATAAATATAAAGGCCGTTGTCTATATTATATACTTAATCTGGGTAAGAGCAGCTTATCTCAGCACCAATTATGAATTGCTCGAAGAAGTGCAGCAAATCGCACAAAATTCCGAGCAGGCAAAGATTTCAAGTCGAAAAACAAATCTGATCCAAAATTGTACACTTCCCTCCTCGGACCGATAGTATCCACGGCAATTATTGCAGCAGCAGCCACAATAGGCTTTTTGCTATGAGTGATTGTGTGTTCAGTAGCGCGCTTCGAAATCAGTGCTCTTGCGCTATAGCAATCGTGAGGGTTGCCTGCACTAGTTTTAGGCGTTTCCCTATCTGTCAGGTTGCGATTTCCCTTATGAAATTCTTGATACGACTAAGGTATTTCTTCTTTTGGACAGACGTGACGATTCTTATTTTCAATGGGCGTCAACAGTTGCCATAACATAGTAGGCACAAATATTAGGATGCTTATAGCTGCAAACCCATGTAATTGCTGTCTGCTAATATTCTGCGCATTTACATGAAGACGCGTAGTATCATTGACAAAGAAGCTTTGACGTATTTAAACGTTTCAAAAGAGCTTATATCAGCACTCTCATGGCCTTTTCTGCTAGAGCCACGATGTGTCAAGTTTATTGAGCGCAAAGGTTTCAGCTCATATTTGCAAAATGTCGTGTCACCAAAGGAATAGCGAACAGCATCGCTCAATGCAAAATTCTGCTTCAGCATCTCGGCCTATTTGCATATACGTTTCGAAATATATCTTTGATACTACTCTTTTCTCGCTCCGTCCGATCATTAGTCTACGAATGCTTTGCTGGGAACATGCCCAATCTGATGCCAAGCACCTAGAAGCACCAACAAAACGGAGTCTTAAAACGGGGCCTTGGTCTGAGACAAACGACTTCAGTCGAAAAAAGCTATATTGTTTCGACACCGTCAAACGTGCTGAGCACAATCGTTGAAATAAGTATATTGATTAATCGAAACCTGGCGAGACTATTTAAAACGGGCTGCTGTACAGATCATTCGAGAAAGCGTCAATGACACGAAGCATACCGGCAGATGACGACGGCTGCTCGTTAAGCACACTTGCGCCTCGTACGTCGGTCAAGCTTTATTTAAATTGTGTAGGTCTATAACTCGCCAACTTCGGCATTAGATGATTAAGTAATGAATTTTCTCTACGAACTTTAATGGACAAAGAATTCTTTCTCAGAATGAAAAAAAATGAAAGTACGGAATGGAAAGGCCCATAAGATTATTACTTCGTACTTTCATATGGTCAAACCGATCGGCAACAGCATGTAAATTGTTGCATTGGGGATTTGATAAAATTTATAGCAAATTGTCTACCTGAAGATTCAGTAGCCGCGGATCCACGATTCATACAACGGCTCAAGAAAGCCTGCGTGGAGAACCAAGTAGCATTAATTTTTTTAGGATGCCAAGCGCACACGCCAAGCGTGTTTGGCTGTAGTCATAAATGGATTACGAAGTGCGGGCGCAGTTTGGTAATACATCGGTAAGCCTCATTAGTTTGTTCCTCTTTATACAAATATTTTTCCGGATGCCTTCATTTTTCTCGTACGTGTCTCAATACACCACGTAATTTAAACGAACAGCCTCCGACTCGCGTATGCATTGCGTGGGGGCTGACATTAAAAAGAACGCTCGGATTTTTCTAACTACAAAGCCTAGATCCGAGCGCAAAGGCTAGCTGATTTTATCACGACGTGCGGTCTGTTAAGGGATGAGTGGCTTTTACCAGTGCACGCTTATAAAGTGAAGACATACGGTTTCGACACCTTATTTTATTTGCTCTTTTACTGAGTAACACATCTACAACGACGTTTTAGCTGGACTATCGATCTTCATATGGTCTTAGTTAGTCACGTCAAGCCATATGCCAAGCATACGAAAACACTTCAAAAGAGTAAATGTTCGTCTGAGACGATGACTCCGGAAGTCCAAACACACAATTGAGCAACAACGCTGTTTCTACAACATCATGAGACTGTTCGACACAACTACTTATGGAGCCAATTTGCTCAAATGATTAATACGATCACAATTTTAGTGTTGCTAGCTTACTTCTGTTGCAAAACAAACAAATGTTTTCTTTAACACTTGCAGCACAATGGTATCGAAAATCTTGCCAGCGGTACGGCCGCACTCGACGAGGATTAATCCCACTGGTACATTTTGGATGTGCGCGCGTGTATGCAGACACACCAAAACACCAACAGAGAGTGGTTGCCAAGCCAATCGTCTTCTTCGACCAGGACGATCATATTGTGGGCTTCATTAAGAAAACAATACTTGAATTTTATCGTGAGGAACCACAATACGTGCTTAATTGTCCCGGTCAGTGCTGTAATAAAGCATCTTGTCTTCTGATGTGGCCTTGCGCTTGACCGCGTCAACATTATGTCTTTCCAAGATTAATTTCTGTTGCTTATTAAAGTTCTAGCATTTGATTCGATACAGGCAAAATCACAGCTTAGCATATTTAGCTCAAGGTCTGGGCGACACGAAAAGGTATTAGCCAAAGCATTCTGATTTTCCGGTTCATACCTTAAAACGAGGTTGAATTCGCAATGAAGTGAGTCACATTATCATTCACTGCGTGGAAATAAGCATCTTTGTCATAAAGCGCATGATCTTAAATAAGTGCGAATGACTTAACGCTTTGTACATTGGCCTTAAGCTTGACGAGATGATACTCTTACATTGCGATTAAGTTTTCTTTCATTGTTAAATAAGTTCGTCTTACCAGTGTTGAGCTGCTAAGCATGAACACTACTAAGTATCAATCCTGCTCCTAAGCGTTGGCTTGCAGGACCACAGGACCAAGGACGAAATTTTATTTGTCACAGGCAACACTGGACAGTCGTTCTGGCTCCGTCAAGGACAGGGTCGGTGCCTGTAGCAGGTTTTGGTCGACATTATCGAACGCTTCAATTGTTCGGCTTAACAATTCTTTTCCATATTTTTGTAAATAGATTGGACGTGATCACTTTACTCATGTGAGTAATTGGTGAGACTACTTCACTCCTATGAGTCAGTCTGATTCAATGAAGTGGCTAGTGCACAATAGCCTTGATCTTAGCGGGGTCTGCAGAAAGGCCAGGCTATCTAAAAATGCATTTTATTTTGCCAAAGATGAACGTGTCTGCATAACATAGATCTATGCGCGTGCTTGCCCATGTGTAAGCCCTGTGAGCCTTGTTACTTTTGTATTTAGAAAAGTTAACGCGGCAGAAATGGTTGGGGCACGACCAACCCTGCCACTTGGATTGCTGATTGTGGTCATTGGTATGCTATATCTCACATGAGGAGTGGGGATCTTTTAATGTGTTGACTAAGTCGAGTGCGCTGTACCATGCTGTTTTGCGATGAATCTTCCCACTATATGCGTGTACGTTGGGCCACTTGAAATTTGGCCTTCAATTACTGATCGTTGGCGTGAAGCAAAAAAACTTGACAACTATAACCTCATAATATGCGAAAGAGTTCGACAATCGCAATTTTTCTTCAGCCGCTGCTGTAATATATTTTTATAACAAATCTGATTTCTTAACGTACATTATGTCCAGGGGGTCTCTTCCAAAGGCTTTCCACATACTGTTTATATTCTACTAAGGAATATTAAGGATTCTATGGAAGCTTTCGAATTAGAGATCGACTTATTGTGTTGAGTGACCTCTTAGTGTCTTAAAAACACCTTGGGGGGATGTTTGTCACCTCCTTTAGGTCGTACACTCATATGCCGTCAAGCTTACGAGTCTAATCAAGCTTACAAGCCTATTTAAGATCTGCTATGACTATTTAGTCGTGCTCACTAGATCCTTCACTAAAGTAATATATTTCAGGTCAATGTTTTTGTCGACCGTTCCTTCACAAGGACATATTGCCAAGCAGGATTGAGATGTCTACCTCAAGCTCTTCTGTTCAAGGTGAGACGTATTGCGCTACTCGATAAGTGCCATGTGCATTTTTGCGAGTCCAAAACGCTCATGTCGTATTTTCGTGTCGACACGATAAAATACTGACGCACTGGAGTCTACATCAGCGTCACATAGCAGAGTGTGTGCAGCTTTAAGTGCATGAAAGGTTAGCCTTTAGACGCCTCAACCACAGGCTAACTAAAACACGCCGTATACACATCGAGCGCTGTGTGGATCCGTAGATTATCTGTTACTCTGCGTGCATCGTAAGGGCTGCGTCATTAATGCTTTGGTCAATTGCCGACCTTAATTTGCATGGTTTGCAGTATACACTGGTTCGGCGGGCGTTGCATAGTAGGTTTCGTACACTACCCGTGACTCGGCAGCCTCGCGCACAAAGCTTCTGTTAGAAACCAACATGCATTTTACGGCATACAATGAGTGCTGTGTTTACGAGCACCGATCGGTGGTGTACGTGTCATGCGCTCGTATAGATGTGTCCTCATCCTCACAGCCATAGTTTAAAGCCAATCATGTCACTCCCAACATGATGCGAGTGCTGTATCTTACGAGGACCACTCATTGGCTCACGTGCCATTTCATAGGGTCTCTTTCATACTGTCTTGACTCAGTTCCAACCAAGCGATCTGCGGCATGCAGCGAATGCTACTTTTTAAGTCGGACACTTGCCTTCGACACCATCAATGTCTAGACTGGACCGAGTCGGTCGGTGTGGCTGCAACAATAGCGCTCCGTATTCATAGTGTAAGTGGGCTTACGACTCATTCAAGCCTCACTTGAACTACTATACTAGTGGCTTCCAAGGAATTTGGCCTCCAATCGACCCGAGTTCATGGCGCTCTAGTCTCGCCATACCGGGGATGAAGCATACCACGTATCCAGGTCCTAGACATAGCAACATTTAGCGCATCCCTTTCAGTCGCTGAGCAAAAAAACCTGCAGGAAAGTCATGTTGGCGTGCTCGTAGGCATGTTCGCTTTGACAGTAGAGCGCCGCACCCAGTAGCTGAACGCCCCGGAGCTGATAAGAACAGGGTATGGCATGACACAATCTTTGACGACCGTAAGCGCCAGCAAACGTGGACCATTAACCAAGATTTATGCCTTAGATTACAAGACTTTTCGGGATTATGCTATTCATTTCCTCCTGAGGTTGAACAGAACTTGCTCCTTTTCCATCAGGCCGCTTCGCGCGGCTGTTTTCCCGTGACACAATAGACGACTGATGAGTTGTGGGATTTTGGCTACTGAAACTTTGCGGGCTCGACGCATGCGAAATACCAGCCTCTAACTAATAATACCACCCCAGATAAAACATCAATCGATATCCACATGCTGAAACGCAGTTCGGAAATCTAATATCCACTGTCAGAACAGCTGAGAGCCATATTGGCCAAACAATCTGCAGACCCTAGCTGTGCAAGCTTCTTCCTACCTGTGTCATATGAAAATTAAACCAACCCTCAGTAGCACTGTTAGGATCTCCTTAGGCTTGGTGTGCACAAAATCTTCTAATAAGGCGTAACACCAAGCCCTGAACGGAGCGTGAAATTAAACTCTTTCGAGAAACAGTCACTGGTCAAATTACCCAGGAGAGCTATTGGTGCTTTTAATATAGAGCACACCCTTCTTATTATTTTGGCGACTTTCAGAGAAAGCATGACCGCACATGATACACGTAGTCGGCAGCTGAAAGACTCGACACAGATAATATGTTAGCCGCTCCAAGTGAAAATGTCGCCTTAACTGCGTAGGTACTCCCTTTGCATGCCTACACGACAAGATTGAGACGGCCATAACCGCTTATTACAAGCTCGTCCGCAACAGAGCGTACATCATGGTCTCTGACCATTGCAGGTAAACATTTTCTCCCTATCACTTTCTAGGTCTTTACAGACATCATGGACGGCTCCGATTTGGGTGTTGGATCTTACCCAGGCGCCGATTCAGATAAAACCGTCTCCTGCTCATGCGATGATGACCCAACAAATTAATCTCGAAGCTTTGAAAAAGCCTCAAGAATTGCATGATTGCGTCGGGACTTTGTGCAAGCAAGTAGTGCACCACCTTGAGGCCAAAAAGATTGTTGGGTTAATTAGCCCGTTCATATGCCCTCAGGTAGGTGAGCATACTTCCTTATCCGCAAAGAGAATTAGTCGCAAAGCCTCAGGTAGAGATTCTATAGGAGTGCTACCAGGTATCTTAGCTATTGCCTAGGCAAAACGTAATTAGATATCTTACCTGTCATTTTATACTGAGAGCCAATGTGAGTCATAGATCACTAGCGGCTTGACAACAAGAGTCAATATAAGTATTTATACCAAACCTTTATGTAAATTACACTTCGAAAGGTGAGCTCAGATTTTTAATTAATTTATCGATCAAAATTAGTGAGTAAGTATTTCACGAAGACTATACAGCAAATTAATTGCTACTTGAACGCCTTTAGAAGTCATTGGACCATGTAAGTTCCTCAGTACTAACTATCTAATGTTTACACGTAAATCACTCAAAACAAATTCTCAAATTATTGAGTTTGACACACACTGAGCTCGCGAGACCACGTTACAAGTTAAGTCCACCAAACGCAGGTCGCAAACGACATCCCGCTCTGAAGCGCTGATTGCTTCACATATCACTCTTTTCTTTCTCCTTACAATGAAAAGGACAAGAGCCACTAGTATGTGGTGACTAAATTCTCGCGCGACATTGTCACAATAATACCGTGGAAAGTGGAAATTTTTGTGACGATGTAATCCTTAAATTTAAGACATTAAAATAGCAAATTGATGTCGCAGACAAAGTCAATGAAATATAAGGGCTCTGTCCAAAGCAAGCTTTCCGCTACCAAGGTATGGAACCACTAGGAGAGCTTTAATCGAGGCTCTTAGTGATAGCAGCTGAAGCAGCGCTGACTATCCAAACCAGAGATCGCAGGGCGGACACCCGCTAATAGTTGATTGTCAAAACCTTTAGCCTAGTAGACCTTTCATATAGCGCATTTTCGGCAAATCTGCTTAGCTGAACCTGTCAAGCAGTTATCTCAAACTGCTTTTGTCTGTAGAATTCTCGTGCAATTGATATCGATATATTGGCAGGTACATCCGCTTTTTTTTAACTGTTAGACTTTCTTGGTAGCTTCTAAGAAGACGGTATTGAGAGATCAACAAATTAAGTTTCTAAGGTGCTTGCTCCGACGCTGAGCGTCTGTGGAGATCTAGAGCACAATCCCGCAGGCATACTTAGAACGAGAGGTAGTAAGCCTATTGGGCAATTACAGCCCCTTGAAAGCAAGTCTTCACGTGGCTAAAGAGCGATGCGAGTCAACCACTCGTCTAAATAACACCTCCTTCATTTAAATTAGATATATAGCGCTTAGGCTTGCTTTGCACGAACAAATGATCTGAGAAAGGTCGGAAGTGCGTCGTGCACCCAAACTCGCGAGCACGGCGTGGGCGATGCATGAGAGCAAGAACAAGTTTGGCTCACGTGAGCGTGATATCGTCGAAAGGTTCCTCTAAGGAGATAGCTGGTCAATGAGAAGCAGGATCATGGGCAGAGCTAAGAGAAAAAAAATATTGTCTTCACTGTTAAACGCAGATCAGAGTTAACAAAAATAAATAGTGGATTGCGACGTAAAAGGTTTTTATGAAGGATAAGTTCGCTATTCGGCATTGATGCTGCTTTCTACTGATGTGCCATGCAATATTTGGACACTGTAAGCTCGATAGATAATCAAGTTGCATTAGAATTCGACGAAGCACTTGCTGCGGACGGCGAGACAGTCGAGCGAACTGATATATATGTACTGGAAGAATTAAAGCACATTATGGTGCTAAATCGGCTGTTTAGCTGAGGCATCGGCCCTGATATAAATGTAATTTAATAAAGAAAAGAATCAAATGAAGTTTTGTAAATTGTATAGAGCTCTGGAATGGCTCATATGAAACTTGCGAGACTTCGATCACATGCTGCACCCCAGACTGCTTACTCACGGAGGAGGTCATTCGATAATCATGTGAGCTTTTCAAAGTTTAGCGTTGTGTAGACTATATGCTTCTCTGGTGGCTCTCGACTTGTTGATGCTGGTTAGTCCAATGCCGTCTTGACAGAACGTAGAAATTTAAGCAACCGGAATCCACGCGCTGGGTCTAAGCCGTCTCTATCGCGGGATGTTGGTAGCTATCCGACCCATATCGAGACCAGGTTCCGTACCCCTCATTACACTATGAAGCTTTTTCGGTCAGTGGGGCGTCGAGGTCACGCAGCTTGTTAGTACCCAATTGGGCGTGAGTTGGAAGGACAGTTACACACTTCAGTGCAATTGCTCATCCACTTTGGTGACCTATCTCTGGCTGCCTTAATTCGTATCCTATGGGTATCGAATCAGGTGCCTCTTGGTCCTTGGTCGAGCGACTAATTACTCAAGCCACACGCTATTCTTGGCAGGACGTAGAGCGGGAGGCTTGTGGTGATGGGGCTTTTAAAATATACGCAACCTGGTACGAAACACTTCTGCCTCGAAAAGACCCCTTAATTTTCTCTTTGAGTAAGTACCAATTGTCTCTACAACAAGGCGCGTGGAGTATGTAGCACCTATCGTCATTCTTGATCAGATCACTTCTTTATTCTATTGGACACTTTATTTCTTATAATTTGACTGGTAGATCACGAGAAAGTAGTACTCAGATAATTCGCAGCTAATCGAATATGTTAGACTTTTCTGGCTAATCTAGTACAGCTGCATAGGCTATCTGGTTCCGAGTTAGCCAATCTGATCGTGCTCTGCGATCGTGCTTTTGAAACACGTGTAATTGCTAAGTTGCCAAGCAGGACATCATGATGTATTATTCTGCAAAATCGAAATCAAATGATCGCACCGATTTTTGATTCGCGTAATTAAATGGTCCTGTGATCAGGTGATCTAGTTGCAACGCTCAATATCCCAACGACTGATGCTTTACAATTCCTGTTAAATTTATGTTTAATGAGCTATCGATCCCGCTTGTCAACTAAGGTTAATATGACATCCCATTCATCGTACATTCTAGTAAACACTTTCCCTCAGGATTATTACATGGTAAGGCTTGATTTTCCGTACCCGATATGTAGAGTACTTATTGGCTGTATCGTATCGTTTTAATCAAGCTAAGTGATACTTTAAACGCCAGTTACGAGAGAAATGACAAATACTGTTCATTATCGAAGGGCATACTTATGCAAAGAAGTGGATCACTATGTTCAATATTAGCTGTCGAAGTATTACTCACAGCTCTTTACGTACCGATAAAAGGATCCAAAGTTCGGTTCGTGTTCTTTTTTCAAAATCAGGACAAATTAGGACTAAGGACCACTTTGTGTGACCTAGATATAAGAATAGACAGACGTACGAATGTCCACGCGCTGGGGTGCCGTAAAATTATTCTAGTGCAAAGTAATGAGCTTTGTGAGTATAAGAAGGTGAACCTTAGACTAATATTAGCTCTTGGTGTCAGGCAAGAAGCGATTTGCAACTCGTACTTGTTCTTCAAATTGGATCGAAAGCCAAAGACTCAAACTTCTTGACGGCTGACCCGCGGCAATCTTTATTCACTGATGCTTTGTCTGTTGCGACGCACATCACAAGTTTTGTTCCTTTCCTCACATAAATTTGCTTGTTTTGCTGCAGCAAATCGAGCTGCACCCCGATCAGCAATATATTATTGTGTTATCACGATCATGGCATGTACTGCACATTATGGTTCGGCTCTCGTTGATGTAGAGCAATAGTAGTGAAAGTACCATTTATTAACTCCTGTGTCATTCTCGCTATCTTACTCACATTAGCATGGTATCTGGAGAAAGCTCGGATTTTGACGCAGTGTAGCGAGCCTTTACATTAAAACAGTCCTTGTAATTATGAATAGCTACCCGTTTATAAAGGCTTTTCAAGATTGATGGCTTTTACATGATAGTATTCATACTTACTGATGTATTTCGAACGATGCCAAAGCATTACATCTCATGTCTCAATTTCAAAAAACTTACAAGAAAATACACATAGGAAAGCTAAATTGTATTAGATAACGTGGTCATTAAACTGTAATCTTATGCATACGCCAAGCCCTCTTGCAGCAGAAATAGCAAATTGTTGCTCATTAGAATATGGTGATAGTATCTCTTTCGCAAACCACCTGCTGTGTGTTTCCAACACAACTACTGGCACGTCGGATTATATTCTATGGCCAAGCAGGTAAGTTGTATACTTGAACTCTCGCAAAGATTTTCGAGGCGGATAGAAATGCTGTATTTGCACCTGTCCGACACGCAGTTTGCACTTCTCGGAATGCTTGCTGGTGTATATGGGCCTGCCTCCGCTATAGACGTGTATGTCTTCTAACAGCCTTACAGATAGCGTGCGCTACGCCTGCACTCAAAAATTCTGTGTATTCGGTATAAAATTATATTCGATGCGGTGTCCAGAGATCCATCATAAAGTGTTCTACCGAAAAGTGGAGCCTTGCGTCACCTGTCCATCGCTACTACCACGAACAAAGAGTGAGACCATTGATACTTGCTTCGCTGAGGAGACAAAAAGCGCCATGATGGGGAAGTTAAAATTGTTGCACCCGTCACTGACTCTCTGTTTTTACAAATGAGCTCAAAATGGTGACTAATACATGCTTGTGGTAAGTTAAACAGTGCAGCGGCTCTTGCACAAGCAACCTTTTTAAATAGGACGTCCTGCTCAACAACATGTTATGATGTACGCTGTATAGTGCCTAGATGACTAAAGTGAAGAAATCTTATGAGTTTCTATAAGAGTATTTCTGGATGGCTTTCACCTCTATAGACCTTGACGTATGTCACTCCTAGCCACAGTACAGGATTTTGAATCGGTTCTCTTAAATGCCTTTTTTTCAAACATAAAGAATTTTCTGAGGAGCATCTATTTGTATGCCAACATCGACACATGCGTCCTTGCAGCTAGGAAATATCACCCACGGGTTGAACAAGCCCCAAAAAGTGATAGTTGTCTTAGCTTCGCCTTGTTTTCGAGAAGATATGTAAAAGCGGATAGACCAAAAGAATTATTTGCTCACGGTATGCAGGTTATAACCTCTCTGTGCGGTCGAAAAAAAAAGACATCAAGTAATGCCGGGATGGCTAGCACCAGAAGGCTTTTGACATCATCAAGAAAGTCCTTAGCAAACACCAGTTCTGGCTTTGTCAAATGAGATAAGCTGTTCAGCGTCGTTTGCAATGCTTCTGACTGTGTCATCGATTGCGAGTTACTGTAAGTCAATAAGGACGGATATGAGCGTGTCGTCTCGCTCTGACATAGGAAGCTAAGTACAGGCAAGCGGAACTGCACTGTTTGTGACAAGGGGTCATTACCAAGATGTACGCACTGGTGAAATAATAAGTGCAACTTCTGAGCTCGAGTCTTTTTGAGATGTATATGATTCAGACAATTAAACTTGGTGGTGATATAATTGCCGCACTTGCTTCAACGAATGACAAGCTAATTATTCTTCTTCGCAAATGTAAATTTTCCTCAAAATACAAGCCTGGCAAACTCAATGTGCTGATACATACGCTTTTTTGCAGACTAGCTACGAGTTGGTTTATATGAGCAAAAAAGCTCTACTGACAACAAGCGAATTCGTCGAGCATGGCACCTAAGGACATTAATGCTATTTGTCCTTGCAGGCAAAGATCCAATTAATTATAAAGCTGACAAAGTCAGCCCGGGTCGTTGTTGCGGGCGACAATACAATATACTTCTGGATACACATATTGCTTCATACAACGATCATTTGAGCCGAGATTTTTTTTTACCAGCCGCTCAACATATTGGTAACCTCACATGTACAAGCAAATGGCCAAGTGTGTGAGCGACTGTGACACCTACCAGAAGGCCAAACTCGCGGCTCGCGTGTCGGCTTCTGCCAGTACCGACGAAGTGTTAAAAGTTCTAAGCCTCGATTTCGCATTCAGCTTGTCGGAAGCTAGCAGTTTAACGGGTTGTCATGTTTGTGTGCCGTCTAAGGATGATGTGCCGATGACAACTAGTCCAGCCAGTATAACCGGGAAACCCTTGGTGACCCCGTCACATGGTGCTTGCCATATATTTAAAGCGAATGCTTATCAGCTAGGCCGTCGTTTTTATCGTATTTCTGTATGGCAATAGTTTGTACATCTATAACTCTCGCTTTATTGATCTTTACACCTAACTTCCTATTTAAATTTGCAAGTACCGTCCATAACAGGGTAAAGGTTAGCGCGCCTGTGGAAAATAAGATGTATTGACAAGTCATTTTAGGCATCGAACACAAAAATCCGTTTCGTCGCACCAGATAAAAATGCAGATTTAGTATGCTTCTATGTTAAGCAAATCATCCATAGGGGACGCTTTAAAAAAATTAAGGGCTTGGAAAAGTTTCTTGAGGGCTGTAACGTTAGGTAATCCAGCGATTGTCACACGGTATGACGCCAAAAGTTCGTACCGGTACATACAAGTAAGTACGTGTAGGTACATCATCATCGCGGTGTCCAGGGGTACGCAGTTGCTCTTATATGCAAAGAAAAAGCGGACGAGGAGGGACACAACGACGTCCTCGATTCTTTGTGCACTGATCGCATCAAAGCGGCTTTGGAAGTTGCAGTGGCGCATCCTCCACCGACGACTGGTACATTGCGAGCGTGCCAGGCAATGGGAGATGAATGGAACGCATTTGCTGACAGCAAGGGACTAATCGTTCAGCTTAATTACATATCAGTCGATAGATGCACGAATGATACTGAAGAGGCATCCAGCGAAGAGACGGAGGGGTTGCAAGAAGAGGAATCTGCTACGTTGGAGACGCAGGATGAAGGACAATAGAATCGGCGCGACGATCGTTTGTTTAATTGACCCTCGTACCATGTTAGTTTTCCTATAGTCCACCGTAAAATTCCAAGACCATCCGATAGCTCCCAGATTCCGTGCTTCTTCTAGGCGCTCGAATAGTCAATGACTTCCAAACGATCGAAATCGAGGTCGGCGTCTCGCAGCCGTGGGGCATGTTGCACGGACAACTCAACCACAAGGCAATAGCACTATGGGCTGCAATGGCTGGAGTTGAGTATGGGCTGTGTGTGAAAGTCGATCCCGATACGATACTTGCGTCAACGCACTTGTGCAGTTGGCTTCACTTCCAATCGTCGCGCCAAGAATTGTGAAACAGTTGGACAGACGTCGACTCCTTGGTCTTCCGCCAGCAATGGCGCTTCCTGCAGGTTCTCCTGCAACTCTGTCGGTAAACTCGTACTCGCTATTGGCGTGGGCAATGCGTTGAACAGACGCACAGCAATCTCTTGCGTAGCTACTACATACACCGAGATATTATTCTATGACTAGCACCCTGATTCTCGATTTGGTGAGGTTCAGATGGACTCACTATCTTAGGGTGTCAAACGCAGAAATTCCCGCCTTCAACCCAGTTTATTATATTTTTCCTACAAGAATACGAAGAAAAGAAACGCTCATCGTCCGCTCTTTTTTTGCGTATAAGAGCAACGAGCGTACCCCTAGCAACACCCTAACTCGTAACTTGTACTACAACCGCAATTTCGCCAGACGACCGAAAAAATATATGCACCATCTCGCTGTTGTCAATTGCCAGACATTCCGAAGTTTCCACGACATACATCTTGGTGTGGCCCATTGATAGTCAAAGGATCGAGCCAACAGAAAATTAGGAGGTTTACAAGTCGTGAAGTGAAATCCACCTCAACATCAAGGTTCGTCGTCGATTATGGAGGATCCATTACACTGCTACTTGTCGTAGCGTTGCCGGTTGAAGCAGACAAAGCAACCTGACATGGCGACCTAAATATACGTAAATAAGCCTACATGAAGGATCATCCCATGTGTCCAATATCGTGGTCGCTCAATACAAGTCTAAAGTGTGCCGTGGGGCAAGACATGGACTCTATCACTGTAGTGGTCTAAATGTAATGTGCTCATGCTGTGCAAGGCATCGGCACTATCCACTTGAAAGTTTCAGATACCGTAACCACGGCGATATCTCATATGATAAAGCAATGCGATATGCTCTATTTATATTGAAGACCAGTATGCAAGTCAAGGATCCGCCCTCAAGGCGCTTCGTGGACCACTTTACCAAGCCAAGTGGCTGGACACGGGTAGTACGTCGAACGCCACCGACTTGACTTTGTATGCATGTAAATGAGGACGCGTTAGTGCATGTGTTTAGATGGCGCCGTACAGTTACAATCATGCAATTTTGTTGGAAGAAAAATCAGTCAGTATCCAGTGCTTGCTAAATTCGGTACTAATTTCTACATGAGAAGGTTGCATTGCCCACGCACCCTGCTTAGTTGCTTTCCTTTAGTTTCGCTAAGACCCTGTCCTTCGTCGGCACCTTTTGCTGGTCTTTCACCACTTCAATCGAAGTCTAAAACGCAAAGATCTTGTGACAGCGCACAATGGCGCACGAATCCCCACTCGCGTACACGTAGAGTCTGCACGTATGTCAAGTGGAATCATCGAAAAAATAAAAAAATAGAACGTAGAGGTTATGGATCCGATCAACTTGCGCGTTTAGGAGCTGGTAAAAGTCGAGAAGCTCATCCACGTAAACATCTGTAATCAAGAAGCCGAGCTGTAAAAAGGGGCAAAATGACCGACCTGTACCTTAAATTGCTCTTGCTTAGGAGTCGCCAGAAAACAGCCGGGCTTCGTTTGTAAGTCCGTCCTAGCGCTACGTCTCGACTCTACGTGTTCCTATTTTACATGTACCCGTACACCTACGACACGGCCACCCGTCTGAACTTTAGACCAAAGCGTTCAGCGACCGCCCTAGGTCGTGTGTTCGCCAGCACCAGCTGGTCTGCTTCGCCTACATTTACCCGGCCAGCACGTCTGACTCTCTGCACTTAAAAACTCCCAGCTCAGGATGGCAAAGCGTTGTCGCTCATCTCCTGAACCGCGCTTTTAGCGTCATTCTCCAATTAGACTTTTGCTCGTGAAGACCAACGTGAGAAAAGGTCGCTCGGATACAGAAGTCGACATCGATACTACTACCACAGCGAATGATGAAGATCGCCGAGACGCTTTTCCTCGCCGCGGTGTTTTGCGCGGCACATGTCAAAGCAATTGACTTTTCTGCGTCAAGCCTCGCAACTGGCAGCACCAACACGGGGAAAGTGTCTTCTCCCGAGCAAGTCGAACTCGAGGTCGGGAACGACGCTGGGAGTGTCGACGCCGAGACGCCATCCCTGGAGGTAGCTGAAAAGGGCGACGCGCCAGAGTTGAGTGGCCTGGGCGACGACGCTTCATGCAGCCAAGAGTTTTCAACGGCTGACAGTGGCGACGGTGACACACCAGCCCCCGACACACCGGCCCTTGATACCAGTGATACCCCCGACACACCGACATCTGGTGACGAGGCTTCATGCGACGATGAACTCGATATCGCGGGTGGAACCGATCTTGCCGAAGAATCGTGCAGTGGGGACTACGACATTGCGGGTTTGGACGATTGCTTGGGCGACCTGGACATTGCGGGCACGGACGACTGTAGTGAAGGACTCGATATTGCGGATGCACCGGATTCGCCTGCTGAAACACCCAGCAATGAACCACCGAGTACGATCAGTGGGACCCCTGCTTCGAGCTCTGGGTCACCAGACGCTTCGACTACTCCTAGTGCAGAAACGCCGACCGACGCGCCCGTGGGGGCATCAAAAGAAGGTACATTTGCATCACTTTATCTAACGTGCAATGCGTGTGATTGACGAAGCACTTGTGTGGCGTGTCTAGAAACCGAGCCGGCTGAACCTCCAGCAGGGACGACGCCGGTGGAGGCACCGAGTGGCAGCGCACCGACACCTGACACTCCGGCGACTCCACCGTCTGAATCTGGTCCGGATGCTACGCCTGAAACGTCGGGCGATGCTTCGACCGACTTGGCGGCCACGAAAGGAGGGGAGGCATCAACAGCCGATGCGTCTACAGACTCTGCAGCTACTAAGGGCGATGCTTCGACCGACTTGGCGGCCACGAAAGGAGAGGAGGCATCAACAGCCGATGCGTCCACAGACTCCGCAGCTACTAAGGGCGATGCTTCGACCGACTTGGCGGCCACGGAAGGAGGGGAGGCATCAACAGCTGATGCGTCCACAGACTCCGCAGCTACTAAGGGAGATGCTTCGACGGAAACGCCTTCTTCCAATCCTGCGACGGAAACGCCTTCTCCCGCCACTGGAGACGTTGGAGACGCTGGAGACACCGACTGCTCGGATGAATTGGACATTGCGGGCAGTGACGACTGCAAGGACGAGTTGGACATTGCGGGCACCGACTGTTTGGAAGACCTGGACATTGCGGGTACGGATTGTTCGGATGAGCTCGATATCGCGGGCTCGGAACCAAGCGCACTTCCTAACGCCCCCGCGACCGGGGATGCTGGCGAGTATGGTCAAACTGAAGCCGCCGTGGGAGAGGCCTCGTGCAGCCAAGAATTTTCTACTGCCGGTAGTGAAGACTTGACACTCTCGGGGAATGAGTTCGACGATTTGGCCACGAAATCGGGCCTGACGTTATCGCCTGAAGCCGCTGCGTCATTCGACGGCAGTACTACTGCTAATCAGTCTCCCGAGCAACAGACGGCATTTAGCGTCAATGCGATCAAATTCAAATCGGAAGAAGAATCCGAATTCGGTACGTCCTTGGTCATTCCTATTGCTGCTGCCGCTGCCGTCTGCGCCGCCTTGGCAATCATCGGCACGATCTACATTAAGCGACGGAGCACCAAAGCGAAAAAGGTAGCGAGCGGCATCTTTACCGTTGATAAAAACTCGGCACTTTAAGTCAAGCCTTAAGGGGTTTGCTCCAGTGGCCTGTTTGGTCGAGTGGCGTGGCCAAACTTGGCCTTGAACTAAGTGTGTGTGTGTATAATGCAAAAGGAGAGTAGGTGGATATGGACGCTGCCTTGACACAGTTGCCGTTTTTCACACCACACTTTTTTGCTCGAAGAGAGGTTGTGTATTGTGTGTAGGTCGTGGCTTCTCCTTTGTCAGACAATCTGCGCGTGAACCTTGATGCCTGTGTCTATAAGTGAGTGACTGTCGCCTTTGTTCTAATAGAAGATGTTAACCTTGCCCACCTTTTGTCTCTCTTCTTCTCGCCACTCAAGTTTCTAACTTACCATTAGGAGGACTAGTGCCAGAAGGCCAGCACCGAGTGGCGGTTTCTTACCAATCGATGGTCCTCCTACATTAACAATGAAGCGTGAGCATTGAACCGTGTCACATCCTATTAACCCTGTCCATGGTCTTGCACGCACCATTCCTACTCCCTTTCACCCACACTTCGACCTCTCGAAGGCCATAGACCACGCGTTCGTTCGTATCACTCCTTGTCTCATTCACGCCATCGTCAATACATGAATAGCGATCGTTGCAGACATTCGGATCGCTCATTACGACTCGAAGGTAGTTGATTGTCGACGAGAGTTGATTCAATCCTTTCGTGTGGTAATCGACTCGATCGTAGGCGTTGCTCAAGTTAAAGACCGCAAGGATGCTTGTAAAGTCGAGCCCGTTGAACGACACGCGAATGCGATAGCTCCTCGGCGACAGGTACCCGTGCCATCGCACGACGATCCGAGACAAGGGCAGTGCCAACGTGCTTAGGTTCACTTGCCAAAACACGTTTTCCAAGGCCTCATCCCCGGCCGACCACCAGCTCGTCGCGTCGGAATCGCCGTCGTTTGCATTGCTTGGGACAAAAACCGTATCGTCGAGTGTGTTGAGTGCAAAGTTATAGTAGCTACTCGCATGCGCGGGTTCGTGAACCGCGGCATTAAATTCTTCACTTAAAGCCCCTTGGCTTCGAACGGTAGCCACGAGCACGATCGTGAACGCTCGCTGAAGTCGCATCGAATCGCGTCTAATTATACTAGAAAGGCTTAAGACCGGCACCGGGTAGCCGTTTCGATTGTGCCGGCTGATGATGCCTACGAACGCGACGGCCACGGCGGCGGCCGATTTGCACTTGAAGATGTGCAAGAAGGTCGCCCAGCTGACCAAGGTGATTTTCCAGCTCAATACACGCAATGAAGACTACCAAGCCGAAGCCGCGCATGTTCGCTTGACTCATGCGGCCGAGCTTCAGATGCTCACCCAGGGTGCAAGTGACACGATCAAGACGTTGCATGACGAGCTCACGACGCAGACAGTCACTGCAGCTCAACAAGAGCGTTGGCATAAGAAAGAGCGAGAACGGATAGAGTCTGAAGCGCAGGAGCTACAGCAACGGACGCAAGCCGGTCGAGTTGCGGTGGAGGAGACGTTTCAAGCCAAAGTGACCGAGCTGGCACATCGAGTGCAGAGTGCTCAAGACGCGTTTAAAGAACGACTGGCTCAGCTCACACGACGTGCTCACGAGAAGGAGAAAGCGCTGGAGAGGACATGCCAGCACGAGCTCATGGCGTTTAAAGCACGGTTTGAACTCGAGGGGAGGGAACACGCTGACGAACGGCAGCAGCTCGTGACGACGTTGAATGCCAAGTACGACAAGATGGTGGCGGAACAGCTTCGACGGCAAGACGAATTACGAGCCACTCTTGTCCGTGCACAACATGAGTGGGACCACCAAGAGCAAGAGAAAGCAGCCGAGCACGATCGGCAACGAAAGAGTCACGCCGTGAGTGCACAGAGTGCTTATGACAAGATGAAGCACGAGCTTGCGTCTCAAATTGAGGGACTAGTGGGCGACGTCGAAGGGCTCCGTTCAAGTGAACGAATGTTGCGGCAAGACAAGGAGCGATTGGTGGACAGTCTTCAAGTAGAGACGAGAAGAATGCAAGAGCTGGAGCGAGAGCTTGCCAAGACACAGCAAGAGGCACAGAGCGCGCAGCAAGACGCGACGGCTCGTGCGGAGCAATTACAGCGGATGCTTGCGGTGAGGACGGAGAAAGTCGATGAGCTGACGCTGGCACTTGAGACGCTGACGCAGAGCTTGGAAACACGAGATCGGGCTTTGAAACAGAATCAGCAAGAGGTCGAGACGTTGCAGCTCGAGCTTTTAAGCGCCACAACCGCTGCGACTGAAACGCAAGCACGGCTGAGCCAGCAGGTGCAAGCGTACGAGGTGCAGGTCGTTGACTTAACGAGGACGTGTCAAGGCGCTTTGAAACAGAGTCAAGCGGATCAGGAACAGATTCAGAGATTCGAGACGGAGCGCACGGCTGTGCATGACAAGCTCCTTGCATTGCAGACGGAAGCCGCGAGTGCTCGATGCAAGTTAGAGCAAGAATTAGAGAGGGCAGAGAGGGCTATGAAAGAGGCAAATGTGGAGCATGAGCGAGCACTGGAAGCCTGTCGACGGTCGAACGCGCAGCAACGCGAGCAGTTGCTGCAATCTCACGCTCTTGAAGTAGAGACGCATCGATGTAACGCAGCAAAAGCCTTGGAGCAAGCGGCAACGCAGTGGCAGGAGGCTTCCCTTCAGACACTCAATGCAACGATTGCCGAGTTGCAGCGAAACCACCAGCAATTCGTGCTGGAACACGACGCAATGGCTACGACGGTGCAAGCACAACAGAGCCATGAGCTTGAGGTGGTGAGAGGGCAAGTCAAGACATTAAAGGACCAAGGTGCTGCTCGTGTACACGAGTTGACAGCATTGCAGTTGCAACAGGAGGAGACGAGTCGGCAGTGGCAGCAGTCGCAGCAACAGGTGGCAAGGCTTCAAGTGGCGCTCGATACGCTTGAATCGGCGACGGTCACGACCGAGAAAGAACGGGAGGAAGGACATGCAAAGCAGCTGGAAGAGGTGCAACGGGAGTCTGAAAAGACGCGGCGATCGCTTGAGAACGAGAAGAAGGCGTTGGAGCAGCAGCACACGTTGACGCTGCATCAAGTGGCGCAAGCGCATGCCGTGGCGTTGCAAACGCGCACGGCAGAGCTGGACAGGCAGAGGAGCCACGCGCTCTTGGCGCAAGAAGCGACACTGCGTCAAGTGTACGAGCCCCAACTTGCGGCTCTTCGAGACGAGCTGACCGTGCTTGATCAAGCAAGAGACGACGCGCTTGAGACGTCACGGGCATTGAAAGAGACGTGGCGAGTTGGTCACGAGGAGCTTCGTAGCGCCGGCGTCCGCTATGCGGAGCAGACAAGAGCGGAACGTGCTCGTGTCGAGCGTTTAGCGGGTCAAGAACGCGAGCGCCTGGAACGGGACCATGCTCGCCACGTCCACGACGTGGAACAGCGTCTGCACGACGAACTGCGAGCGCTAGTAGCGAGTCGACAGGCCAAGGCTGACGCGGCCGTTGCCCGTCTTGTTTCCGACCATCGGCAAGAGGTGGACCGGACCGTGCAACAGCACGCTCAAGCTTTGCACGAGCTGGAAACGACCTTGACCCAAGCCGCGGAACGTGCGCTCGTAGCCGAAAAGGCCGAGACGATGCACCAAGTGGCGCGCTTGCGCGTCCAATGCGATCGCGAGCGCGCCGAAGCGTTAGAAGAAGCCCACGCGACGTTTGACCAGCAGTATGGCGAACTGCGGGCACGGATCGAAGCGACTGCTGGTGCGTTGACCACGAAAACGCTCGAGTGGGCGAGTGCGGTGCGAGACGGGCAGCATTTGAGTGCGGCTTTAGCGACAAAGACGGAAGAGCTGGCGAGTCAACGGGCTGCATTAGAGACGAAAGCACGGGACGACATGGCGGCGTTGAAAGCCGCGTTGCAACGGGATCTGGACAAGCTCGTGAAGGAAAAGAACGTCGAGATGGAGCACTTGCGGGATGAGTTTGAAGCTTCGCGGCGCATCTTGATGGCCACTGTCGCGAGTCTCGAGACGACTAGTGGCGAGTGGCAAGAAAGGTATGCGCGTCGAGACAGTCGACCTGAAGACGTCGCGCGTATCGTCGAGCTTGAGCATCAAGTCGTGGAAAAGGACGCGGTAGTGCAACGGACAAGGGACGAGATGGCTTACTTTAAGCGGGAGTTGCTGAACCGGGAGGAGATGTACAACAAGACGTTTGCACGCAGTCCGAACGTGGGGTTGCTTCAAGTGCTCAAGCCTCACGTACAGCTACAGCCTGGTGACGTGCAGCGTAGACGGAGTGAACGCAGTGGCGCTGCTTCCAAGGTCCTCCCACCTTTGCATACGAATCAAGGGAGTTAATGTTGCGCGAAGACCGAGCTTTTCGACTGAAGTGTCCTGACTTTTATCCTTAAACTTTCGTGCTCTATTTAAAACGTTCAGAAATAAATACACCATCCTGTCGCGAGAATGGAAGGCGAGCTCCAACGTGTGCGTGCGCGGTTACGGGTGCTCGAAGCTCTAACGCTAATCTAGATGCAATACTGTCGTCTACTGTACCGTTGCTTAGATCGTACGCATGGTCGACCAAAAAGAAAAGACCGCAGCGTACAAGGTACAGCGGTTACGCCAACCATCCCGCGCGTGGATTTTTGTAACCCGAATGCTTTCTAGACGCTCTTGGACGCGTACTTGCATGATCCAAGCCGTCTTAAAACACTCGTGAACCACTGTAAGTAAATGCCCATTGCCTCCTTTGTCCACGTCTCCTTCCTCTTCAATGTCTAGTGCTAGGAGAAGACGTGCTCCTCGTGATTTCTCGTGCCGTACGATCTTTTTTACTTGCACTGTCAAAATTCATACCGTTTATCCATCCCCCTCCTTCCAGGTCATGACGCACTTGGCGACTTCCGTCGCGAAACTCGACGTGGACGTAACTCCGTGGAAACTCGAGTTTCTCTGCTATTGCTTGGCCAGCCTCAAGCCCCGTCTCTTGTCGTTTGAAGAGCCGGACGTGATGTTTCGCGAAGCCTTGGCCACGCTCTACATGGACGAAGAAGCGTACATTGACGCGGCCAAAGCACTGGCCGCCATCAACCTCGAAAGCTCGACGCGGCAGTACACGGACGTTGAGAAGACGGAAAAGTACGTCAAGATTGCGGAATTGTACCTTCAAGACGACGAGACGGTCGAGGCCGAGAACTTTATCAATCGCGCGTCGCGGTTTATCCATCACATTGAAGACTGGGCCTTGAAACTGCGCTTCCAAGTCTCGTACGCCCGGATCTTGGACGCCAAGCGCAAGTTCTTGGATGCTGCTTTGCGATACTATGAATTCTCGCAATCCAAGCCCGAGGAAGTCGAGCCCGACGATTTGATCGAGCTCTTGGGCAAAGCCGTGACGTGTGCCATCTTGGCGTCCGCGGGCCCCCAGCGGTCGCGGTTGTTGGGCACGCTCTATAAAGACGAGCGCGTGAAGACTAGCGCCCATGTGGCGCTTTTAGAGAAAATGTACATGGAACAGCTCATTCGTCGTCCCGAACTCGTACAGTTTGAAGACCAGCTCTTGCCGCATCAAAAAGCCGTGCTCGCGAATGGCTTTACCGTGCTGGAAAATGCGTTTTTAGAGCACAATCTGCTCGCGGCCAGCCGCATTTACAGCAACATTGCACTCGACGAATTGGGCAATTTGCTGGAGATTGATCCCCACCATGCGGAACGCGTTGCGGCAACGATGATTGGCGAAGACCGCATGAAGGGGAGCATTGACCAGCACGTGGGGTTTCTGGAATTTGAGAATTTCGAAGATGACGTCTTGACGGCGTTTGATACGCGCATTAGTGCGGTGTGTTTTAATGTCAATCAATATGCCGAACAGATTGAACATGAATACCCAGGCATCGCACGCGCGGCATTGGCAACGTAAAGCTTGAGATTTTCGACGTGGTGGTTTTCTTTACTAGCTTTGTAAGGCCAAATCGGAAGAGCTTTATCAATTTGAAGTTTAAACATTAATCGGGAAGCAGCTTATGTAGGGCTTCATACACAATCCTACATAGCAAAATATCTGTCCACACACGGCGCACACGGCGACACGAGCCCACTCGAAAGCACGTTGCAGGCACGGCAGTCCCAATCGTAACGATCAGTTCAGTTTATTTTATCCTTCGACCTTTGTATGTGAAGCAGCATGGGGCATGCCGTGCGGTCAACATAACTTTAAGCTTTAATAGTGCTCACGCTTTCTTGCTTAAGAAAAGATGTGACTATGAAAAGTGCAAGTTGTAAGTGGGGTGCATCCACGCACAGGCTCGCCCCTCAAAGTGCCGTGAATGGATAAAATAGTGTACATTGGCTTGCTGACTGGAGTCAAGCTTCATTGAATTATGGCGATGCCGATCGAAGCAACTCTCGCTGCTATGACTGCGGCAAGCAAAGGCCCCTGATCAGTGTCGGCCTCAATGTGGGCCGACGAAGTGGTCCTTCATCTTGGCTCAGGGTTTTCAAGGGTCGCAAAAGAATTGCGCATTGAGCTACTTACCACATGGGGCAAAACGCCCTACTTGGTATATACCAAGCCCTTAATACACACGTTAAAGTTTTATCTTTGGAGCGCTCGACAGCTTACGAATGAAAAGTTAGCAGCGGAAGACTGCTGGTCTTATTTACACCAAATTGTACGAGTCAGTGAAATTCATTTCGAGTCTTGATAAAATCCAGTGCGTTAAGAAGCTTCGCGCGCCGGCAAACGATTCCAATCAATAAAAATGGCTGACTCAGCTCTTAATAGGAACAACGAGAACCAGTTTGACTGACTGAATGGGACGATTTGGACGTTCCTAAGGTCAAATTTTCTTGGGGGCACTATTTGGCATCGACCTGGATAAATATGGTTTGATCCTGGGCATAGGGCATGACTTTTGGATCGACTGGCGAAGCAAAAGCATAGGTTCCACCGCTCAAAAGGGCTTTGGTGAGTCGAATTCTCAGATCTGTTGTGTATACGGTTCATTATAGAGGATGTCTGTGTAAATTTACGCTAGAAGTTAAAAGCGAAGGCACTGACAGGCTGACCTGACATTATTTAACGTTTCTAGGCGAAAAGTTGGTAGCATGGTCTGTCAATGAAGCTAAGATAGCGCTTTGAACATGTTATATGAATAATACAGGGCCTGCAACTGCGGAAATTGATGGTCCGCAATCGGATAAGATTAGTTCACGAGACAAAGTGACTTAATTAAGCTTTGTGGGTCATAAACATAGCTCTGCAAGCGAGTAGCAGAGGATCACAAGACAAGTTGAACAGCAAAGTACACCGATTGCGGGTGACAGAACTTCGCAATATGAGAATGAATTTTGGCTCTAATTCGATCCCTGGTTGTCTTGCATGACCTTGTGGCTGAGAAGAAACCGAATGAATACGAAAATCTAGCAGCTCAATCTTTTGACACAGCAGTTGCGCTTTAGTTGGAAGCACTGCCAAAAGCATCGGTTTACGGGGCCTTAAAGAACCAGAAGCTACCAAATGGCTACTAAACAAAAACCGAAAAATCTCGGAGGGGGCTACATTGGAGACTATTCTCCTCTTGAGCCTTCGCGTTAAACAAAGATGTCACAATTCTGTCTCTTTGGCAGCGTACGTTGCATCTTATTTCCAGAGATTCCAAGAATTCGGCATACTCTCTATACGCTCAATGTTGAGATGTAGTGCACAGTAACCCACCATCAAACTTTTCACCAACTAAGAAAGCAATTTGCGAAGTTGATTTCATAACAGGCACGAGGTTTTTTGGTCACCGATTAATGGAAACTACCACGAGAGCAGTACGAGCTCATTATTGATTTCTCTTTAGAAAGAATTGAGGCAAAATTCGAATCCTCAGCACTGCTTATTGTCTTTCCATGCTTGCAAATCAGCAGAAAATGGCGACTGGCTCATGCTTGAAGCAGTGCAACGACACCTGCACAATCACTCACTAAGACAAGACGCGTAAATCAACGACAAATCCAATTTTACGCTACATAGTGCACCCGATTTTGTAGAAGACTGCTGCCATATTGAATTAAGGAGTCGGATATACCTTAACGACGGTTTACAAAGCTAACAGCATGCTATGTGAGCGATGAGTGATGACGCTAAGGCTATTATCACAGGCCCGGCAATAATTTTAACCGTTTGGTCACACAACTATTTTGACCACTAGCGGCTTTCACTTCGACAAACATTGACAGATATGCTCGACCATTGCCAATCTGATGAAAATTTGTTGGTACTAAAGGTCATTGAGGTTCCCCAAAGCATTTTTTTGCATCATGAGAGCCACTAAACCTTTCGTCAGCATGAAAAAATCGTCAATGAAAATTAAAGCTCTTGACCGCTAGTTAAGAAGCCCGCGCACACCACGTGGTAGTGCAAGTTGTTGCAATTAGGCCAACGCTGTGAGTCAGTAAAAATGTGAAAATAGTTGGGCCTATCAACAATTTGATAGCTTCAGCCCTGGATTGGCGCTTCTAAGACCTCAGCCCGAATTATAGGTATATTAAGTGGTTCTGTGAAAATCAGCACCAGGCTGCTTTCGACAACATTCAGATAAACCTCGCACATACACACTTTTTGGCTATACCGACAAAAAAGTATTCAGCGCCATTTGCGGCACTTTAAATCAAGCAACTATATATCTGCTACTGCACTGATGAAATAAGAAATGGGTGGGTCATCTTGTCCCGTCCTGGAAGTTTAAGGGTGTCGAGCGGCACTAACAAATGTAATTGTGCATTTGCTAGTGCACCCTTTGAGCTCGAAGCTCTTTGAAGTTTTTTTGTTGAAGTATCCTTGCTGACGGCGACGAAATGTCCTGCCTGTCCAAAAAGTAAAAGATGGCTATCACTTCAGAGAATAGCTTTTCCACTTGATACAATAATCAGTACAATTAATGTGCGGCTTTGCGTAGGCCAGATTCGTATCAGCCGGGTTGGAAGCTCTTAAGAATAATAAAATGGTCAAATAGCAAAAGCGATGCCGACCAATAGGCACTGTTACACTTTCTCATTGCAGGCAAATATGTCAAAGCGATCGCAATTACATCGCTCCATGTGTGCTTTGTTGAGACTGCCTACACCACCGACCAAAAGGAGTAACTTACCATAATTTCACCCATTTTGCGCAAAACTTGCTTGTTGTGGCCTCTGCCTCTCCTCTTAACATCTTACCCGATACCCGCCTGACACTTGGCTTTCAATTTCTTACACGTTTCAAAGGCGACACGCGCTTTGTTTTGTGCATACCGTGTCTTGCGTTTCATAAGCGCTTAGTCTTGCGCAACGCCTTTCACACTACAAGTCTGCTCCTTGCACTTATTCTTTTCATGCAGCAGCGAAGTCGTTACAGATTGCCACGTCAGTGAATCAGCTTTCGGCATCGACGACAAGATGACGAGCTGATACAGCTCCACTAGAATAGTACCAACTATCTAGCCGATCGCCCACTGCATCGAGCTGTTCTACTAGCATTTTTATCTTGTCAGTGTGCTGCAGTACATTATCTCCTTCCATCCTCATGGGCACAATATGAAAGTCGTGTCTTTAAGTGTCATCTACACTGATTGCGGTAATGGCAAAAACGATTTTATTCACTGATGTCATGTATAATCCAACAACGATCTCACGTTTATTGTACTAGCATTACAGACCTTGTAGCACTAATCAACCATGCTTAAAAAAATCTTGAGCTTTAATCAATCGCGTTGAAGTTGGACACTACAAAAGATCTTGATGTCAAGAAAAAGTCTCGTTCGGCACAGCACGCCATTAAATCCGGTAAGCAGTCAATGAAGTGTCGCTTGAAATTCCAGTGAGCATCAAATTGATCGTATTGACCTCGACGATCCCATTCGATCTCTTTGAGAATGAAATTTAGCCATCATGAAGAAGTCTTCAGTTGATCCTACGAATGAGACGCACTTTCTAGTGACATGTCGCTACATAAAGATGGCCTGGAAGAGCACAACTTCTTAAAGGTCGTGAGCGGCTAGACCAACATGGAAAACCGCGCTACCACGTCGGATCTAGTGACGTGCAAGCAAAAAATGCACAAAGAGGTACCGATCATCTGGCTCGCGATGAAGGACTCGCATCTGCCGTTGGTTCGGTCGGCGTAAAGAGTCGTTGAGATAAATTATCTAAACCATAGGCTCTACTTTCGTCGACGTTTCTTCCTTTACAAAGTCGTGGTCGACTACCCGTGCAAGGACACCGCAAAAGCGAAAATTGTCAAGGTTAGCAAATTCCTATCTTTGAGATCTTGATTGCTTTGAGGTATGTAGGATGCGCGAGCAATGTAATCAACAGTAGAGCAAGTCTAATCCATTTTTATATTTTGCTCGATCTGCCCATCAGCTTTCTATGACAGACTGCACTTCTTTTTTGTCACTGGCAAGGTAAGTTATTTAAATAATGGCTATACACCAATGCGAAAAAAAGCTAAATTGGATTTCAAAAGTTATCAACCTTTCTAGTGCATGATTGAAGGGCAGTGATGAACATTGCAATGCTGCCACTCGTCCCAGCCTTTTCTTCTTCAAGCTTCTCTTCACAAGTCAAAGAACGATGCGTTTTTTTCGAATCGGTTTGTTTTTTGCGCTCTGTGCGATGAAGGTGTGCGGCCACTTGCGACGTGCAGACTCTTTCCCCGACCACCTCCGCGTCGAACCTGGTGTCCTTGCCGAGTTTGCCATCATCGCGGGTCTTGTCATTTGTTTCTATGGCTTTCGACTGGTACGCGCCATGATTTTTACCAGTGCATTCGTAATTTTTGGATTACTCGTATCCTCAGCCTTAACCAAGATGTTTGGGCTCGAAACTTGGGTCCTCGTTGCTACCTGGATCAGCTTTATCATCATTGGTACAGCTGGAGGGTGCGTCGCTTTGGCATTTTTTCCCTTTGGCGTGTTTCTCGTCGGCATGTTGCTCAGCTACGCAATCACGACGTCGCTTCCGTACCATATGCTCCCCATTGAGTCCAGTGCTGTACTTAATGGCGCGATCGTAGTGTCGGGTGGCCTGCTGGCGTGGTTGCTCGTGCGTCCTTTTACGATTGTCGCCAGCAGTTTTGTGGGCGCGATATTAAGTATCAGAGGGTTTGGGTATTTTACAGGCACGTACCCGACGCGGGCCGAAATAAATTACTTTCATTCCCACGCCCAAGGTCGCGCGGTTAATCTTACCGCCATCCCAACCTCGTGGTGGATTCTTTTGGCGGCAGTGTTTGCCTTCATGGTGTGTGGTCTTGTCAAACAATGCCGTGATCTTGATAAATTCCGTAGTTATAGTCGCATTGGACAGTACACTGGAAGGCGCGCGCTGCCCCCTTTTCCACTTCCATAAATGACAATAAATTACGTTTCGTGATCACATGGGTCAATAATTGGACCTTACTCGATTATTGACTCAATCGCAGTATTTAAAATTGCACAATAATCGCTTTGGTCCATAATTGCACCACTACCATCACTACGAAAACAATCCATCGACGCGTCTTGGTACTCGACAGCACGATCGACAAGACCAGTCACAATACTTTCATCCAACTCAAGTGTCGATACTGTCGGCAATTCAAAGTGTGTGATGACAGCTCGCAACCATTCTGCCACAGTCGTGCCTTGAACTCCACTGGCTGCTGTCAGTAAATCAGCTGCTTCTTTCAGTTTCAATTGTATATTGTCGAAAAACACATCACCGTCATTTTCACGTGTCAATTCCGCGTACCGGTCAAACACCAATGGCAAGAATGCCGTCGCGACTTGAGCGTATGGCAAAGCGGAGACTCCACCCATGGAGACAGCCAATGCCTGAGTTGCGCCTGTACCTGACGAGGAACCTACAATGCCAGACGCTGCACTACTGAGTGCAACCTTTTCACGTAAATTGACACATTCGAGATCCACTTTGCCTCCTTGAAGAGGTAAAGCCAGAGCTTCCACGACAGCCTCAATTCCTTCCATTGTCAATTTATTCATTGCATCAGTTTCACAGCCCAACAGATAGCTCTCCAAACATTGACCGAGTGATGTTAATGCCCCCTGCACTGTCTGGTTTAGTGGCACTGTCTTCATTAAGGTGGGATCAATGAGGATCGCCTGGCCACAATACATTATTGTTAGTTCGATGGGTATACGCACAATTTTAATTTGTACCCACCTTGGGTACAATCGGTACCGTTGGTGCAAAAAACACTTTTGTCTCGGCACCTTCATCGAGCAACACGGTACTTTTCGTGAGTTCAGCGCCCGACCCGGCAATGGTCGGAATCAGAATTAGTGGTACAAGATCGAAGTTGCCACGGTGCAACTTCAACTCTTTCGCTGCATGTTTAAAGTCCGCGACTTTGCCACCAGTAGTTAACACAAGTGCCACTGCGCGTGCTATGTCCATTGTGTTGCCGCCACCGAAGGCCACGATGCCATCGGCACCTACACGTTGTGCCATGGCAACTGCATGTTCCACGCCCTCAAAAGTGGCACAGTCTTGCCTCAATGTGTACTGAAAACAAGGTACCCCTGCTTGCATGAGCAAAAATTCGGCAAGTCGGGTACGCGAGGCGGCACCACCGCCGCGGTCGCGTACCAGCAACACTTTGCTCATGCCAGCAGCGCGACTTGATGCCCCCAACTGAGTGGTCGTCACGTTTGCGCCAAAAAGTACACGACTCGATTGACACGACGCATTAAGTTCATGTAAATATGCTCTAAAGGTGGACGAGAAACGCATTTGGCGGCAAACAAGGTTGCGGAAGCTCGGGTACAACAGGTTCATGGTATCCACTAGATTTATAATACTAATAGTTTCAGTAATTAAGTTTGATACCAAATTTAAGGTACAGAAACCTAAAACCAGTACAAATGGGTACCATGAAATGTACCTGATGATTTGGAATGCTGATGCTAATAAAATATCTAGGCATCTTAACTGATGTGCACTTCACCTTATGAATTGCAACGATATTGCTTACGATGGGTTTGGCTCGACAATGTTGTCAGTATCCATGCCATTGATCAAAGAGGAGCCTTCTGGACCATTTCTTTCAACACGGATGGGTCGTCAAAACACCATATTTATTTACCATTGTGTTGAGGTAACCATGAAGTATGATTTTTTTCGTCCCATGTAACAGATTATTACTTTCTCTGGCTAAGCGGTGGTTTGAATATCAGATTTGCGCTACTGTCTTTGCTTGAGATGCCATCATAAAATATGTTGCAGTTATAGTAAATGCTGGTAATCGTTGCATAATGTTATTGGGGCCAATTTTTTGTTCAGACAACAATATATAGTTTTTCTTTATCTCGCACTGGCTCCGCAAAAACCAGCAATGGAATTGCCGATCTGCAAAAAATATTGGTAGCCCGCACGTCAATAGCTTATTAAGCATTTGTATTGACCAAAAATCTAACAGTTGCTCGATAGGAGCGACAAATGAATGCTTAGTAATCTGCAAATCAACACACAATGTACAGCGCACTCGTATATGACGCCGGGTCTTGCTAAATTTGTATACGAGAGAGTGATGTACTGATAAGTGCGGTCAGCACCTCGAGCAATATACTTCAGAAGTATTTAGTCATACCACAAGGGTTATTAACACGCATACAACGCGCAAATTTCTGGAGTCGCAATTGGTAAGGACCCAGAGGCGTTTGCCACGTATACATAAGTGCAAATTTTGTCTATAGTCGTGCAGAGCATGGAAAGGTGGAAGTAAAAATATACATTGTTCAGATGAGAGCAGTGCTCAAACGTAAAAGCTTTGCCATAAGGTGGAAAAGGGCTCGGCGTAAAAGAAATGTCGTTACGGGGGGCGTATTCAAATCTTGGCCCCTGCCGCTAAAATAAAGATCTGTGTGAATTGAATGGTTTCATTAAGTCAAGAAGACTTGGTTAAAAAGCTCGGTCGTGCTAATTGCTTACACAAGTATTTCGTAAGTTTTGCAAAAGGGGATAAACCATTGTAGTCTCTTTATTCAATGCATCGTACACTTTCCGACACTTCAATCTTCGTAAGTGCTACACAGCGGTACAATACGTTGGAGCCAAACAACCATTAAGTGTCGTTTGCGGCGCGTCAAGTGTTAGCATCGGTACCGCCTTGCTGCAACTAGATGCCGAGAAGCAAAATCGAGCAATCGAGCTCAATCCTTGGAGGCTTGTGGCTGCTGAATAGAATTTTTCTGTTCATGACAGCGAGCCACATGCGATGAAGAATGCTCTCATTCAGCTCAAAGCTCACTTGCATGGCTCTAGATCTATACATACCATGCGTCACTACGCTTGCAATAAAGTTGCATTCTCCGTCTCAAGAAATGGGCTGTAAGGTGATATGCTTGCCATGAGTGTAATGTTAAGCTTGCTTGGGATAAAGCTGTTTTTGATATCAGCTTTTATCAATTCAGAAACAAGTAAGTTACCTCAAACCTGAAAAGCTTGGGCAAGATTATAGATTACAAAGATGTTTGAAGCAATTACAGTCCAAAAAATTAAAAATACAACTAAAACTTATGGATTTGGTACTAAAATGAATCGAGATTTTTCCGCTAATAAGTTCAGATGAAAAACACGAATTATTCTACCGCTTCCCAGCTTTCACAGGTGCACTGTCATCGAAAGCGCTAAGCACTTGTTGCGAAATGTCATGTGCCTAATCTATATCCTAAGCCTTTCGAAGACCTCATCGATGAAAATCTCGATTGAACTTTATTGTTGTTTCAAGAAGTTGTAGTCTTCTACTTCTACTGCGACCAATCTTTACGGAATTTTGCTATGCTAGTGACAATTAACAATCGCATTACGAGCACTTTTGCTCCATCTTATCAAAACAATATACAATAAGGAGGTTTCTACTCCGGGGACCTTTGTCAGCAATCATTATCAGGCCTACATCAAGTTGCACTTTCGCAAGCTCGAAGGCATCACGACGGGCTAGGAAGAAGTTGGTGGCCACAATTATCTCTATATCAGAAGCATCTCGACTTGATGTGAATGAAAACATGGATTATGGAAGCGTGGTACATAATGTTGTTTTTGACCAGTGGTCTACATTAACGAGATTATTTTAGCTAACCTTTTCAAGATCTTTTTACTGGAAACTTCAAATGGCACATGATTAATTCTCGGTACAATGAGCTTGCAATACTCAATATGGTATTTACGCTATTCATGTTACCGTAACTTACCGTTACTGTTATACACTGCCGTTTCATCGCGCACATTGCCTTCGTCAAAGCATGCGCCTAAACTACGAAGACATTTTAACTTTAAGAAAGTTGCGCGTCAACATGCCTACGCATTCATCAAACTGCACTTTCGGCACTTTCGATATAGAGCTTTTGAAAATGGCATAAAAAATGAACGGGTAATGAAGAAGTAAATGACTTTGAAGTTGGACAAGGCCCACTTATTTCACATACACTGACTTCTTTTACGACAACTCGACTAACAGCTACTATGCGAGAAAAATAGATTTGAGTACAATACATCAACAACACTACTAGTGTGTTTAGAAATGATTATGCGAATATCACACTAACGGGGTGCCAATAGGCATCATCCGAACTCGTCACCCATTTCCCGGCGAATATCCGGTACAGCTACAAATCAGACTATCAACTGTCCAAAACAGTAGGAATTTGCGACAGTAGGAATTTGCGAGCCCTGACCACTGTCGTGCTAACAATCGATTTTCAACAGAGATTTTCCGTCAGGTTTAATATTCTAATTTCGTGTCTACTTTGCTAGCTACAGCTTCGAGTAACCACCCTTCTGCCCGTTTTACAATCCCTATCCTTAGAACAAGGCAATACATGCAGCACGTGTCTGCGATCGTATACTTTTGACATCCTCCGCACCAATTACAAACCCCGAGCAAGGTTAAGCCTTTCCCAGTTTCGATCATGATGCATAACTTGAGAGCTATTGTGTTATCGACATGTCATCCTTCCCGCTCCAGACGTCCTTACAAATCCTTCACCGAAGGATTTTGCCTATCAACTCAACGTCAAGTCGATTACGATAAACGGCGAAATCAACATACAAGACCAAGTATTGCCTTCGCGGCTACTTCGGGCAATTTTTACCCAAAACACCTGAACTTGCTCGTTGTACGCTTTGTAACTTACACAAGTGCAGACTACTCAAGGATATTCAATGAACATCGAGTTATCAAGCATAACGCGCATCAGCGGCTATCTGCACTGTGGCCCAAACTTTTAAACATCAAGTAGATCTTTCAGCCAGGCATCTACTATCTCGCACGTGCGGTAGACTATTCGCAACCTTTATCGACAAGTTTGACGCAAAAGATCAAGACGTTCACGATTCAAACGCAATTTAGAGTTCACTACCCTAATCGCAAGACCAAGTTATGCCTTTCGGCAATTTGGCATTCCCCGTCACCGTACAATCTCTCTCCACTTGCATGTCAAACAAATTTGTCAAGAATCCAGCACTTTGCTGTCAAGCTGACTACACAAGTGCAGACTATTAAGACACATCATTTCACCCAAGGCGTCAAGTTTAAGCGCATCAGCTTTCGCTCTAGTGCTAGGCTCTACACACAATCTTTACGACACGGCTTAACCCATGCGGTACTAGTTTATAGATTTATTAAGTATCGGAAGCAAGAAGCCAAGCAGAGATTTACCCGCAACACAAGCTTTTTGTTGTTACACAAATTTGACTGCATTAAGCGAGTTTTTTGGAGTCATGGCCGCCGCGAGTTCCGTCTGCATCGCATACTGGTCCAGATAGATAGTCTCTCCAACATCCAATGTTAAAGCACCTTACTGTGGACCTTCAGTGTCGAGCATTGAAAAACTTACACACCACAACAAAGTCGTCTGGATCCGTGGTAAAATTTAACTTTAGCTTACTATAGTTCAGCGTAAAATTTGGCTCCGGAATAATTTAACCAATATTTCCAGCGATGCGCTAGGTGCGGACGCCAAAGCAGTCGATCAACTTAGGGTCGTGTATTCGTAAGAAGCTATAAATCTCACTATCTTTTAATTAAGCGGCACAACTCACAGCGATGATTTCTGATAAGCAAAAAACATAAAAAGAGTTTGACTTTTATAGATAAATTTGAGTGGAAAAAATTATACAAATTCTAAAGGTCTGTCGCTACGAAAAATCTTGACGGGAAAGATTGCCCTACCCTTAAAAGAAGCATTAGACGTGGCATATGTCATGGTAATTGAAGCTAAACCAGCCTATCACATTTAAAGCGACCAGTGACAAGTTAACACAATTCCAAGTTCTCTATGAATTGCCCAGTGTCAACAGCCCAGCAAATTGCCTCGCATGGTTTTTTGCAGTCAATGCTTGCTCTCCAACGGCAGTCACTCAAGCAACACTCAACTCTGGAATCGAACGATCAGTCCTCTTTATTCTCTTTTGGGTATAATTTTTTTATTTTTCTTAGCGTTTGTATCAGGTATACTAGACTGGACATTGTGAGCAACAATTCGCCCATCCGAATGAAAAAGTGTCAAAAATGCAGTGGTTTCTTCGAAAAAGGAAACCACTGCATTTTTTATGGCAATGTCGACAAATCGCTCGTCGTGTGGGCACGCTTCATAGTAAAATGTATACATACTTGGAAGCCTTCATTTAAAGATTCAGGCTTAGGTAATGAGATCGTCACGAGAAAAAAATACTGAAGCCTCCCTTTGTAGGAAGCCAAGTTTTTCCAGCATCATAGGCAGCATGAGACGCTCAAGGCAGCACCGTCAATTTTGATAACATATAATTCTTGGTGCGTAACATAGTACTATTAAGCGTGAGTAGCAAAGATTTGCAAGCGGTTAACACTGATGATTCTCAGGAGACAAAACGTAATGCGGGACTACAGGTGCGTAACGAAGTACCACCAAGGGTGGTAATGTTTAGCAATACGAATGTTGCTCTTGTTTTTCAAAAGCGACCACGAGATGGGCAAATGAACATTTTCTCTAGGAATAGCTCAATGTTAATGTGATCATAGTGTCACAGCAGGTGCACTATAATTAAAGGCACTGCCAGAGTTATTATACTCACTACCCTTATAATAACCTGAATCTATTGGGCTAATAGCTAAGATGAAAGACAGGGACATCTTGAAGGTGGTGCTCGAATAATTATAGCCTTTTGTGAGGAATAAATACATTAACTCAAATATTCTGGACCAACCTCATACGCAACGTCTATTCTGCCTAGGCAGAGAGATTTTGATAAACTAAAACGTTTTTTTTTGCTAAAAACAGGCCGATAGAAATTGCGCCGACTAGACGAGACTGATGTCTTGCCGCGCGACGTACTTTGTCAGTACAGCCATGAAAGCGATAAGACCTTATTGATGACGGCTTTAAGCGAAAAAACAACGAATGATATGGTGTAAGAGTCGGAAACTCTGCCTTCATTACCAAACTTCATATTTGTAAATTTGAACGCAAAGATGCAACTAAGCGCTCTTACAAAGCGCCTATAACAAAATAGCTTATGGTGGAATCCCGCTGCCGCAAAGCAAATGAATACGTCAACCCCGCTGCATATGTGAATAATATCTATTCAGCTGTTGAGACTAATCCATCGGAAGGACGAAGCAGCACTAATTTCTGTTTTAGGGCATACAGCATGAAGTGTAAGTTGACAGTCCGGGTTGGCGCTAAGGGTCTGTAACGTTTGGCTTCACAGTCGTACTAGCAATATCGAAGCTCAAAGAAAGAACACGCAAATGTACGAAGTTTCAATTGATCTGACGCTTCTCATCTGAGAAAAGCTGAAGCGTCAGCTGACGCTAGTTTTTGGCAGCATTGCTGTACAGACGTTTCTTGCAAAACCCGGAACAATATACAATGGTGAACATTTACGAGATTCTGTCAGCATCTTTCTCTTAGAGGTAGAAGTAGCCACCGTCTAGAATTGCACTGCCGCACGCGCTACCTAGATGAACATGCTTAGTCCAAATGCGAGCAATCCTAAGATGTCATTTATTTGCTATCAAATCCCAAGTTTTATTTAAACCAAACCAATACGGGTAGCGGAAGGCTTGCAAAGCCAAGGCTCTGTTCTTTTTAAAGCTCAACTAAGCTCAAGAGTAAGAAAAAAATCTTCATATTGCGGGACACCCCTTTTTCGCTATGCACTTTGCATTAAAGTGCCGTTAAACTCGGGGTCAATCAATTCTTGTCGCCGGCACTTCAAGCCGAAGGAATGGTACTTACGCATCATGAGCATTCTGATTTGAAATAGGCTGCTCTTGATTTGGCCTTGCGTCTTGTTTCTAAACAACCGCTTAGGTGTACGCACTCAAGACCGATTTAGGCCCTAGCTTCTTTGGGGAAGCCCCGGGCCATGAAAACTCTCAAGAGAGAGATGGACATTTCTTGTCCATGTGATCGATAATTCCACAGCCAGATTGAACAGCAGCGCGCCTAACGTGAGAGGTATCGAATGCATCAGGAATTTCAGCCGGTCGTTCGATGTGCACAGCTTTATGACGACAAGTTCCATGGCTTATAACTTATACAGTCGTAGCTGGAGATTTTATTAGCTAATACTTTAAGAGCAAGATCGAGCGCAGATACAAATCCACGAAAAGGCGATGGAGCACCTCAGGATTTCTAAGACGCTCGTTATCGAGACACTTTTTTCGAGCTACATTTACGCGTTGAGTGCATTAAAAGGAGTACGTTAAAGGCCTTTGCCGAAATATCGAATTTCGCTCACAACGATCCAGAGTTTACCCTTTTCAGTCGAACGTTTTTAGTCTCTAGCAGGAATTTATCACCTTGAGGAAACGTATTTGGATTTAATTTCACATGTTTATCTTTTCTTATCTCATATCGTTTTCCTTGCCTGAAGATTACATTAGCCGACTTTTGCAAAGACCATTGATTATTTTCATGGCAAAACTGGGCTCATGTTGTAAATTTAGAAAGTTGAGATTCTTCAAACCTATTGCGCTTATTTAAGAAAGCTTTCATGCTTCAAAGAATTAGCAGTCTTCAAGAACGCGTCAGATTTTTTGCATAGATGGGTTTAAAGCTTGTAGATGCATAGACTAGCAAATTTGACTGAAAAGGCTCATCGGCTAACAAATTTGGCGCCTCAAACCATGATTTGCGCAGTGCGTCCTTCGGCGCACAACTGGCTACTTTCGTCTAGCCATCTACTGTGAAGTTTTGCGCAAAACACAGTGGCCCATTGTTGGAGCAGCTCTTGCCAAAACGCAAGCGGGAAGCCAGTTTTTTACGCAAACGATCAGCTTTGTGTCGTGGACCATTACACATGATCCTTCCATTTGAAAAAGGTGGCGAAAGTGTATCACGTCAACCATGAAAAGGCCACTAATTCCAATGTTTTGGGTGTCAATCGCGTCATGTTTGAGATGTACAGTAAGGATTAGGCCGGAGAGAAGACATATCGAAATTGCATCGGTAAGTGAAACATCTATTTCTATGATGGGTTGCCAACGCAATCGGCGGTACTGAAGCGCCCTGCTCTTGAGCTTTTTTTTGCTTTCATTGCTTTGTGGTATCTGCCAGAGATCCTACAAAGCCTTTGGAATGGACCAAAATTCACATTCTCGGCCAAATTTTGAGCCAGACACGTATAATATTCCCTAATTTGCCGCGGTCAAAGCAGCGGATGCTGCCTTGCTCGGTAGTGCTTAAGTCCATTGGGTCACGCCTTGAGTTAGCACACCACTAATTTGAGTTCATTAAGTATGAGGCTGCCTACTCACGACATACTGGACAAGCAAGCATTTCTGTGGCTGTATTTTCCTTGAAAAACAAAAAACTGCTCGTATATTAGTCGCCTTTCCATCGTTGCGACCTGCGCGCCAAGAGCTGAGTGCGAGGTATATTCATCCTTGGGCTGTTCGTAAACACAAGCATCTTGATGTATTCGAAAAGTAGACCAGGTCGTCAGCTCCCTCAGCTCATTAAAAGGCCAAAAAAAAAGAAAGTTACATTCCTTGCTTGTATGTTAGAGCTGGTGGAGCTCAAAGTTTGTCGAAAGTACCGCTGCCCATTGCTGATATTTTAATTATTTCCAGGACACAAAGGACTGTGGTAAAGCTATTTTACGGGTAGTGCCTAGCTTCCGGCCCGTCGTCTTCAGTATAATAACGCAAATGCTCCACGCATCTCATCATCCGCGATTGAGGCTGTCTCAGTAGCCGACGAGCTGTTTGCTAAGTCTGGGGAGGCAGCTTCATTTGCAGCCCAAGCAGGAAGAACATATTATGGCTTTCGAGCATCAAAGCAAAATCGATGATCCAAAGCTTATACAGCATAGGCTCAGGCCCTCCCGGCGTAGCGCCCTATGTGGGGTGATAGCCGTATATTCCCACCATCAAAGAAAGGCAGAGCCAAAAACTCACCTTTATTACAAGAAGGTAGTGATGGTCGTCAGTTGTGGGAGGGTGTCCTATTCCTTCCAGTTATTTCGCAAGAGCTAAAAGAACCTGTCTACTCCGCGTGGGTGTAGGATTAATTATATAAGTTTTCAGCCGTCATGGCACCTTGCTCAGAGGAGGCATGCAGAAAATGTACGATAATTTGGTGAACGACCGTCCACATCTTGGATAGAATAACTTTTACAATAAAATGCAATTTATAATGCCAATCAATTTAAAGTGCTCAGAAGTCAACATTCTTGTCCTAAACAAAAGATTACAAAAGCTCGGCTTTTTGTACTCAAGCAAGGACTCAGCACTCGATACATCACTTAAATTGTCCCACGCACTATCGTTGGTTCCCTCAGTGAGAGGTAAGCTTGATTCTTTCTGGCAAATGCGCTTGCTTGTGTCCCATGCGGTCATCACCGAACGTGCACTTCTCTTTAGTCGGCTGCTTCTTTTAGTATCTTTAAGGCCGGAGTGGCTGTAAGGATTTTGACTGATCGAGAGGGATACAATGAAAACCCTTGCGAGTATAAGAGAAAGTTATCTGTCGATACATTACCCAAATCAGGCCCTGTAACATGTCGATTCTCAGTTCACGCCAAAAGAATCGATGTCACTACAGAAACTAATACGTACTTAGTAAAAAGCGATTTACCACAAAACAAAGTGGCTTCGATCTGTGACAATGATATCTCTGTGGCAATGAGTAAGATGACTATTTCCTCTTTACTCCTTTGACTCAAGAGACCACAAACGCACACTCTTATCCCCACGTGCACTTGCCAGTACGTTTTCATAGATCGAATGGCGCACTACTACATTCTTGACACTTGCGGTTTCATTCAACTCGACAGCAACTTTGCCCCTCTTTTGTCTCCAGACCACCATTTCGCCATCTACCAAAAACTCTTATTTTTCTTAATCTTTGCCTGATGACCAACAAACATTGCGATAGCTTCACTTCCAAGAGCAGCAAATTCACTACAGGTCTCAAGAAAACATGGACGGAGAATGTTCCGTTCTGCTTTAATCCCCGTAAATGTTGCAATAATGCGATCGGTTGCAATGTTGACATGTGCAACTTGCTCTTGCTTGATCAAATTGACAAGGATTAAAGTTTTAAATGGTAAAACGGCAAGACCAGGCACGAAGTTGTCACTTGCGAGAAAAAAATTGTCCGTTTTGTTGTCTGTAGCGTATACACGCACTTAATGGCCAAAAACGGCTCTCGAGAGGTTGAATGGCGAAATTCACGACTCATAATCCACTGTATTAGTTAACGATCGAACTTTACTTGCTTTTTATTGCAAGGAGAAGGATTTGTCCTTACAACTAGTACATTGCTTCGTTTGACCCTCTCAACAGCCGACGAGTTCGACTCGGACAAGGAGGAACCTCAAGACGATGTACGACTATGTCGTATTTCCAATTAGCTTGAAAAGACAGCTGCTGGTATGAATCAACGAATAGAAATCAAGGTCGTCAGAGGAGGTATAAGTGATTGGGACATAGAGTACCATGGTGAGTATACGCGCGTTTGTTTGCGTAATCACCAAGCATGAACGAGCGTTTTAAATCTGTCAAAAGGGCCAGATATAAGACATCAACGCTGCCTTTAAGGGGGTTTATGGCACGCTAACTGCTTTTTATGCACTAGATGTGGGGAGGAAGAAAGGAGACAAGAAGAAAATGCTGGTTCGTGAAGAAGAAGGATCCAGTGAAGGGCAACGCACGTCGAGACAACAGTGAAGATTGTCACATATGCCAATTGTTCACTCTTATCATGATCCAGATCTCAAAGTTTGCAGGGCTGCAGTCCAGCTAGCTTACCCTTAAGCATTTGTTTGAGTAACCAGAATCTCAAGTATTCTACACGCTTATATTTTTTCATCTTATTTTATGGTTCAAGTCCATTTCTGACCACGAAAGCAGGCAGATTTCCAAAGTTCTATAAGCAAAGTCATTCGCTAGCAAGATTTTTTCATGCAACTGGTACATTGCTTTGTCCGACCCTCTTAACACGTAAAGAGTTCGACTCGGACACTGAGCGACTGAGGGACCAAGTCAATCTTTAAAGTTCACGAAGAGACAGTAATCAACGAAAAGCAGAGCAAGGTCTTGGTACTTGAGTCTCTTTGATTCTTTTGAACTGACGCTCATCCAGACTTGCTCGTGCTGGTATCGTTAATGTTGAATTTGCGAATCAAATAATCATAATAGTCAATCACGTGGTGAGTATACGCGCGTTTGTTTGCGTAATCACCGGGCATGAACGAGCGTTTAAAACCTGTCAATAGGATCTGTCGCAACTCGTGTGGAGTGAGATGAAAGGCGTCACATGCGAGACGTACCTCGTGTACCATATTTGTGTGGGATACGGTACAATTATCGGTACACAGACTGACTGCCAATTTACTCGTCAGCATTTCCCGCAATGGGTGGCACCTCGCATTCTGTTGCATATCAGGTGTCGTCTGTAAATTACTGGAAAGACAAACTTCGATACACGTGCGTGAGTTGCCAAGATACTGGATAAGGTTATGGCAATACTGTTTGCGCTCTTCTTCATTCAAGTTGACTTTCTTGATTGTATCATGACGAAACAAGTGTAACCCATGCCCAATCCTCTCGGCGTGTAAGTCGGTAATGGCCTCAAAAATGCTCTCGGGACCGTAACCTTCTCCAGCGTGTACCGTTTTGTGCATGAATTTTTTGTGTGCAAACTGAAAGGCCTCGACGTGATCATGCGCCGGGTACCCTTTTTCAGCTCCTGCAAGATCCAAAGCCACGATGGGTACCCCATGTGCCATTTTCGTCGCATAGGCTTGCGTAATCAAGGCCATTGATGCCAGTCCATAGACGCGGTGCGGCTCTTCATGAGAATGAACGTCACAGAATTGAGTATAGTACGGACTAAATGCGGACGTGAAAAACCTCATGGCACAGACAATTATTCCATAGGCAAATGGAGGTGCCAAGCCCGAGGCAACATTGCGATCAGTGGCATTAAATTCATCTGTGGCACGTTTTAAGCCACGATTGACACTTAGCAATACTTGTTCCAGTGGCAAGTCGCCAGGAATCGCATGAAGTTGCGGAGCGAAGCGAGTTTCAAAGTATCGAACGCCCAGATTAAATTGGTCACAAGCTTGTTCGTACGCCGCCCGCTCGAGCGCTTCCTTCGTTCGTAAGATAGCGACTACGTACGAGAAAGAGACAAGGTATTCCTCAAGAGAGGGATACGTTTCCTTGAAGACGACGCAATGCAATTGCTTGACATCATAAGTCGGGAGTTTCACGCCTTGTTCGATAGCCAGGTCGATAAGCGTTTGAGGACGCAACGAACCGTCGAGATGACAATGCAAATCCGTCTTGGGCACGAGAAGCAGAAACTCGTCCGAGAACGTCTCGTTCTTGGGGTAATTATGAAGTAGGTTGAGTGGCGTCATTAAATTGAATTGCAACTTGAGAGGCAGAAATTATATATTTGATTACTTGCCAACTTGCAAAAGTTTATCAACTTTTGGGTACGCAACCCTTATCATCAGGTTGAAGCAGTGGCTACCGTCGCGCGTCTCTACTTCCTCGCCGTCTGTCAACGATCCATCATTCGAGACGAAAAGTCAATAGAATCGCTTCTGCTCCGTGAGTTGCATATTCTGGACTTTTGGGACACTGCTGCTGCCTTAAAACGTGATGCATCAGTCCATTTGCAATCGCGTGGTATTGAAAAGCTGAGATTTGTTCGTGTCTCTTAAACATTCATCATGTCTCTTCCAATTTTGGGAAGTTGTGCAGGAATTGACTCTCCCTTTAATGACAGGAAAAGTGATGGGGTCTTGACACGAAACGTTGCTAAATCACAAGGACGATGTCTAAAATTCGCGTTTTTACCCGATGGACAAGCATTGGCCTCGGCCTTAAAAGACGGTTTGGTTGTGCTGTATGAGATCCGATGGACGGGTGGTTGTCGTCCAATTCTACAGGTATAATGCTAGCGCGCAGATCTGGGGTGATTATAGTTTACTTCCATGCTATCCACATGAACATCAACTCGTTACATCATCGCGCTTGATGTAAACATCTATTATCAAAAGCTACTAAGCCGGTTAGCGGAGCATCGAACGACACCCAGTATTCTTTTACACACTCATACGCACTACACGTTAGTGTTTTTGGCATAATTTAAAAAAAGGCCAGATGAAAGATAACCATTAATGGTTCGAAAAATTGCTTTGAGTTTGCCTTTTAAGTTTTTGTCTTCTACGCTGCGGTCTTTTTCTTGGGTCGCACTTCTGTGTCCTGCACTGCGTGTAAGAAGATAGCGTCGTTTGGATGGCTGGACCATAAAAGAAATCGTAAATTATCAATTCAATCACTAATTTAATCACTAATTCACCACACAGCTCAACGTACTCCTTCTCGCCTTGTTCGTACGTGTACGAGGCCGCAATAGCCAGCACCGATCCGTTATAATTAAAATCTATGGCTGCAATACTAGTTGGATACTGCCTCAAGTGCGTAATCCTTTTCTTATTAGCGCCGTCCCACAAATTGACAATCCCATCACATCCTCCTGTCGCAAACGTTCCATAAGTCGGATGGAACGCAATACAATTCACCGGATACACAAGCGTTTCATCGTCCACTTTGCCACGATGGCATTTAAAAGCATAACTGCGTTTAAGTGTGGGATCATCTTCGAAATATTCCAAGGCCACGCGGCCCTCTATAGACGATAGTGCATACCCCGTGAGGTCAGGAAACACACTGACGCATCGAAGCTGATACTTCAGCGGGCTTTCCTTGTTCACGAGTGGCTGCGCATAGTTTCGAAGATCAAATACGGATACTTGGCGCTCAGATGTGACAACCGCCATCAGGTAACGTTGCACGTCCAGACCGAATACTTTTCCTGGTAATTTAAACTCGTGAAGTTGCGCATTGTCCCCATTGCGCACGTCGAATATTCGCACGGCGCCGTCCCAGCCGCCGCTGACTACCAGCCCTAGCTCGAATGAACAACACACGTGTCTCACAGCCGCCGCATGAGTACTTATCTTTGTCACTTGCCGCGTGTTAAGGTCAATACGCTTTAGATCGCAGTCCAATCCGCCTGCAAAAGCTTCAAAATCGCTCTGGCCGTAGCTACAACTCAGAACGGGGGATCCCAACTCCACACTTGAACGTTGCCGCGTTCCGTCGTATACGCGAAGCGTTGCGTCCCAGGAAGCAACAAGAAGATGTGAGCGGGTTCCAAAGCGCAAGCATGAGACGCCATCACTTGGAGGCGCGAGCACCTCCACGTCCTGCGTTGCCATGTGAAAGAGTGTTTGTTCGCACCACGAGACTCTATGTCGGCATCCACAAAACCTCTGTAATTGCATATCCATTCCGCATTCGCGCGACACAAACATCAAGTGTCCGTAGTTCGCAATGGAAATTAGGCGCCGCCGCCGTGTGTTTTGCACTCTCAGCCGCATGCAAGTCACCGGCTCCACGTCTTCCATACAAACGCTACAATGGGAGCGTCACCATCTTTGTACGGTAGCTGATCTATCACCGTCTTTGGCCTCGTCTATGGACGCCGTGGACAACCGCGCTTACGAACGCCAGACCTCCTTTCATGGGCGCCGGCAGAGCTTTATCGTGCTTCTGCGTGAGATTTATGGTCTGTTGGATAATATTACAAGGGACCGACGCAATCTGCGACTGCTGCTTCAGGAACTAGTGCAGCGATTGTTGGACCCGAACGGCGTTCACGCCGAGGACGACGGACCAGCATCCGCTGAGAGTGTTGGTTGTTATGTAGCGGCTGAGCGGGAGACTTTTCTTCGATTAGGAGGCGACGATTGTCTGCTGCGTGTGCTTCATGCGCTTCGACAAGAAGACATGGCGGATAAAAAGCAACGGACGCGTGGTAGCGACGTCCGCGCGCTATGGGAGACGCCTGTGCCTGTGACTCTTGCCCCAATTAAGAGCGGCACGGATGCTTCACTCCGCAAGCATGTGCTGAATGATACGATGGCAATTTTGAGAGAGCTCTGTTATTTTTCGGCGAACCTGGCCAACCAACTATGCGATAAGGATGGCCTTGTGGTGTACTTATTTCAGCTTATGGGCGATGTTCGTTTTTTTGATAACGCATCTGGACTTGTGGAAGAAATTTTGGCTGTCAGGGACGAAGCCTTTGATCTAAGCCGCGTCCGTACGTGAAAATGAACTGATCATAACGTCGTGGTATTTACCTTGTATTATAATTGTAGAAAGCTTTCACGCCATCGTGGAATCACTGTCGTCGAGACAACTGGCATTCTTTTGTCGCGTTCTTGCTCTTGTTGTATTTGAGCCCGAAGACCGACGACTATTAGAAACCGCCAGTACGTGGGTGTTTCTTGCGTTACTACTATTTGTTGCGATGAGAATTAAGCAAATTGCTTTATTTCGTGTAGAGGTGATCAAGTCGCGGGAGCTGCTGAAGCTGCGTCGTAACCGCATGATGCGCGTAGACAACATCGTAGATCGCAACCATGCACTTATCTACAATATGCCGCTTATTTTACAACGACTGCTGCATGTACTGCAGGTGCAGAACTTTTACTTTGCACTGAACCCAGTCTATGAACCGTTTTCCTCGGAACTTGCCACGTCGGCCGAATTTGCAACGCTTCTGTACCAGACAAGTGATCGTAACGATTGGAATACAATCGACCGTCTCATCGCCCATCAAGCGCTCGGGTCTGCAGAAAACCTTTCAATTTTACACAGACATCACCAAGCGCGGGCAGCTGCGGCTACTGCTGCAAGAAATATTAATACTAGCCCACAATCACATCAAGAGCAACATTCGTTCTCGGTAGAAACAGCAACTTTGCGAGAGTTAATCCTCCGTAATCGATCACCAGACCAGCGCGCGCGGGACGATGATGAAGCCCAGGTTGTCATGAAGTCAATTGTACTCGCCCCGTACCGCGTCGAAGTCCTTTTCGTTCTCTGCACCTTATTGAACGGCAAGCGTAAGGTTGACTTTCAAGAGCGACTTGCGGGGATGGGGCTTGTCAAAACGCTTAACACTATGTTTGACAAATTTCAATGGAACACGACGGCGGCATCTAATTCGACGAATGAGCCATTGCATGGGCCTGGCTGTGACTGCAGTCTCGATGCATCATTGAAAATCCAATTTTTGCGATTAATACACAACTTTTGCGATCGCGACTACAGTGACAATTCCAGCAAATTATTGCTGCTTAGTGAGCATGAGATTCAATCAATGAAGGAAGGTGGCTCCACACCGATCAAACTTGACCACCCGGACAAGGGACTATTATCGAAGATTATCTACGCCCTCAATGATCAACCAATCGATTCCATATATCGCTTCTGGTTGGCATCGTGCGTAGAAGCATTTTTAAGACGCGCTGCTCCGAGCGAGCAGCTCTTCGTAGCACGAACACCTTTGCTTCAGGCACTTATAGCGGATATTCTTAGTAAAGGTGCATATCGCTCACAGGGCAGCTTTCAGTCGGCCTTCGATTTGTTGGGAGAAATGACAAAATGCAATTGGGAGACATTGCAGCTTTTTCACGGGCTGCTCAACAATGCACAGTTTGCGGCTTTCATGGGTACGTTTTGCCCTCGATGCTTGTCACAGAAGCTGCGCACTTACTTGTTCTTTTTGGACTTTACAGAAGTGGTGATCTTAAATTTGGTGGACTCGAACGTTTTCATTCGATCAATGTTGTTGTCCTCCGAGAAGTTTGCAAAGAAACCAAAAAGCGGGACATTTGGTCTAACTGACGACTATGAAATGGACCGCATGAGTGAATTTCTGGCTGTAAATTTAATACGATTATTGCGAGATCTCATGACGATCGTGAAGATGGATGATGTAAACCACGAGAACATATGCTGTCTAAACACAGCCATTGTGATTCTCATTTTTCAGCATCGTCGAAAACGACTGCCAGCTATTCTGGAAGCCTTGCGCGACCATGAAGACGTGTCGGGCAAGCAAGGCTATGTTTGTGATAATTTTCGTGGTTTACTATGGTTTTGGATCCAGTATTACACGCCGCGTGGTCGAGATCGACTTGGACTGGAGCATTCAAGTGAAGTTCACTTCAACGAGTGGCGACACGTTGTCTCGCTCTTGTGTGCTGACGATGGATCCGAAACTGCTTTACTCTCGGCCCCAGTGCGCCTTCCGCCGTCGCCTTACTCGCGACTGTATGTCACCCCCCGACACAGATTCACTTAAGCAGATATGCGGTTGCATTCCTACTACACGCGGTGCATTGTGACATTGGGTAAGCACCTCATCAAAGAAGGTCAACGCGAAAACTGTAAAATTGGGTTTAGCGACACGGAAACCGACCTCACAAAACTACTGTTCAGGCTGATTTGCAACACGGTCTCAAATTAGAGTTGTGCAGCTGCCATAAAATGCACCATGGCTGTGCTCGAAATGAAGCTTGCACCGCCGCCGCTGATGTTGATAGAGAGATGGGCGGAGTGAGCACGGCCAAACGCAGTGTCATATTTTCTAAAGTTTTGGATTTAGCAATTTACACACCTCAGCGATAGAGGAAGAATTTGAGACAAAATTCGGGGCGAAATAGAGCTATTGATCTTGTCCATGCTTTCTATCGAAGGTGTAAACCAATCTAGACTTTTCCATATATGTATGTATGTATTATTATATGCTAGGTTATTATCATGAGAGCAAAAAAGAAATTTGCTCCGCAAATTTTAACGAATAGAAAAGCTTTTCTCATTGCAGAAGTCGTGGCACTATTAATAAAAGTCTAGTAGTCTCGTGCTGAAGTATAATTGCTCTAGCTGTGCATGTTTGCTGACATGCCGGCCGATCGGGACCGTACCAATGACATCGAAGGAAGGTGTGTGCAAGGTCAGTTTGCATTAAGAATCCGCTTTCATAAATCAGACGTAAACCATATTATGTGATGACGCAGAACTAAATCGATTTAATGAGTCAATGGGATGGACTTTGAAAAACTTGAATGGCTTTGATGCTGGTATGCAGCGTGTAGATACAGCAAAGTGCGGTAAAGAAAGAAAATCTGAGTTTTGCTTTCACGCAGGGCATCAATCGTTGAATAACAGCAGCGACGGCTTTCGCTCTGCACTTGGCAACGTTTCTAAGATCCCGGATGACTTTGTCGCTCCATCAAACTCCGTGTCGAAAATAAGAGGACATCACGATCTTTCCCATAATTACAGCAAGCGAGCTACAAAATTCACAGCAGACTTGTCTTCGAAAGCTCAGCCAGGTGACAGGGCTGGAAGCGTACAACAGTTTCCGCATTTAAGCAAGAAGCGAGGACACAGAACAGCAAAGTCAAAGGCAGAACCAATCGACTTTGTCTATGACATCAATGTGAGGCGAAAACTTCGCGAACAAATTGACGCTGATCGTCGAAATGTTTTGTCCAAAGCCACAGCTCGGGAAGCCATGCTCCGATCGAAAAAAATGTGGGTCTTTGACAAGCGTACTAAACCTCCAATAGTAAAAGCAGGCGTGATAGCCAGTAGGCCAAGGTAACAAGAATTGACAATCACAGCATCTACCACTCTCGTGTCAGCTCTGATCAAGCATCAGCCGAAACTTCTCCATGCTTCACATCAACAGGATACATTTAAAGTTGACAACGTCGACGTGTCTACATAGCATGACTGCAACTTTGGAAATTCAATTTTTAGTGATGCGAATATACGCTGAAGTGAGAAATGAAAAAAGGGGCTTATAATCTTAAATGGTAAAAGGTGCGCTATAGTAGGTCTTGACACTGTAGAATGCTTACGCGGTGCGCAATGGAGGCGCCACGAGTACGACGACATCGCCACGCACAAAAAGCATCTCAATAGTGCGCTTGGATTGTTTAATGAGCTCCTCGTACGTTTCTGGGTCCAGCTCTTGAACAGTGATAGTCTCCTCGACGTCGCTCAGCACCATGTTTAAATGCTGATCGTACGCCTGTAACACACCGCGCAGCTCACGGTCACCACGGCATTTCACATAGATGCGCTCGGCCACACTCAACTTGATCAGGTCCAACGGCTCGTCGATGGATGCCATGCTTTTGTTCTTTTAAAGGGAGATCCTGTCCATGTCTTAACCAATCAGCATCGGTATATGCATTCAATTTTGACCAATGACAAGGTCGAGGGCTGTAAGGTCATTCGCGACCAAGCAGTATGCGGGGCGAAAATGCGGGCGTGCTGGACGCGTTTAGCGACATGAGTGAGTCATCAGACAGTGATGAGGGCTTACTACACGTCATGGATCCTTCAGACCCGCGCGCCCATCGCCCAGCACTCTCTGTTGTGCAGCCGACACGGAGCAAGACGTTGCGGAATCAGACGTCGTCCCGGTGGGACTCAGACGACGATGTAGGCGAGCCACTTGAGGTCATTTCGAATGCAGAAAAGCACGAAAATGAGCCGATAATTGTAAACGACGATGATGACGCTATTGATCCACCCAAGCAAAAGACTGGTGTGACGCTGTCCAAGTGGGCACAGGCGCGCTTCTTGGTGCCTCCTAACCAGCGCAAAGTGCCGATTTTTGAAGAGCCTTCACTAGAGCCATTGAATGACTTTATTCTTAGTGACTTTAGCTCTCGATATCGTGGTGACACGGGTGATGTGAAGGTGGAGAAAGATATCGTGGTAGAAGAAGAGAAGGAGCAGGACATAAGCAGTAAAATGCGCGTCGGCGTACCACTCTTTGGTGCCAACTCGGTGCATGATAAGAAGGAAAAGCAGAACGGCGATCGAGATGGAGGCAAAACCAAATCGAGCAAGCAAAAGAATAAAGAAAATGGACACAAGCGCTCAGAATATCGATACTTTGTCTCAGATCTGGCCAGTAAATGCTACTATTGTGGAGAGGTTGGACACACTGCACCTTTTTGTCTGAACGACAAGCTCGAGCCGCCATGTTACTACTGTGCCTTACGAGGACACCAAGCTTGGGAGTGTCCGAATTTACCGTGTGCAAACTGCTTACAGTTGGGACATCAGGAGAATGTGCGTGTGTGTGGTGTGGATCTGTCATGTTATTGTATCGTGACTTATTGCCTTGTATGTTCTAGGACTGTATCAATCGGACAATAAAATTAAAGTCGTGCAAGATTTGTGGTCGTCAAGGGCACAGTGAAATGGACTGCGACAACGTTGGGAACCCCGCAGCAGTGACGTGTATGGTATGCACCAAAGTGGGTCATTTACACTGTGTGCCCTTCCCACCTCCTGCAGATAGAAGTGTGTACTGCCCTCACTGCTCGAAAAACCATACACTGAATGAATGCCGTACGTACAGGGAACCTGCTGCGACTAATTTTGCCACTCGAACGGCAAGTGGTCGTACTGTCCAGACGTGTTTTGTATGCAACGAACCCGGTCACATTGCTGCCGAGTGTCCAATGCGTACGAATGGCTATAGCAGACGTGGTGGCAACTGCTTTAAATGCGGCAATGCCGGACACTTTGCTGCTGACTGCTACGAGTCAAGTAATAACGATAGCAACTATGGACGACGCGGTACTGGTCGCAAGCGTGGGCGTGATGTTGAGGACGAGTACCCAGACTACAATGGGTACGATTTTGACGAGGATGAGGATTATTGCTCGTATGACCGGAGTTCAAAGGGAGGCAAGAGAAATCGTAACAAAAGTGGCTCGTCGCGGTCAACAAATAATACTTCCATCAGAGCGTATGCACAATTGAACGAAGCCTTACCCACACGACCTTACAGGAGCAATGATTGTACTGGAGAGCGCAGACGTCATAGCACGCGCCGTAGATAGGCGTTGGGGTGGATGTGCTAAACGTCCAATTCTAAGGCACTGTCTGGTCGCATTGTACACACAGCTGCCCTGGAACCACAGCTGAATTCTTCATCACAATCGTCGAGTAGCAATTACGATATGAAGCAAAACTATAAGGGGATAGAATGATACTGGCACCAAAAGCCATTGCGGTCACCGTCTTTTCGATAAGGCACACTGCCAACACTAGTAGAGATAATTTAACTACGACCATTTGATATTATAAAGTATCTGGACACCTGAACATTTTTGTTTAAAGGTTCCATTCAGTCACAAAATGTGCTGGAAGACTTTTCGTACGGTCCAAATACTAGAATTTGTTTGTTTGGTGTGATTGTCAAACAACTGCACATATATCGTTTTTTATATCCTACCATTATTGTAAACAGAATTGTATGGTCATAAGCGCACATTAGGTGGTATCGTGTGCTTCTTCATTAACGATTGTACAAATTACAGGATAGATGAGTATTTTTTTACGATCCTATTTTCATATGGCCTGCCCGATCTAATTTACATGCTGCAGGCAATGATCATGTTGTTAAAGACTTTTAGAAAAAAAGACGTGATACAGCGCACAAATTCCTTATTTTATGAGCTTCGGCGTTCTGCCTACTGGTGCGGGCTTATCAAAAGGGACTTCACTGCCAACAATGCGTTATCAATGGCTCTTTGTTGGGCTTGAGCGATATGTAAAACTTGTGTGTTATGTTGAATACTTTGCTATTTAATCATAACATTACTTTTTCGGTGTGACAAAGCCCTTCAATGAAGTTGTTTTACAAGTACGTGCTCAGCTTTTTGTCTTTCCTAGGTAAGAGAGCGCAAACATCATGCGCACCAGGTCACCTTACTTTAAGGCCGTCCCAGTGGCCAACTAAAAAAGTGAAAGTTTTGGCTTAGACATCTTAAGCCCTACCGGCTACCTGAGCTTGTGCAACTTAAGCTCTGAAACATAGGCGTTGCTTGTGGAACGCCGTGATGCGCTCGAGCTGCTAAGCAGCAGCGAGAAATGCAAATTGAGCCGCTTCCTCATATTTATATAGGCCACGAAGCCACGCAAGCAGAGCGAACTCCGCGCCCGACACATGCGGGAAGACGAATCGGCCATCTGCTTTTCTATTCGTAACTAGAGCATCGTTACAGTTTGGACTTGCAACGATACTCTAGTAGCGAATAGGAAAATAGGTGGCCAATTTGTCTTACAGTCTGAACCAAAATAATAAAGTCTTGGATCAGATTGTAACGATGCATCAATTAGGCTTGCAGATCCCAAGTATCGTATGGCACATCAGCATAAAAATGCCAGTCAATGACTCAATCGCGACAGAGCGCAATTCGCGCCGTACACGCCGGCTACCCACTAGTCAAATCTAGCCTTGTGACTAATTGCGACCCGCCCGTACTGGCATCAGAAGATGAAGAGGGTGTGTTTGCTTATCGAAGTCTTAAGCTCAAATGTGAGCCGGTAGCTCTTAGCATCAGACCGAGTCATTCGAAAAGGCTAGTGGATAATACCTTATGTACACACTATCACCCGAGCCGCACACTCGAAAATTCTTGGATTGCGCTTCAAGTACTCGTATTTGAATCGACATTTGTGTACATTGAAGTAAGCCTTATCAATAATGAGACACAAGAGCTTTAGGGTTTTGTCAAAAGAGCTGAATAATGTTCCTTTGATTTCAAATCTGCGAACGGACCACAAGCTTGTGCCTGTTGATTTGGCTGTGATCGTCTGAAAGGCTAACGTATGGTACCAGAATTATGTATGGCATTGAGCTTTCAGCCTTCACGGACGCTTTGCATGATCTAAGAGCCAGGCTGCAAGTTCAAGAGGCAGTATTTTTGTGCAGACTTCCAAGCTTTCTTGGTAGCATGAAAGATCAAAGATTTGATGTTGACAATGCTAACCATACCTCAAAGCCTGACATGCTTAACTACTCAGTACAAACGTACAGAAATTTACCTTCTCTGAGCATACTTTACTGCGGATTGAGTGACATTGACGTGCAAAAGGAACTGTACTTTTGGTAAGAGCTTGCCCGGCTCAAGAGTCGTCGTCGACTATTGTCCTGTAGCCTATGTAGTACAAAATCCCCCTTGAGCACTGCTTCCATCGCATATATTTACTACCTTGACATCAGATCTGACGCTGGTGCAGCCAAATTCGGTGACGTTTGTCGCGCTGGCATATTTTGCATGTGCTAGCCTTTGAACATACACACATATAATAATTAGATCACCAACACTGGTTGACCACAAGGCTGCTAGTGATCTATTGACTGAATTGACCGCTGAGCGGCGTAGCACAAATCACTTATAGCTTCCATCCTAGAAACCACTTCAAAATGTATAACCTTGATCCGTTCTTAGTACATTTCCAACGCCATGCTCGATCTCCCATTCTTCTCAATCACCTAGATCTGGAAGTTGCAAAGACAAATTCTGCTATGGACAACATCACTGGTAGCTCATGATCCGGGCAGCACAATATTGCATGAGCCAAAGCCTTGTGTGCTTATGATTTACCAAAGTTATACTTCACAGCAAAAGAGCTCATTGACCATTATATGCAAACGTTGGAGATCGCTGTGCAAGACGATGTATGATCGGTACAGCTCACGTAGTGGGTGAGCTTTGGATCTGATAAAGGAATACATCATCACAAATAGCTCTTTGTCCTGAAAATGTTCTTTTTCAGCACTTTTACGCCGCCAAGATGCACGCGCAACCTCTCGACTACACCCCCGTCGCCTGCTTGCAGCTGTGCAGCGTCAACGACAAAATATGGCGCATCATTGGCGACATTGACCGCTTGTACTAGGCTGAGCTAGGCCAAGATCGGCGTCTGTAATAGCCTTTTCTTGACTTGTCAAACGTCTCTTGATGTTAAGCCTTCCAAATTTGTTCTACGTTTTTTTAATAAGTCGGGCAGTGGCCCAGTCGCTTTTACATCATTTGCTATATACTTAGACAAGTAATTTGTAAGGCCAAGCCACTTCCCTATTTTTTCTGGCTTCTAATAACTGAACAATCTGCGATGGCCTTGACCTTCGCAAGGTCGACCCAAAAGCCGTGTAGTTTAGGTAAGGTACCATTTGTATGAAAAAAATCCTTGACAAGATTTTACTAGTCTGCATAGGAGTAATGCCTATCCCTCAAGCCCCGCTCGTAATTTTTTCATGTTCGGCTTCCCGCACTATGGACAAAACGCCAACGAAGCGTGTCAGAAATTTAAACTACCGGAACTCACGCTACAGGACAAAGCTGTCTCTTGCGCGAAATGCTAGTTGCTATTCGACCCATTTTGGCACCGGCTTCCGTACTCCTTATTATACTATAAAACTTTGACGGTAAGTGGGGTATCGAGCCCACCAAATCTTACAAACCTAATTGGGTGCGGTTTGGTAATGTAGTCACGTGTCATCGCTTGTCCACTCGAGAGACCTAGCTGTGGTTGCCTTAATTAGGATCCTATGAATATCGAACCAGGTATCTCCCGGTCCTGGGTCGAGTGACCAACCACTCGAGTTACAAGGTCGGTAAGTGTGTCAGTGCTAACGCCCTCTGATACCGAAGCAACTGCGTCACCAGACGACTAAGCATCGCATGCGCGCTTGAGAGCACTTAAGATAGCTCGTATTAAGTTTCGGAGCGCTGAACGCGGAAATTGGTATTATACCATCACACACTAAGAATTGCTTATACCCGTATTAAAGTTTAAGTGCGCTTTAATACAAAAATTCAGCAGCGTTGACTTAAAATTGGCGTCTTTTCCTAGATGATGGTCACATGTACCATGTTGAAAGCGTGTTCGATGTGCCACTTGCTGGACAAATTGTCGGCATGAAGTGGGGCAGGCGAATTTTTTTTAAACCATACCATCTCGTGCTTTGCATGAAAGGTTGCGTCGATGGTGTCAACCTGTTTCTATGCTTAAGGCTACCGTACCACCCAGTTAAAGATATCCAAGACATATCTATGGCCATGCATCCTCTCAACGTTTCGAAAGAGTCATGTCTTATATATATATATCATGGCTATAATGGGTCAACTCACTTCCAGAAAGAAAGACGGGACTGATGTGTGATTGTATGGTGTCTCAGCGTATTAAGATCCAAAATATGCTAAGATATGACTTTATAAGTATGTGTATCTTAAGAGAGGTAAGAAGGGGCCGTACGACGTCCCAGCGCTGTAAAAGAGTCACAACTTGCTCAATTATCGCTATTATGAGACATTTTTTACTTTTAGAAATAAGGCAGGACTGACGTGTAGTCGTACGACGTCGCTACTTAGCGAAGTATGTCTTTTTGTACCTTGTGGCAACGTACGGCCAAAGATGTGTCTCGTCTATCTTTTTAGACGTGACCAGACCCACTAGTATCACAATATAGCAAATATTGATCTTTTTGAAGCGGTGAGATGTTGTGCGGCCACAGATCAGTCCCGTTTATCTTTATGACCAGACGCAATAGAGCCACTACTATGCAAATAATTACAATTTCGATGCGCTGAGACGCCTCGCAGCCATAGATCAATCTTATCGACTTTTCGTACATGGTCGCAAAAAAGCTGTAACATAGCGAATAGTGTTATATTTAAGCGCTGAAGCGTCCTCTGACGGCTAATATATACCGTATATATATCTCCAAACTTCAACAGACGCCTGAGCACTACAAAAAGCTAATTCTGACCTCTATGAAGCGGCGAGGCGCTGTACGGCCACAGCTCAGCCTCGTCTATCTTACTGTATGTGAAAAAATGCTCTAGCCTTGTTACATGAGGAAAAATGACCTTTTTAGAGCCCCGAAACGTCGTAGGGCCAAAGATCTGGTCCGTCCACCTTCTTAGAGAAAAGTAGACGCACTGGAGCTAGAATTTAGCCAAAAAGGATACTACAAAGTCGCTGAGACGTCGTACGGTGATATATCAGTACCGTCTATCGATCTAGACGTGAATAGACGCCTTAATACTGTAACGTTGCGAATAATGGCCTTGTAATAGCGGCGAGATGTTGTAAGACCACAAGTCGGATCTTTTTATCGTTTATACGTTGATAGCCGCATTGGTTTTCAATTGACTTTTTCAGAGCGCGAAGACATCATACAGGGCATAGATCTGTCCTGTCTATACACTTACGGTGCAAAGACGCAATAATTCCATATTTTACCGAATAAAGGCTTTCAAAAGCGCCGAGATTTCGCAGGGCAATCGATCAATTACGTCCTTCTTTACAGACGAAAGGAGACGCACTGGAGTCATAACTTAGTCAATAATGTATTTATTTGAAGCGCTGAGACGTCGTATGGCGAGATTAACATGTGAACCAATCACAAAACCACTAGTATTAGAACTTGTACAGACTGACTTCTCCGAAGCTCCGAGACGTCGTACACCCACAAATAATGGCAACGATGCGTCTTTTAACGTTTGCGAGGTAGGCATAAATGATTAGTGACCGTACGACATCTTGACACCTTAAATGATTTTTTTAATTGGACAAGTTATGGCTATGATGAGTCGATCTACATCTAAGGATATAGATGGGACTGTTCTGTAGCCGCACGACGTCTGAGCAGTTCAAAAGAGTCTTTGTTGCTATGGATATGATGTGTCCGCTTACGTCCAAAGAGGAAGAAGGTACTGATCGTCGACCATACGACGTTTAAGCTGTTCAAGACGTCAGGTCTTGTTCCATATATAAAAGACTAAGACAAAGATCTCAAAAGCAAATAATATCGCGATACTTCAGTAAGATTCAAAGATATAAGCTTCACCAGAACGATGAGATGAATAAAGTAGCTGACAGCAACCGGATTGAAGAAACGTAGTTGTGAGGCATTATAACCAATTGAATTTGCTTTGAGATAGGCACAGCACATGGAAGTAACGCGCAGTTAGTCCAGCCTCAAGATTTTTCATATATATGAGCGCATTCTGATATGGAAATTAGTACGAACGTAAGACAGTAAATGTAATGGGCCGTTGCATAAATCCTAGCTTGTGTGGTAAAATCTCACACGATAATTTGAAAATTATTTGGCTTCTGGGTATGCACACGGTTTGAAAATTGAGCTATTTTCTCATTTGCATACTTGACCTTGAAGCGAGTTATGATGATAGGTAGGATTAAACATATATTGCTCTAAATATTCTTTCACTTGCAACCCATTGCACTTGTCGATCATCTTAAACCAGAAATAGAAGGCGGTCATTCACCAGAGGATCGTATTGTTTTATCGAAAGCATTATCTGAATAAGGTGCCATGTGATCTCGTCACGCCTGGTGTGGTGTTTGTGTGGTCACAAAGGTAGACTGACTACCTGTACTCATGCAAAGCCTCCAAAGTGGATGTTGAACCACGTCCCAGCCTGTATCGGACGCACAATTTCCTTACTTAGTAGCCTTTTCTGGTCCTTAAAGTCTCGAATAGTCGCCTACATCTGCAGCTCTTCCGTCAAACGCGTTACGGAAATCAAGCTCTGTAAGTTAAGATTGGACGCCACAGGCTCCGGTAGCCTCAGTAGAAGCGATACCCAGCCGGTAAAACATAAGACTTTTACCTTCTTGAAGAAAAAAAGTCATGCCTTTGCTGCTATATTAAAGAAGGATAAATTACCACAAAGGTGACCGTGTAATGATTTCTATGGCCCAGCTGAGTTAAAATCATTTGCAATAAAATCAAGCGCTGCCGACTCAAGTAGCGCCCGGTATCTTGTCTTCAGTAGATAAAGCGCATGATCCGTCGCTGTATTGACGGGGCTACTTCCATCTTGTCAACGCACTTTGAAAAGCTGCTGGAAGATGCCGTGCCATCAGCGCGAGGAAATGTTGGCTACAAGTAGAGGCAGTAAACATTACTGGGAAGGCCTGAGTTCTCATGATGGTTGTGTAATTGGTACATATTATGTAAGTGGTCTCTTATCAACTTGTCAATTTTTTAATGCAAAGCAGCAGCGGCAACCTCCTACTTGTACACGCAAGTGTGCAAAACTATGAGTCTTGGTCGACAAATGAGTATGATAAACTATTTGGGGCTTTGTAGTCTCCGTTTCGTCCAAAAACATCGCGCAGCAGAAAACTGTAGAGGTCAATTCGACGACTTCTACGCAACAAAACAAAACAAAACAGTCTTTGTTTTTGCTAAAGGGATCACACTAGACGACTCTAGGATCGATTAAACCTGGCTATGAGCTTCTGGTAGCACAAAGCCATTTATTGTCCTTGCTACTTGTGTATAACACGATATTTCCCAAAAACTCTCCGTGATTGCTATTAGTAGTTTTTCGCAATCACTTGTGGTATATAATATCGCGATTAAAACGTAACGATTCGATTACTGCAACATCAACTCAATTAGATAATAAATGGGCTGATTACAAATTTAATGGTGTACACGAATACATTAACAACACTATGCTGCGCCAAGAAAGCGAAATTTTACACAAAAGACAAGAATGATTTGGTGTGTGTAACGTGCTTGCCGGGAGCTCAATCAAGAGCAAATATTTTACAATGAGCTTTGCCGAAGCTTTCAGCATAGCGTGATGTCGGACCGACCGCTTGAAATGGGTATAATTTAGTTTTTTACTAGCGAATTCTATTGCATGAGAGAGTATGTTGCTTAAAGCCGTACATTGGAGACAAAACCTTTTTTGAAAGCAGGATGACGAATCACACATTTCAATCTAACTCCGAGTCGTTCAGTGATCTACTCAATTTGTATTGAATGAATTGATATGCTTGCGGCAACAATTGAGCGGGTGCGCAGTGAAGGTGACTTTCGCGGAGGGAGTTTAAGAAAACTTGATCAATGGGTCCGTGATCACTTTCGGAACGTGCAAAATTTGCGTGGCGCTGAGTGCTTCCCAAGAAGCTCAAAGCCAGTGAAGCTGCTGTATGAAAGTAGCATGTTCAAATGCTCCTTTGATGATTTAGACGCACGATTAATATTGTCTATATTTTTATCTCGTAACCGGAAAACAAAAGTTTCTCTGATGAGAACAATAAGCGCCGGGATTGGGGCCTCAACCATTGATATGCAAGCAGACTTGCTGATAATTACGCACACTATTTGTCAATTGTCTCTTGCTGTATTAAACAATTATATGCTTCAGTAGTCGGTCTCGATTATTAAATATACAACGGTACATTTCAGCTTGGATTTGCCAGGGGTTTGTAGCGAAAGCTTCCTACTCCATTATTCGTTGTGTCAACGTGCACCTCGTAAAACTCTTGACCATTGAGCGAGAACGCGACATGCACGAGTTCCCCACATCCAAGTGGCAATTCTGGTAACAAGAACTCCACCGCACGAGCTGCTTCATTAATCTCCACTGGAACCACCTGAATAAACCAGAAAAAAATGTCAAACCTAAAATAACCAACCTATAAACCACTACCATTGATATTTTCGACAAGTCCGCTTCCAATTTCACGCATGCTAAAGATGTATAAGTCAAATTCTTCACCGCCAGCACCATTTTCGTCCCAGGTTCTGCTTCTCGAGGAGAAATCTCGCTAATTTCTGGAACCGCACAATACACAAGAAATAAATTCGTGTCCGTATAATGCTCGCCATCGAGTGATACAACCAATTCTACTTCTTCTCGCGTGTCAAAAGACATGTCTTCTGATGTGATGGCAGTGTCAAGTTCATCGTCAGGAAATGGAAAGGGTGGAGTCTGAAACACTACCCGTCGAGTCGTTGCGTGGACTTGATCCGCTACAGCCGCTGTTTCTGGCTGCAAGCAAATGGCAGGCAACACGACGCAACGTTCCCTCCACTTGAGTTTCACAGTGGCATCGTGGGTGTCAAAGTGGAAAAAGTCGCTAGCTACAGCGACTTGTGTACCACCTGATACTGTTCCAATGTTTGGCAAGACAGTGAGCAACCGACCAGGAGGTGCCATCCCATAAACTTGCATGGCATTCAAACAGCTCCTTCCTCCCAGCTGCTGCTGAGGAGACAGGAACGTTCTTCCGGCATTCATAGAAACGTGCATCTGAGTGACAAATCCCGTCTCTTTGTAACTTTGCCACCAATCAGTTGATCGACTTTGTGCCTCTGAACCAGCTGATGGCGTAATGTGCCAGTCGGTGAGAGGTGGGACCGTGCATGTGACAATGTTCCCTCGAACTTTGTCAACAGAAAGAGTAGCGAAAGCTTTGAGTAACGCAAAAACACTACTATTTGAATCTTTCATGGTTGGGAAATGATGCTCGATCGTCACTAAAAGCTGTGCGACTGCTGGAGGAAGGAGACTACACAATTCGAGAGTAAAGGTATGCGGAAGATTATCGATGAGGAAAGAGTTAGGAAGCACACGAACAAATTGAGCGTTGTGCACCCATAAAACGTAGGGATTTGCTGGTCGACAATGCTCGCTTTGAAAAGAAAGCCCATTGTCTTTCTTCTCGCCCGTTTGTCTGGTAAGTCTCGGATCGACACACACTGGTGTGTATATAATGCCATTGTCGTACGAGATCTCAAGTGTGAAGGGCACGACACCGTCGTCATTTACAACTAGAGCAGGTAAAACTAGTCGTAAGAGTCTTCCAGTCACGTCAGAGAAATCGTGTCCAATTTCTTCACTTCCGCTCTCCGACCGCTTGTCAAATTCTCCTACTCCTAAAACTACAGTCTCTAATGTATTCATTGCAACGAACTGTCTACTGCCTTCATCGACACAATACCGAGTAAATCGAACGATCGGACGCTGACACATGATCGGGAGATTCCCACACAGTGACAATGCAAGCTCTTCTCCCCCTGAAGATTGCGCATCGTACGCTGACACGGCAACAACTTGTGGACGTTTAAACACCGTAAAAACAATGCCATTTGAAGTAAAAGTCTTTCCATCCATGGCCACTTCAACAATATATTCACCCGTAAATCGAAACTTTGGAACATTGCAAACGATTTCACCCGTCGCGACACAAAATATCCCAAGTGTACCACGCAGTAACCGACCATCTGTGAGTGGTACAAACCGCACAGCGACATTGTCACTCGCCCAAAATCCACTACCACGTAACCGTAATTCGTAACCTCCTGTGTAATCTCCACAAATTGGCGAAATGGCGGAGATCGAAGTCGGAGCAAAGACAAAGAGGTTGCGATCTCCACACAAGACGAATTTGACCACTGCGTGCTGCAACTTTTCAACACAACGAGGTACAAATTCGCAGTCATACTCGCAGGAGCTTTCACTATTCACTCCGTGACCTAATTTTCCAAAACGACCATTTCCCCAGGTATAAAGTTGATGGGTTGTTGTAATGGCTGCCGAGTAGCTCCCACCGGCAAATACTTTTGCCCATTTAATCGACTTGTCACTTGCTACAACATCAGGATAGACTCGACCACCTCTAACTTCACGATTCCCTCTCCCCGACGTGCTGCCTTGACCAAGTTGACCAAAAGTATTCAGTCCCCACGAAAACATCTCACCCGATTTAGTAATTGCAATAAAATGCTCCGAGCCGCTTGCTACATCAACAAAAGGATCACCATTAGATCCATTCTTCAACATTAGAAAAGGCGTCCTTGTCTTTTGACACATATCAATTGAGCCTGGTCGGAGGGCACGACCGCCTAAAAGGTAGACACTCCCATCAGCAAGTAAAACCACGGTAAACGTGTTCCCACAACATGCAGAAACAACACGGGGCTTTTTCAAAAAAACACCCACGTATTTTGGCCATGCACAAATGCAATGGCTCATTGCGTTAGTTTCTTTCGACAGCGCTTTGAATACATGACCAAGCTGTCCTTCACTATTTCGACCCCAAGTGTACAAATCCCCGTTATCCGTGACAGCAACTGAATGGGTTTTGCCACAAGATATATGAGAAAAAAACAGTTTTGGTGCAGTAATAATTCGGTGTGGAATCAAAAAAGCCGTGTCATCGACTTCAGGGTCAAGTGTCTTGACGTAACCATGTATGGAACCAAGCTCGTTCCATTGTAGCGTCCGACCACGTGGACCCCACGAAAACAGTTCGCCATCCAACGAAAGCGCAACGTTGTGATGCTTGCCAGCAGCAACTTGACAAAGTTTGAGTTCCTGCAAAGTGTGATCTCCTCGTTCCTTTTCCACACAAACAGCTGCTCCCTCGGTATTTTCTCCTAAAAGCAGCCACTTGAAGTCCCACGCGTCAATTAACGCCACGATCCGATCAGATGCACCGCAGATCTGTCGCACTTTGCGTCCCAAAAGACTGTCGATGACTGTGAATGTGCCTCCTGAGTGTTCACCGCAGACGTACACGATGCCCAAGCTGCCTTCCATGCCAGCAAATTTTCGCTAATTTTTAACATAATCCAAAGAAGTTACGTCCTCAAAATAAATCAAATCATAACGAAAATTCAAAACCCCTACTGTACTACTTGCTGGCTTGTTTTCTTTTTTTTATCCTCTCAGCCAATCACCGTTGAGTAGTCAGTCCGCCCTTCACTCTCTGACTCAATGCTCTTGGGGTTGCTACTGCTGTCCTCGATCGCTCGTGCGTGGGCGCGTCCAGCTGCATGCAACGTCGATGGCCTCACGCTTGGTCATGGCACTGCCTCGTACTTGATTGGACGCACCCATCGACCTGGTAGCATCTATGCCCGGTGTCTCAGTGGGGTCGCAACTTGCTTCGAGGACCGTGGCTTTGTTGATGCGCCGCAGTGGATCAACAGTCGACAAGTGGATTGCTCGGAAGCTTCACGGCGTCGTCGATTGGGTGTATCAATTATCTTAAAAGAAGACATTTGGCCCGATCATATTGTCTGGTATCGGATCAACGGCTCCTTCTCGGCTCATGAGCTTAACGTGATTAACACGGCCGTGGATTTCTACAGCAAAGTGGACGTGAATGTGACTCTGCAAGAGTGTACACCCATTGCAAAGTGTAATGGCAAGTACGTGAGTATCGAACAAAACGAAGACGCGTGCTATGGTATGGTGGGGTACGTCAATGACGGCAAGCCACAGATCATGAATCTTGGCGAAACGTGCTTTGATGGCGGCCCCGGAAACGTCATACATGAGATTGGTCACGCAATGGGACTGTACCATGAACACACGCATCCAGATCGAGAGGTGATTATTCTCACGGATCAAAATTTGCCCGTTTCGGCAGAGAATTATGCTAAAAAAACAAGCGAAGAGGCGATATTGAAGCCGTACGATCCGAAGTCGATTATGCACTATGGTCGCGCTGCTGGTCTGTGCTTTCCAAAAGCTTACTATCCACTTAAAGCGTTTTGTGACGTGGAAACGGTCAAAAATTGTATCCAACCAGTAGAGCAGCATTGCAATTCGAGCCGTGATCATGATATTGGGAGTCGTGCTGTCCTTAGTGCGGGTGATATCGTCACTCTTCGGGCTCTTTACGGCTCGTTGAAGAAAACCCCGGCGCGTGATATTGAGATTCCAAGTGTAGAGTCATCAAGTGGGAGTGGGAACGATGGAGCACCAGACTCGGTCTCCAAGACAGTCGAAGCAGCGAACAAGTCGCAATCGCTCAAGACGGCGAAAGGGAAACGTGTAGATACAGGATTTCAGTCACTTTCTACTGAAACAAATTATGATCCTGGAGATGTCCATGCTTAATTGTGGACTTTGAAGGTGTGTGTTTATAGGATACAAATAGATTTCTGTGACGTGTGTAGCCAAAAAGCCAAAAGCTTGGAAGGTGGATTCTTCTCGTTTTATAGGTCGAGAAATTGATACTGGGCACAGTGATTGTACGAGCTCACCCCCGATTCGTACGTGACACCGTCTTTGGTACTAAACCCCGACGTGATCCATGTGCCGATGGATTGATCCTGACCTTGCAATAGGTACACATTGTTCGTTGTTGGCTCCGTGGTACCAAAGTATTTACAAGCCTTGACGTAGAAGCGGTGAATGCAAGACGTTTTGTCCATGAGACGATTGTTAGTGTCGACCACGCCATCCCGCACCAAATGCATCATATCACAGTCGCCGTTCGAGTCACCCGACGAGTAAATGGGAGGAGCCCCGTGATGCTTTGGCATTAAAATGCTCTTGACAATCCTCGCCTTGCCAGGGCCCCACGTGATTGGATAATTTTCAACCAATCGTCCTGTGAATAGGCCCCTACTGTCAAATTGAAAGCGGACCCCGTACACCTTGTCACTTGGCACCATATTGCCCAATCCAAAGAGGTTGCTTGCTTCCGCCGCATAGAGCTGAGGAGACGCACTGATAATGTAGACGTCAACGCCAGCAGCTCGCAGTGCGCGCATAGTGGATTCTTGGCCCGAAAACAAGCGCAGTCCTTTAGTGTACGATCCCTTGACTTGTAAGTCCCCGCTTGATGTGTACGTGAGCGTCTCTAATGCTTGACCCAGATTCCAGCGGATACTCGAGTGAATCAGAGACTGAATCTCGTCTTTTGTCATACCGATGAGCAGTTTGGGGAACACGGTGGCTGCAATCGTCATAGCACAGTCAGAGTGGTCATTAGCACTTACCCTGGCCTCGAGGCCGAACAATAGAAACGCCAATTTGGCCCGAAAGTTGTGATACACGCGACTTTTCTTCATCTCGTCGAGCGAAACGGTAGCGTTCGTGACTGAATGAAAGGTTGGGGCAATGTGGGCTTTGTAAAGCAATTTATAGTCGTTGGCAGTCTCTTTTAAAATGGTCGCCAAAGTCACGGAGGTACCGAATTCGTCGTGACCAAGCACCGAATTGATACCATGGGGGAGACAGGTGTCCCTACTGCTGGCGTTATAGCCTAGCGCGAACGCAGCCTTAAAGTGCTTTGGAGTTAGGCGAAAATTAAGAGTGTCCACTTGATAAAACACCGTTGTATAGGTAATGTCGCCAAACATGCACGTGTTGTCCCAGTCAAAGACGGCGTAGGCCTCACCTTTGCCACGGACCGAGTCGAGGGTAGCCAAGAGGTTGCTGACCACTTTATTGTTGTAGTCCGGGGCCTCGGCAGTGAGAAAGTTGCTCTTGGCAATGGCACAGACTGCCATGAGAGCCACAGAGAGTGCCCCAGCAAACACACGATGCATTATAAGTAAGGCAGTGCTGGGCACGAGGCGAATTAAGGAATCGATAAGCTACCAGATCCATGCTCGTACTACTGGTCAAAGTATAGTTGAAAGAGGACTACAAAAAACAAATATGAAGCTGATGCCGAATGTTTTATACCACGTCAAACCGGCTATCGCCGAGCTGAGCTGAGCTTTTGAGCTGATGCTGAGCGAGTAAAGCCAGATCGCATAGTAACGTGTAGGTAGAATTTAATTTTACCACTAGCCAAGCGTGAAGAAGTGTATCCAGGTGAATGCACCGAAAGATGCCGCGACTTTTTACAAGGCAACAAGTCATCAGCATTTTAGATGGCAGGAAAAAAAAATTGCTACCAGAGAGATCAACTCTATTATGATTAGTCAACTACTCAATTGGTTTTGCAGTCATAAACTCTTGTGAGCGCCTACAAAGTACAATTTCACAAAGAAGCTTTGCAAGCGGCCATACATTACGTGAGCCTGCCATAATAAAATTAAGGCTAAAATTTGAATACTTTCGGCATCTGAATTGCACACGCCACTGTAATCAACAAAGAAGGATCAATTTTATGAAGTACCGGACACTCTGGAGACCTGCCCTACTGGATATATATTCATAACGCAAGCAACCGGAGCTGGTTATGATATAAATTGTTAGCTAAAATTCTTGTTTTCTACCAAAGGCTTTGAGTAGAACTAACAAATGGTCTTGATCCCAACTAGCAACGACCACATATTATATTGCAGACAGGATATATGTATAAATTGCGGAAAAACCCAATTACCACGTATGATGCGGTCACTACGAACGAAACTTGGCTCAGGAAACTCAATGTTTCGGCGCGACCTTGCACACGTTGAGCTCATTTTAAACATTAGAGCAAGACGCACTTAAATATTTGCGCGGCGTCACAACTAATTAAAGATAAAGGTGGTTTGCATCCGAATTCGTGTACTTACCTGTACCGAGGTCACGATGGTTCCATCGGAGAACCTCTCAAAAATTAGATAATTATTTCAGGAAATCTCTCGCCAAAACCCAAGCACTTAAAGCTTTTGCGTCCGGAAGCCGAGGGAGCAGTTGTACACCTAGTGAGTAGATATTGCTCAGCACTAAGGTATCTCAGCTAAGGCAAGATGATACGTCAGGCGCTATAGCTCTAGCGCACAGCGCGGTTGTGATGCTAAAGCCGCCACTCTCTAGCATGCAATTGAAGATTGCGAATCATATATGAAATGCCCGTTGATTCCTAATGCCATAACGCATGTGCGTTCGGGTTGGATTGTTAAAACGGATTCTCACGAGCTGTGCTTTAGTACAATATTTACGGCAGCGTCTGCTTCACTGTGCGTTACACAGAAGGCAGACACGTTTACATGTGGAGCAATAGCTACTGCGCGATTATTTTTTGCGCTAGAGATAGTTCTGAAAGCCAGCCCTGGCGCTTTAGCGGCGACAACTTCATACTCTTGAATATCTTAACAGGGAGACTTCTCTGACATTGAGCATTTGGCTAGGCTAATGTCGCTCGTCTCTCCAATGAAGCAGGTCTTGCATAAAGCTAAGTTTTCTATCTTAATTTCGCGAATACGGAGCAAATTTGCAGCTTACAAGCATTTTACCGATAATTTTCCCGGTTTACGGTAGTGAACTGTACTAAATGTTCTTTCATCGTTGTGATAGCAAATTTGGTCGTTTATTAGGAATGGGGGGGTGAATGGAAGCATGTTGAGCTTTTCCATTACGTCAGTCTAATATTTTCATTACACTTTACATTCCGATCCAATTTAAGACCAGAGACTGTAGACAGTCGCTTACTGAAATTCGTTTATATCCGGCATGCCTCTTCTGAGTGGAGTGCTAGGTTACTTCGTCACAGTCGATAGCGATATTACCCACGTAGGTAAATTATCGGCCCCAAGTCTCGTAAGACTTCAGTAGGGACTGTACGTCCTTCTACCATCTGTTGGACGAGCGGTGTGTACTAATTTAATAGCTTTCTGGCTCTGACGGGTCTCAGAAGGTGGCTGTACTTGTGGCCTTTCCAGCTGCAAAGCAGATAATACGCATTAGGTCGCTTGATCTCTACGAGAAGGCTTTATAGTCGAGCGCTTAAGAGCGCAAAGCTTTGTGCCTATGGTAGCGTCAACTGCTGCGTCTAAGCCGAACACTTTCCACCATTACAAATACTTGATTTGAAAGAAAGCATACACTTCTTCAGTAGAAAAGCTCAAGATGACTGCAATGCCAGCTTTGATCTTGCAAGTCATTTTTGCACTCTACTCTGGGTGGCTAGATCAGAGCTGAGCGTGACCTGCATAACTTCTTTACCTAAGTGCTGCATTTTCTTGAATTGATTTGGCGGTCTGCCCTAAACATTTAGCGGGCAATGCAATTGCTTACAAGGTCTACCATAAGCACTGTCATCTTGACTTTCTTGGAAAATATTGCTCTAGCAATGGACGCCATCAACTTTAAATTAAAAGCTCGCGTTTCCCTTGCTTTTAAAAAAGGGAAGCATAGGCGTTTGTGAGACTCAAAGTTTGTGAAACGCTTTGACTGTTATAATTAAGAACTCACAGTACGTTTCTGGCTCGAATGCAAGCACATCCTTGTCTCGTCTCAAGAACTCTGAAGATTGCTGACAGGAACCACGCTTTTAAAAACAAGGCTAGTTAGTAGGGGAGTGGCGTCACTCTTGGAAGGACCAATCACTGATACCCACCATTTTTTATCTTTAAGAAGCTTGACAATCTTAAATAAATGCACGTACCGCTTATTTAGGCGGAAAAGATCACTTAAGATTTTGGTAGACTGCGACGCGTCGGACTTTTTCACGTTATAGTAGCGATTACACTCAGCCAAACCAAATTTTTCGACAGAAAAGAAATTAGGTCTGTATTCGAATGGCAAATTGTACGGTGTGAGGCGTCTCTGAGGTTGAACAACCTGGCAGTGACATTTTCTTGAAAACGAGTTCTTTTATTTGCTGTTGAAGTTGACAAGCTTGTTTGATCCTAGGCATGCCGTGGCTAGAGAAGCATCAGCTTTAATTTGGCTGGTAAGGCAAATTTATGGGAGTGATCCACCGTTACGCTCAGCAGGTCTTTCTTGTTCGTTTTTAAACTTATTTATGGGTTTAGCTTTTTCATCCGTCCGACGTTTTTAAAGAGAGAATGATGAGCACACAAAGACCTTCATTGGCGGGTAGCCGAGAAGCACTATCAGCGATGGTTGTCAAGGATAGTTAGTAAGTTTCTTAGACGTATCAGTATGGCAACATAATTTACCGACAGGAGATAATATTGTCTCTTACGCTGGCAAAAAAAATGCAAGAAAAGAGCCGCGATGCGATACAAAAAAAATCTCGGGGAACCACGAACAATCTCTAAGACAAAATGGAAACCACGTTCGCAGACCTCATTTACAATCCGGCTTATTACTGTGTGAGCAGGCGGCTCCAAAAAGAGACAGTGTCAGGCAGAAAAGTTGATACTTTAAACGACAAAAAATCCTTCCAAAACTGGTCCATTCTTAGCCTGAAATGTATTTGCGCAAATCCATAGGCGGCGTACTTTGTGCCTGGGCTTAGAGATTCGGATGTATCTAAGAAATTGCTTTTTTTTAAACAAAAATACTCGAATGTATTTTTTTAGGGACACCCCATTAAAACTTCTATATGTTAGGCACAATATTGACCCCATGCCAGGCATCTCATTAGGATCTGGCATTGCTACAAGAGCAATGTGAGTATATGAATGCTTCATCGTTAAAAGCTCAAAAGTTGGCATGGTCGGAAGTCATAACTTGACAGTGCACGCATTCACATGCACGCTGAGCATGAGACAAGGGTACATGCTTATAAAGCTATATTGCTCCATTTATCACCGCATAGCTCGACACTAGCCTTATCATGCTGCATTAAAATTCATTAGTCACCAACTTTCGGTGAACAAATGTGACAACAATTGCAAGCAAATCCCAATGTGACGGCACCTACAAATCCAAAAATATATGGGAAGACAGTACTTTGTCCGGATGCACTTTGTATAGTGTACTTGAGTTGGTAAATGATTATTACCGAATTAAGATGGATAAAGTTGGATATATCTCCATGGTAGACACTGAGAAAATCGTCATCGAAGTACTTTATAATCCAACAAGAGCTATAAACTGATCAACACTATGTGGCTGTAAATGATCATAACGGAGCTTTACCTACACATACTTTGACGATAAATCCCTATGTAGCCGTTTTGCAGAAAATCACGTGACTTTTGAGGCGCGTAAAAGCCACCCAAGAAAAACTTTTCATGTTGAAAAAACCCAATTAACTTTATTCTAACAGCTATTGTGTCTTTGTGGTGAAGAAGATTAAAGTTCTCGGATGCTTCATACACAGCAATAACCTGTTCTCCTTTGTCGAAGATAACAAAGCTATTTTGCGTCATTTACGACGCTTCCCACCATGTTATCGGCTGCGCGCTACTACAACTCGATGGGGACGGTCATAAGCAAGTTATTTTTTTCATCAAAAGACTTATGGGTGCCAACTCGTAATTCTTCTGCTTGTTGTAAGTAATTTCTTGCCAATATGTATGCATTGAAAAAGCTCCGATTGTATATCCTAGATTCTAAGCCCTCTGCGTTCACTTTAGACCTTACAGACGGCGAAAAATTCGCCTTCCATGCCCCGACGAGTGACAATACGTCTGCCACTATTCACAAGGTATGACTGTCGAGTTGAACACAATCCTTGCGTGTAAAATGTATCTTCCGACGCGCTTTTGCGCAAAATCTGTGAAGTGGCTCATTTTAGAAGCGCCAAACCTTTATTGACAAATGAATCTGTCAGACATACAGCACTGACGTTGTTCTAAGGCCATTGGTACTTTTCCTTTTTGCAAGCAAGATTGCCAAAGTCACGAACCCTTCGATGCTACTTTACTACGAGTAATGAAGTGGCACATCATATGAAGCACCAGGAAGGCTAGGGCGAGATGTAGTCCTAGCGGATGGAGATGTTAAGTAAAATATACTTCTGAAGAGATTTTGTGCTCACAACAGTGACCATCCAGGTCAACTTTTTTCTCTGTCTATATTACAAGCTTCACAAAAAAATGGTAGGCAAATTAATAAAAACATGTAGGATCTGCCAAAGGATTGCATCCGCACCTCAAACGTCAAGTCATTAACAGAGACTACTTGCACTAGCAGACTGCTTGAAGTCGACAAGCTTAGAGCCTTTGTCTTATCGAATGCTGGTGGCAACATAGGCATTGCAGTGTGCCTCCTACAACGATACCCGTCTGAAAGATGTTTCAACCGAAAACAAAAAACGAAGTTTTTCGTGAATGCGGCATAACAAAATTATGGCACTCCGAACAGGATAAAGGCCCATGGCTTACCGCTGCGTTTGCTTAAAAATCTAATTGCCCGCTACACCAAATTATCTACGACTCGATAGCTAGACTTAAGAGATAGACCTTAAGCTAGAAAGCACACTGCGTAGCGTGTGTGCTGAGATGACATATTTGTAAGCCACAAGCTAACAACACATAAGTTTGCACTTAGCAAAACGGATCACGAGTTGACTGGCTCGGCCCCCTATATACTTAAAAATCACCCTAGTCAAGGTTGCCCCTATAATTAGCGAAGACGCTTCAAAATTAGTAGAGAAGCTCGGATTCGTTTCACTCTCAAATTTCTGATAAGAGCTTATATTCCTTATGGAAATTTCACAAAAAGTTGACCGAGCTATCAGGTAATAATTTTATCCGTAATAACATAGTATCTTAGATGACAGCAATAAATATATTTACAATCCTGATATGCCGTAGGACCATCGACTTTTGAGAAATGATGTCGTCGCAACCAGCTTTTTACGTATGTCGTAATAGATGATTCAATCAGTAAGTCTTTGTCCTGGGTATATTTTTTGAAGTCTTTTAGTAACTCTTTGAAGCGCTGTCCCATCACTCGACAATATCAATAAGGCACGTATGGTTCACCATAGGACGGCTAAAAGCCTCAATATCTTGGACGTAAGTAAGGCAAAAAATTGTGCATTTCGGGCACCCACTCACTATGAAGTGCAGCAACTTTGCGACGCAACTCGGACAACTTGCACTTAGGATTTGTATGGACAAAACATCTGTGACTCGCATATCATTTACTATAGTGTAGTCGTCATATTCGTCTGTAGGTCACTAATCATTGTATTAAGATCACGAAGCAATATGTTTGTCAACTACGATTTGCTGACTTAATCCAGCGACAACATTCAGCGGCAACATATGTGATAAAATAGCTAATGTCTTACGTGAACTGATAATTCTCTCTCGCAACTCGCTTATCCCCTGCTGTTGGCCACGCTGATTTAAGTTGTAGAATTTGATAATCGATTCAAACATTAGTTGGAATGGGCTTAGCTTTTCGTGCAAATCTTGTCTACGGTGAAAGATGGATACCTGTAAAAGTAGAAAGTCGATAACGCTCTTCAATTTTAAAAAAATTAAAGTTAAGCTCAGTACTCTATCGTATATCTTCTATTGGGTTCGAAGGATAATGTGAAGGCAAGACACCAAATCGCTCTGATACAAACGATAGACTGGCTAGCTTTGCTCCGCAAAGTTGATACGCGCCTGCACTAATATGGATGAATCCGTCATCTAGCCAAAACTGACCTCGATGAGTTCATATGAACTGCTGTATTTGCGTAAGCTGTGGGTTAGAATGCGAGCTGATATACAGCTATATCAGTATAACCAGCCGTTTTCGCTTTTGGCCTTAGTGGCAATCGAGCTTTACAAGCCCACTGCTGAATGCTAGATAATTGTTGTAGGATATTTACCCTACAGGGGACTCTATCGGTAAGGCTAACAAAGTTCAATCTAAATTTTGAGATGTAAGCATTATCTTATGTCTCGGTGTTAAGCCTACACGTAATTTTTGGAGTCAAGCAGATAGCGATCTGCAGCTCGTATCAGCTCTAAATATAAAGCAAAGGTCAATGACCAGTACTCACATTTTCACAAAGCATCAGACTTGCTCTACCTTGTGGCACCATACTCTACACTTAAGTTGTTGAAACGGGTCATTGGTAAACTTACTTGTCTAAGAAGTGTAGACGGACGGAACAAGCAAACAGTCTTGATTGGTCCCAAAGGGTACGGCCTTGGTTCACAAGTACTTCGCACGATCGGTGCGCGTCATTTTTCAATAATGAGTACACTTCGATGAACAGAATACGAGAAAGTTGACTGCGTCGATGTCGCCGTTGTCTAAGGATGATACCCCACCCAAATCAAAGCCGATCGTAATATGCGTGCTTTTTTGTAAAATGAAATCTTCTACTATGCTTCAATGCGGGCAAAATGGTCACGATGTCTGCCGTACTGCAAAACTATTTTAAAAAAGTGACTCTGGTTGTCTGGAAGGCTCGTGGGCAAGCACTTTAATAGAAATTACGTAGTTGGGGTGGTACTTTTCACCGTGGGTGAGCTATAGCATCAATCGGCACAAATTTTCTCGCCGCCCTACTATGCGAATCGCGTGAAAGTGCGCCTCCTTGCAATCTGTTAGGGAAAGAAAGAGCTCAGGGACTTCAATCAAGAAACCGAAAACCTCTCTGTGCAGGATGGCCAGCACTCCTCTTTCAGAGGTAATAGCATGCTCCGAATTACGGATCAACTGTGCGCGTGCACGAACCGGTGGGAGGTATATCATGTACGTCTGACCTCCTATGAAAAGGCCTTCAAAAGGGCAATGAACGTCAAATTCGGCTGCCCAGTGAAACGGATTGGAGGACGCGGTCCGGGCCACATATTAGTGGCCCAACGATTTCAAGAGGGTGGTCAAGCATGTGAGGTCTGCCAAAGGCAGATCTCGCGGCTTACACGTCGGCTCTTGAAAGAACCCTACCTGTACCAGCAGATTGCTAGAGCTTGATAAGCCTCAACATTGTACCCTTGGCCCGCGGGAGGCTAAGGCAATTCCGGCACAGTGGCGTTTGTACGTCAAATGGTGCGTTTGGCATCTGTTCCAGTAGCATGCTTTAAGATAAATCAACAGGGCCATATATAGATACTATGGCCTTCCGAACACGATGGTGTCGGATTTGAACATGCAGCTCACCACTGCTTTTTGGGAAACGCTGTTTTACCGTTTTGATATTCGCTTGTTGATTTTTACACCACACTATCCATCCATAGACAGAAGATTTTCAGGCGAAAAAGATCAACCTTGTGCAAGTAAGCAAAGTGCGCAGCATAAAGGCTGAGGTGCTCAATTTGTGAGCCGACCAAATATCAAGGATTAAGTTTGCAATTAACACTGCGGCTCACACATCCTCTGTGTCTCATAATCTTCTCCATAAATGGGCTAAACCATTTCAAAGCTTCGCTAGCTTTTAACACGAACGCTATCGAAAGAAGCGGGAGAGATGCTTGAAAAGCCTTTGTCTCTGATGTGAGACAAGCACATAACTACCTGACTTATCAGCAGAACGAAGATAAGACGGCAAAAGTGAATACATGAAAAGGTAAACTGAAATTTTTTGTATTTAAAGTGGCACTGATCTCTAATATACTAAAACAGAACGCAAGTTCCTAACCCAAAAAGCACACACCAACGTTAACGCCTTAAATAATCACTCCGATTCACAAGCAGCTAGGGATAAATGTTATTGCTCCGTGACTGGAACGCATCGTATTGCCGCGTTCCCCACGCATTATAGCTCTTGCGCAGTAAGTGATCGACACAAAGTTGCGTCCCTCGTCGCGAGAGCCCAAGGCACAGTCGCGACCGCAAACTCGAAACGACACGGGCAAGTTTCGTGCCTTGAAAACACGGAAACGGCGAGTTTTGGCCCGTCGTTTGCAACAGTGCCACAATCTCCGACTGGTACTTTTGCAAGACCAAGAGACCGTCGTATAAACAGCGTCGGAAATATCGGTACCCCGGCGATGCTAATCCGCCCATGACATCGACCATCTCCTTGGTGAGTTTAAACGGCGCATCTTCGAGACTAAAGACACCACCGGGCGCAATGCCCAAGATAAAGCCAAAATCAATGTGAATCACGCGCCCGTCGGCATTCAGCAAGATATTGCCATTGTGACGGTCTTTCAGTAACAAGACGTGGCTCACGAGCGAGTACGCGGCCATACTTTCAATAAACCGACGTTGCGCCGCACGAAAGTCCGGACTGGAATCGTCGCCGTACACGTTCGAGAAATATTGCGCTAACGTCTTTCCCGGATACGTCTTTTTCAAGTGATCCAAGGAACACGCGTCGGTAATGGTTTCCAATAATCCAATGTTTGCTCCCGTGGCGACAATCCGGTACGTGCGCAACCACAAATGAGGCGCTTCAAACTCAAAAATCGACTGGAGTTTTTGAATCAATTGCATCGTAAACACTTCTTGCCGTAAATCATCGTTGGTTTTCACAATCACGGAAAAGAGAGTCCAACCGGGAAGATGACCCATGGGACTCTCGCGCTGAATCCGCGCTTTCCGGTCATCCCAACTCTCGCCAAAGACTTTGCTGTCGTACACGAAATTCTCGCCACCAAAGCGTCGAAACCGAGGTCCAGTCCCTGTTGTAGTCCCACGACTCGACGGTGGCCTCATCTCTGAAAAGCGTCGCCCAGTTCCAGGCACAAAACCCTCCTCTTGCCGATTTCGATCCTCGCTTTCATTTCCCCAACAAGACCTTTCGTCGGGCGTTGGAAAGGCAGAAAAAGCAGTCTGAAGCGCCAGGGGTCCGACAGGAACACTGCTGGGCGTAGGTGGCAGCTCGGTCGACTTGCTATACGGTGACACCATGGCGTTGCTATTAGATCCAGCCGACGTTTCCACTTCCTCCGCTCCAGCGGCTTCAAAAAACGTCGAGTTGCGCGGTTGCGAGCTAAAGGCAAACGGACGCAAGTGACGGTCGTGGACCCCAAGGCCACCCCGTTGGAGGGGTACCGTTTCGACAAAAATCAACGTCGGCGCACGCATTTTCGTCGAAAAGACTTTGCCTTCGGTGGGTGGGAGGCGGACGACTTGGTACAATTCGTCCGACGCGGCACTCAAAGGGTACAGCGCTGACGATTGCAACGTATGATTCAAGGCCTCCAACTCGTGCGTCAAGTACTTGCTACGGTCGGCAACGGGTTGCACGTGGCGTAATCGTTCACTCATGGCGGCAAGGGATTGGACAAACGCTACTTGTTCCAGCACCAGCGCTTCAATGCCCGAATCGACACACTCGCCCAGGGACTCGTACAAGATCTTGGATTGAAAATCACACAATTGAAGCCCCGACGCGTCGAGTTCCGCTGCACACTGTTGAAACTCGGGCACGGTCGTTGCATTCAACCACCGCTCAATCATCGAATCCGGTTCCAGCCGCTGCAAGTGGTCCATCTGGGCATTCATCTCGCGCAGCTCGGCCAGAATCTGCGCCAATTGATGTTCCGGGCAATCGGCAAAGACCAAGTTTTTCCACATGCCAAAGACGTGGGCACTCGCTGGCACGGTCGAGTTGGGGTAGAGGAACCCAAGCAGCGCAAGCAGCGTGTGAGGACGCAAGGTCGGAAGAGTGCCGTCCCCGACACAGGCCTGGACGTGCCAAATCGTCTGCAGTGCGATGCGCGGACAGCGCCGGCAGATGGCCCGGATGTACCGTTGGAGGTAAAAGAGTTGCGCGACACACGTTGGCATGGGCTCGGCGTCAAGGCATTGGACGAGGTGCAAGAGCTGGTACCACAGGTTTTCGACCCGGTCGACGCACGTTTCGGTATAGAACGGCAGCCGTGCACACGCGACTTGAAACAACTGCGCCTTCTTCCGCGTTTGATACAGCACTTTGATCGTGTGCGTCAATGTCAGGGGTTTCACCCGCAAGGTCCGGATCAACGCATCGTCGTGCGCCCGTCGGACGAGGGCGTGGATGGCCACGTTTTGCCGGATCAAAGGCCGGAACGCGTGCTTGGTCGTGTGTAGAAAGCCAATAAAGTCTTGACGTTGCGCACAATGGTCGCAACACGCGCGGGTCGAGCGGAGTCCAAGGTGGTGGAGACGAAGGCCACGGTGGCAATGACGGGCACAGAACGCCCGGGCACACGAGCCACAGACGACCCGGCGCGTCCAGAGCGGTCGAAAACGGACCAGACACTCGGAACAGCGCATCAAGGACGGACCATAGGACACACCGGACGACGCGGAGAGAGTGGACGTGACGTCGGAACTGAGGGCAGGGCGTTCGTGCACGGTACAAGGGGACGGCGAGGGGATTAGTGGCTGGCGCAGGTCCCCCGGGACAATCCGCCGTCGACCGTCTTCTCGATGCACGGCCGCCACGAGGTCGGCGGTACTTTTAGACCATACGAGCGCTCGTTCCAATTGCGCGAGCCACAGTTCGCGGTCTCGACGGGTTTTCGCCGCACACAAGAGCAAGCGCTTGGAGGTTGTACGGATGGCAAACGGCTGGTCATACGAAGACAGCGCGCCGCGGCCGTCCCAGGGCTCGAGACTCTGGACCCAGACCTCGCCACGCAAGTGCGTGTCAGTGTCGGCACACTCTTTTCGACGATACCAGCGCAACCGTGCACCTTGGAGCACACAATAGCGCCACGACCCCATGTACAGACTGCTCGCGTATCGCTTGCGGAGGTACCCCCCAAACGTACACGGTGGCGCGTGGGCCTGGGCGAGCGCGAGGGCCTTGTCGCGTGGCGACGTCAGCGCTTCAATGGCCCCCAGCGGCGTCTCTGGCAGCAGCCGGACGTCCTCCACGGACGGACCCGGCATGGGCCCAGTCAACGTTGGGGGCATGGGTCTGATTTGTAAGTGAGGGTCTTTGAACCCTCTCTTAGAATAGTACCGGTACGTGACTGAATAGAGATCGGGCGATACTAGACCGAGTTAGAGAGTGAAAGGTGATAATGGATATTTTGTCTTATGTCCATCACCGCTGCTTCGAAGGGGGGCTAGGGGCTGTTTTCATGCGGCGAATCAGCGGACGAGTGGTGGGGCTTTTGGTTAATCCTATCCTGTTTATATGACCATGCCTTTATTTTGTCTAATCAAACCATGAATTCGTGGTGGTATCATTGTTGACAATGTTTTCCGCTTTGAGACAGGTCAGCACTTATTTAGAAGAATCAGGATACGTTACAAACTATCATGGGGGCTACAAGGAGAGAAACACGAGAATATCTGCACGGATAGCGTTCTTGTTGCTAACGACTGCATAAGCCAGCGGATCTGTACGAAGACTCGCTCTGACAGCGGCGCCGGAGGTAGCTGATCGAGTTTGGTGAATGCGCAAATGCTACGCGGTGAGTTAACTTGATTGCAACCCAATATCGTGATAGTGGTCAAAGCGAAAAACTCAATCTTCACCGCTGTCTCGACGTGCGCCGCCTTACATTTCAAATGTTGCTTTCGGATCACAAATTGTTTTGACAGCAACATGGCCTCACCAACTCAAATTGAAGGACCCGAAGGGGATCTTCATTACAACGATTAACTTCTTCAAGAACTTGGCGCTGCTTGTCACTTACACCGATTAACGACTACGTCAGCATCGACCATTTACAGGAAAAACTTGCGGGTTCGGTACATTTAAGCTTTCACTCGCGCAGGTTCGTTTTCATCGGGATCTACATGTAGTCAAGATCAAGCATTATTGGATGTATACCTCGCCATTCGAACTCATACGCACCACCGCAGTCATCGCCTTCTTTTCTCGCTGGTCCTTTGCTTCTTCGTTGGCGCCATTGTGGTCAAAGTGATTTGGAAAGGAAAACCCAGAAGAAAAGTGTTCAATACACATGTTTAGATCAAACGCGCACCCCCTCGTCCGCTCCTCGTCCGCTCATCTATCTACCCCTAGACACCATTAGAGGCAGCGACGATGCACTATAAAGTATATCAACAGCTGCACAGTAATAGGCCGGCGGCACATATTGTGTTTGCGAGCGTAAACTTCATGGCCAAGCTCAATACTCTCTGCTTTTGTAATCACGATTTGGGTCAATTAAAACATAACATGCCCCCCTATACGTTCAAAGAGTGCCAAAGATATGTATAAAACGTTTTTGTATTAGTAGCCACCTTGAACCCTACAATACAATACAACAATGCACAGACGCATTTGAGTCATAACTCAGCGAATAACGATTTGTTTAAAGAGCTGAGACGGCGTGCGGCCACAGATGAAAAAAATCAATCTATCTTCCTAGACCACCAAGAGCTCCGCATGCAATGCATTTGAACAAAGTAAATAAATTCCACAATATTCTGTCGTGGTCAATATTTCTTTAAATATTTTTTCGTCACCACATCGCACAAATCGTAATAATGTACTAACAATGATTAGTTTCTCGCTTTCTCACTGTTTTGCAGCTTGCTCTATTGCTACGATAGATCGTGTTCATTTATTTAGATTGCCTCATTAGTTGCTAAAGCTATTTAATTATAGTATACTATGGCGCACACAATTGGCTACTTTCTTACTCGAATAGCGATATACCGCTTGTATCTTGATACGCAAATTTACAAACTTACACAAGCGGCACTAGAACGAGCGAAAACCTAATACTGAGTGCATCAATTTGTATCGATGCGCACACACAACGCTACAACGCGGCTCTTCTTTAGGTTGTGATGTTCTACTCTACTTCTGATACGAATGCTGCACGCTATTAACTGTTCAGGTTGATGCAAGCGTCTCATGCGGATCTTGCTGAAATGCCAAACGATAACTCTCGATACACGTTATGGCCTCATGTTGCATGCACGAGTTGAAACAAATAAAGTCATGACTGCAATCAAAATTTCTCAAGCACTTGAGTGCGTGTGATTGGCTAAGATCATTGTGTTATGATGGCGGATGGTGCTCGCATGTTGTGATCACGTCAAAAAATACTCAAGGACAGGACGGAGTACGAAGGACGTTATATGTAAAGGTGGGATAGCGTTACTAGTATGACACGAGCATTAGTTACAGCTGCATACGATTGGATTTTGCGATCAGAGCGATAGGCTGCCGAACCCTTATAATCCTATAGAAATTTAAATGAAAAGGCAATTGGCAGAGAGTGTGAGACTTGAAGACACTAAAAACCAGAAATGGGATTGGCTGAGTGTTTACAGCTTGAGTAAAGAAGCGTGGTCAATACGAAAGCTACTGGGGCGTTGAACTAGGTCTAACTCGCGTTTACGCTGCTATAGTATACACGCGTGTAAAGAGTACAAGCTGCTCCGTAGCCCCACGTCGTGCTTCTACCGGTTAATCAAGCAGCACATAGTGCGACGTTGGGCTCGAAATGGGTGACCTTCGATCCCGTGCCGAGGCCAAAGCGATACGATGCAAAGCTATTGTAATGAAGACGTAGCAACTTGAAATCCAAAATATATTTTGTGGATTTATTTCTCTCTCGCAAAGTGTGAGGTTGCAACAATTTATGCGAGGAGAGATGTACAAGAGCAATGCTTCAATACGATTTGTCATTTGAACTAAAATAATAAAAAGAACATTTTAGCGATATACATAGGCTCAAATTGTAAACTGTACACTTATATTCTTACCGTCTGATGTGGCTAGTACAATCGTACTCGCTAAAGTGCCTTGGTCCGCTCATCAGCTTTTCCAGAGCGTGTAAGGTAAGGACGAGCATGAAGGCGGGATTCGCTCCGTCGATGATATGTGGAGCTCTCTGCCTCTCGTACATGTCAGCTAGTGTGGGGTCGCAAGACTTTGGGACTTTGGGCGACTCAATCGCTGCGGCGACAGAAACTGACGCCACGGAAGTGAAAGCGCCCGTGACTTTGGCACCCGAATTAATGGACGCAGCCGGTATCACAAATGGAGCAATTGAAACGCCCGAGAGCGCGAAAACTGGTTTGTCCATTTCAGGTTCGTCGGTTCCGGAGATTCCCTCGTCGATTCCAGCAGAAAAATCGAATGGAGATCCCAACAGCTCAAAAGGAGAGCCAATGTGGGCTCCAGTGCCATCAAGCGGCTCGCCAGCGAGTACATCAGAAGACGATCCTGACAAGTCGACAACAACTGCACCACCTTTTACCTCTTTTTCTCAAACGGAAACTCAACAGCCGACTGAAGCTCCTTATAACGACGCAACACAAGATTTTCCACCCGGACCGAGTACGGATGGGCAGGGTCAGTGGTCACAAGCTCCTACTAATGGTGGCTTGTGGCAGGGAAGCTGGGGTTCGACCACACCCATTCCAACATTAAGCAATGGAATAAATCCTCCTCCACTCGCTGGGATTCCATCGGTACCTTCATCATCTTCTGTATCCAACTGCAAGGTTCGTCGCGCGAGGCACTGAGTAGTCGATTCTGTAAGGTAAATAGCCACATTGTTGCGTTGAATGAGGGTTACTTGTTGTCAAAGGGTATTTACCATACTGTAACTTCTGCGGAAATCTTGTAAAATTTGTAAAACGGTCAAAACCAAATTTCATTCTAGAGTCTCAACTTTTGGTTGGGGTACATCCTTTTAAAATCTGATTCTTTAATCTTGAAATGTAAGGACGCAGAGCTGGTAACAATCGTAGTAGATGGACTTGAAGACTCTGCTACCAAATGCCCATCATTATAGTCAGGACAAAATTTGTTCTTTGTATGGATTTCATTTTGGAAGCTACAGCGTCTCATCGCGTGTTACGTACTCCTGGCAGACTTAATCTTCTATCGCATTCAAATAATGTAGACAGCATGCGGTGTGTAAAATTGTGGTTGTGAGGACAGGAGGCGATGCCGAGTGGAAGGAGCAGGTCACGGACAAAGGCACTGCGGCCTTTTACTCCAACGAGAACGAGAACCTGATTTTAAGCGCGAATCGTAGAATAATAATTTAAAAATAAAGTGTTTTTTTTTACATGACGTGTTATTGTCACCAATCGAATTGTTAGCGGTCTGTATTACTAACAAAAAGCTATTGAAGTTGGGCTAGATCTTGTAAAAAGTAATTGCGGCCATTAGTTACCATGTAATAATGATTTTTAGGCCAGCAGATTGTGTGTTGCTGCACGTTCATTTCAAGTGTGCAAGTGCAACCTTGTGGCAATTTTAAGCTTAGACTGCCGACATCTTCGCTGTTCGCGCGCTTTTCGGCGTGCATCTTCATATTTTGCGGCAGCAGTAGGGTGATCGAGCGATAGCAGCGGGCTCACCATTGGAATTAAGCAAAGAGGAAGCTGCTGCCCACATGTATTTCCGAGATGATCATGAGTCGCCATAGAGTATGAGTGCGGCTCATCGCTTTGCTCATCCAGTGCGAATTGCGTCCTTGTACCCACTTGCTGGCACTCCTCAAGCTTGTTCCACGACGACACGCTCGTCATTGTGCTGGAAACGACCCTCATGTGTTCTCTATCTCCCTCCTCCTTGAGGAAAACATTGAAAAGGGTCCTGTCCTTTTCCGGCTTTTCAAAAGGTAAAGTGTACCTCCTCAATGTAACCTCCTGATACTCATTGATTGCGACCGCACACTGGATATGATGATTGTGTAATGCAACGTGGTACGCGCTCTCCCCGCGTACATTGATAATGTTTGGATTAGCCGCCGTCTCAAGTAATGCACGCACGTTCTCAAGACATCCACACCCAGCAGCTACGTGAAGTGCAGTGTTTCCTTCGCTGCACTGAGCATCAATCCATTGGTCCGTCAACAATTCACACAATAAACAGAGCGTTTCTAGCCCAGAACAACAGGCGGCAGCGTAGTGCAAAGCTGTCCAATTATTGTCGTCTCGTTTGTCAGGAATAGCGCCCCCATCACATAATATGCGCAGCATCTGGTGTTTCACCACATATTGTAAAAGATATAAAAGATTACAAATTGGTTAATAATCACCTTTACGTCACCAGCATTTGCCGCAGCATGGAAGGCTGTAACTCCAAGAGCACACGACGCATTCACTTGTATAGTCGGAGCGTTAAGGAGAACATTGGCCGTATTCAGATCTCCTGATGCTGCAATTTGAAGCAACGGTCTTTCTCCACTAATCAAGCAGTACAAGGGTAAAATTAAGCATTAATATAGCGACAGTTAAAACGTACTCGTAATTTTGATGATTGCAGTCGAGACCAAAATGAAGCAATTTTGCGACAATAGCTGCTCTTTTGTCCCCAAACTTTCGACAGATGGCCCAATGAATTAAAGTATTGCCATTGTCGTCGCAAAGACACTGAAGCGGCAAGTCACGGCTTAGTGTTTGCAAGACGGAGTAAAGTGTACATTCCAAGATGTCGCTCGAGCTCTGTCGTATACGCGATGGTAGCAACAGTGAAAGGTGGTTGAACATAGTAGAAACCGACCAGAGATCTGAGCAAGGTACTTCAAATGCTAACGCCCCAATCTGTGAACATTGCAAGTAATTGCCAAGCACTTCCTCCCATTGAAAAGCACCTACTTTTTGACCAGCTAAAGCCACATCGTCTAAGGTCATAGGTTCGGGTCGCCATTGGAAGACGACAGAACGGCCATCACAAGTGAGAAGTTCAAAGCTATCTACTGGTTCCTTCAGCACAGAAATCTTTTCAATACCAGCAAACGAAATACAATTTCTTTCCTCCTCATTCTTGTCGCTATCTCGACTCGGGCGCCACAAAAAACAGTTTTGTGATTCATTTACTTCACACCAGACACGTCGCGCTATTCCCAGCGTTGCAGCTTTTTGCGCCAAATCCTTTGGAAGGTCAACATGTATTGCGACGGTACAGTGCTGCAAATGCTGGAGCTCAAAGTCATGATTCGAGACCCAGTAAACACCACATTGATGGCATTTTCGCGGGTACTCCTGATTCATAGAAGTTGCTGAAAAGAAGTTCTTGGTGTGGCTACTTTCAACACGATTGCTACCCTCGGATGGAAACTTCCACAGATAGCAGCCAATGGGTACGAGGCCTACTAGTTGACCGACCTCTCCACGAGCTTCCAACGACGAGGCCACAGTCTCCGCTTCCTCCATTTGAGCAAGAGATTAAAGTAGAACCTTCATCGTTATTAGGGCATTGATAATTTTACATGCTCGTTAATTTTAGCTCACTCTAAGTGTTCTACTTCAAAGCAAAAGACTGTAATTTGTCAATAAACTCGGCGGCTCGTAGGATTTGCGCACCTTGTTGAGCTATATCCTCCAACATTAAAGCGTTTGTTGACTCTCTTCGACCAGGTTCTTCATAGGATAAAAGAGCCTCTTTCAATACTGTGACGTGGTAGCTTTTATCCAGAGCAGTGCGTACACAAGCCTCGACACTTTGAAGAGCTGAAATGCCCACAATTACAAGGTGTTTGACCCTTAAATTTTGCAGAAGAAAGTCAAAATTTGTGGCCGTAAATACGCTACAGAGCAAGCATAAATGTCATTTGCAGAGTAAAAAGTACAAAAGGAACGAGATACTCGACATACTTGACCCCTGTGCGTGGCAATACAAGGTCACTGTCGCGAGGTTTTATCCGTGTCGGCATCTGCGCTCCGTCGCTATGTTTGGGTACATATATGCCCGCGTGCTTATGAATTTGGGATCGTTCGCGACCATCGCAAGTCGCACTCTCCACTACAGAATAGACAATTTCCATGTTTTTACGTTCGCGACAAGCAAAGAGCACGTCTTGAACAGTCGGAATTAATTCAGTGTCGACGCAAACGTAATATGAAGGGTCACTAACGCGGGGGAAATGCTTCCTGCTCACTACGTCAAGAATACCCTCTTTGACATAATCAGCGTGTGGTAACGTGAAATAATTTTGCATATCCAAGACAAGCACAGCTGTTGTAGCCATTAAACACCAGTGCAACCTTGTCGATGTAGCTGTTTCGTCTTGGTTCTTACCCTTTTGACTTGGCTCGAGAATTTCTTTATCGGTTGAGTTGCTCGTATCCGACGTGTCATTGCTAAAACCTACGGCTTTGGTCACCTTCGGGGTACCCAGCCGGTTACGCAACAAAGTTGCCGCCTCTTGTTGCTGTTGCTCGCGGAGTTCCTCCCCATGCCACCTCGGTTGCTTATGTTGCTCCTGTTGCGCCAAAACTTGCGACGCAATTTCTGCACCAAGGAATCGAATTGTCACGTACAAGTCTTTGCGATCTAAATCCGCGTGACGAATCCGTGCAAAGATTTTACGCGACAGAGCTCTTGACAGCATCATCGCAGGAATTGTCACTCGCGCCAACATGTTATTAGGACAGTGTCCGCCGTCCATCACAAATGCCTCGCCTTTCCCTGCCCCAATAGTATTGGCCACTAACACGGCCACTGCGCCCGCTTGTTGCGCATGCCACACTTTCGTGACAAAATTGCACATGCCTCGTTGTACCACAGCAACTGTCCCACTTACTGCTAATGCATTGTACAGTGGCGTATGAGCAGTTACTGGCTGGCCTACAATTGCGTGTGCATAAATGTCCTGGCCTGTCCGTACACTGTACAGGCCAAAATCCGCCAGTGGACAGTATACGAGTTCACCATCGAGCTCAAGAAATGGCCAAAACATAAACAATTTTGCAACAGTGGCAATGTATTCAAAAGCCTTTTGCTAAACGGTCGCAAGTTGCGTCCGAGGGGGCGCGAAACCAGATCCAAAATCTCAAGCCACCCCGTTCATTTCTAATGACTGAATTTCTATCGTCCCCGCAAGCTTCAGACTATTTGCCGACCATTTCGCCGACACAAGCGCCGTGGACGCCTCAGGAGCTACAGACTCTACACGTTGGTCTCACTCAATTTCCAACCGATCAATACGACAATGTCACGCGTTATATCAAAATTGCTGCCACGTTGCCACGCAAATGTGTCCGTGATGTTGCTTACAAGGTCAAGGCGTTAGGGTGTACAGGAGGCCATCTCGTTGCCACAAAGCGCATGAAGATTAAACCCTACAAAGACCCGCTTCACCCATCGGCTGAACTTTTAGAAACGCGGCTCGCGGCGCTGTTGCAGGACAATGTGCTCGCACTTAATACGATGCGCACAAATTTACTGAACGGAAAAGTCCACGATCGGGCACAGATGCGAAACTTTCAAATCAATTGCGACACTGTGCTCTCTGCGTACGTGATCATGCGTTTAAGAACGTGGGGCGTTCAAGTGTTAATGCTTGTCCTATTTAATGTGTCGCTATTCTCTTCGTTAGGCTGGGCGACATTTGCACGTCGATTCCGCCGTTGCCACTGCAACTGGACACATCTCTCTTAGAGAACGAGCAAGACGAATACAACACAAACACTTCGTAAATCCAATGACGACTACACTCTATGTTAGATCATCACTCGTGTCTGCGACTGTGTTTCTCCCGTCGTCGTTCTCGCTCTTCCTCGTGTCTTCGATCGCGACTGCGACTCCGCTTTGAACGGTCAGAGTGCCGTCGTCGGTCTCTGTCCGACGATCGCGTGTCGTGTCGATTAGAGTGGTTGTCGTTTCGTATCGCTTTCAGTTGCTTTTTCCGCTTTTGCTTTTTCTCCTCTCCTGGCAAAGTGGGTCGTTTTCTAGCCCCTAACCCCAGCAATTTGTGTCGAGGTTGCAAAGTAGTACCCATATCGTCCGACTCCACGTCGCCAGTCCAGCCCATTCCACGTAAGAGCGCCGGTCCAAACGCTTCGACAGGCACGGACTCGTACACATCGCTGTGCACATCCGGTGCGTCGGGCCGCAATGCCACATCGTGCCGATATTTCTCTGCAACATCCTCCAACGCGTCAAGACCCGGTACGACATTTTGCTGCAAAAGAGGCCCTTTTGATTTAATCTTTTGCATTTGCTTATTGCTCGTATCTTGAAACAATCTCAAACGCTTGTTCTCTCTTTCAATAGGAATCACGAGGTCTCGATGACTCACTTCTGTTGGTGCGTGTGCTTGTGTCTCGGCCAGAATTTGGGCTGCTGCTTGCTCGTCCACCGAGTTGCCCAATTTACCATTCGTTCCAGGTATTTTGCCCTTTTCAGGACGTTTTGGGACTTCGTTCCAGACATTTGTTGCCAATAACGGAATGACTAGTGGCTTTTTACCGTCCTCCGTGAGCGCTACCGGCGCGGTAGAATCAAAATTAGTGACAAAGACCTTTGAAGGTGCCTTAGAAGTAGGGGGAGTGCAGTCTGTAAAGCCCGCGGATGCCTCTAATGCCTTCTTCTTGCCCTTCTTCAGCGTGAAGCCGCCGAGCTTCATGACTTTTTAAAGGCCCTAATTCGTATTTTTGTCTCCCAAAGTTACATATTTGATATGCTGGCAATAAAAGCCGTATAATACCGGTAATTTCACTTTTCTGAGGACTACCACTCTGGAAAGGGTTTTGAGAAACTGTCAACGTCTCGCACCTGTCCCGCTATCCCCGTATAGAGCATCGTCGGGGCCTATGACAAACCTTTTTTCACACGATAGAAGCTGTACTAACAGTGTCCGACTTGAGCGCAAAGAGGGTGACGGAGTCACCCTGCACCTTGCACAGAGGAGCGTGTAGGAAGACGTGCGATTATTCAGTGAAAATGCGTTTACCAGTTTTGGTTTCAAGAATAGTGACGTCTGAAGAAGTCTAGAGCCTTCTTTATCAATACGATATGTATATTAATCCTAGCTATACTATATTTTGAGCAACTAGAATTTGTTCCGCAGTACAATATCCAAATCATTGTTTTTCAAAAGACATCAGTCTGAAAATTGATTTAGCTAAAAAAAGGTGTGCATTGATTTACAGGATGCCTGTATCGCAAGTTTATGTAGCGGTCAGTTGCTTTCCACCACCATGTCTTAGACAACATCTAATAAGGTCATTTATTTCTCTCTAACTCATTGTTTGAGAAGTCAATTTCGTCATACCGATGATCAAACATGCAGCAAAAAAGACTATCAGCCGGCAAGGTCATCAATCATTAAGCCCCAAAATTCAATGCTTAAGCTGCATTGAATTTCCGAGGTAAGGATGCCTCGCGGTCAGCATCTGTTCTTAAGGCTGTGTATACGTCAAGGTCTTCGCCTGCTTCTTGGGCGGCGAGCAAGAAGGAATCTGCCTGTCAAAAGGCCGCTCAGGTCAGGAAAACTTCGGGGAGCCTTCTACTTTATTCTGACGGGGGGGGGCATGACTAGCGTTCTCCATCATTCGGTAGTCCGGATACACTTCGCCTATAAGAGACAAAAACGATGGAGAGCACTTCTTTGCCTGCTATGACTAAAACGAAGTCCCAGGTTGGTGACAATACTGCTCATCACCCGGAGACACGCCTTTAAAGATCTTAGTCTAGTCGTCCGACACACCGGCCATGCAAAAGGCCTCACTCAGTAAATCCATGACTGCCAGGATTCTGAAACTTACCTTGAATGCCCTCATCGATATGGTAGCGAATATTTGGAACCAGAACGAAAGAGAAGGCTGTACACGACTAGCTTCGGTCCTTTTATATAAGACTTTATTGATCGAAGTCGCAAAGTGGTTTTCTTATATAGGCTGAATTCGCTGCGCAAATGCACACCCTTGAAAGTGGTCGTCCTCTCTCTCATTGTCAGTAGAGAAGATTCATTACGGAGGAAATAGCCAAACTGGCGGTGTCTATCAGCACTCTAAGCCGCCGTATAGCAATCCGTATGCATAGCTTGAGTGCGATGGCAACGCTTTGAAGATGTGTTGGTGGCATCTCTGGACTCGTGTGATACTTAAAGTTTCGGAGAATTAATACCAATTGAGGCGATGTCATATTTATAAGATGTATGATTTACGCATGCGGTAGAGTTTATAAGACGACGATTTACGTACTAAGCTGAATATCTCAAGTGGAAGATTTTTCGTTTTAAGTAATGCGTTATCTTATTGCTCAAAACGCTCAAGCCCATTGATGTCTGTCCAGAGTTGACATCAGCGAGTCGTTTCCTCTTGCTCAGGTAGATTAGAAATGCCGAATGAGGTTAAGAGGACTTGTCATGATTTACGCACTAGTAATCTTTCGAGTGCATTCTGGGGAATTTGAGCATGTTCATGACTAATGGACCATACATTTTGGAGGACGGTAATAAATGCGCCAGTTATCCCAACAAACGACAGGATGGACGCGGAAAAGTTACTTATTGTGCTAATTCCATACCGAACAAGCTTAATATGCTGACGCACTATTGACTCGTCCAGCCTACGAGCTGGACTATATCAGCAGATTTGGAGAAATAAAACTATCAACCATCAGGTACAAAGAACTAATCCGATTCTTCATCGCAAGCAAATATGTCAAAGTCGGAAAATTATCTCTTTCACAACTATTGCAGCTAATTTTCTACGGGTACGCAGACTGTCTGCTCTATCGTTTTTTACCAAAAAGTGCAAAGAAGACTGTTCATTTGTCATGTTTCGAGACCCAACATGTTTAGCTAAAGCTGCTGTGTCGATCCGAGGTACGATATACTTGTAAATGCACACAGTTATCCGATAAGCGGTCACCTAAGCTAAGATTATAGTATCCACAACATATCAATGCATCAAGGTGTATGACGCCGACATCATATGTGAGTACCTATTACATCTTCATGAGAATTAATCAAGCGATTGACACGCTAGCTCCTCTACGTGTCTTATCCGCACCGGTGCACACTGATAGATGTTTTAAAGCCTTGACTTTGCCGTAAGCTTGCCTGAGCTTAATGAGAACAGAAGCCTTGAAACATTCTAGTTTGACCTGTCCAAGACGGCGCACTTATCACCTGTTCTAACCAGAAAATACGCAAAACAACTCGATTTTTTTATTTTAATCGAAAAGAGGTTCTGTGATTGGTAACCCGAACTTGTGAAACCGCGGCCGTGGCCTAGCTACTTCATTAGGCCCTTAAACGGGGTGATTGAGGCCTTCTCGGGATCTACATGATCTTCCTGGCTGCTCAAATATCAATCGAGAATACTAGTCTACTTTGCCACAAAGACGCATTCATGGAATCTTATATGATTTATTGGTCCTTATGACCTCAAAAGGTGCCTTCGGTGGCGTAAGTAGACCTCCGAAGCGGAATTACTCTTCTCTTAAGCGAATACATTGCCAGTAGTTTTTCCTGATAAGAGACTGCAATGGTCAAAACACGTGCACGTATGACTAAAAGTCGTAAGGGTAATTGTACAGTATTACAAGCGTGTCTTTACTCGGTTCTTGAGCACTGATAGACGGTGATAAATGCTTGCGCTGCAAATTCGCATCATGCTATTCTGTGATTTTTGGTGGAGAAGATATTGAGGAGCCTACTTACTCTCGTGGCAGGCATCACCAAGCATGATGCCAATTTCGTGCCCCAATTGCCATATCGGAGCTTTCTTTAATAAAAATATCCCGTACATTTCAAATTCTTCAAATATATTATAAAAAATTCAAATGCTTAATGCTGTAAGGGCCGGGCCGAGACAGCTTTGTGAAAAACAGACGATGTTGTTCTATGAAAAAGATGGCTTTGCATTTCTAAGAACACCAGATCTGGAATACATCCATTTTTTGACAGAGCCAAAAACTCAGTCGTTTCAGATTCTACTATGTTCAAATTTCAAATTGTGTCTTAAGCTGGAGTATAGCTGTTGTAATTCTACAATCAGCTAAATTATCACTTGCCCCTACTAACAAATTTTCTTTTCCAATCAAGAGATCACGCGTGATACGCAAAAACGATACCGTAGCGTTTTCCCTTACTGCGTCTTGTTACTTTTACCAAAATGTTGTCACAGGTAGTTTTTAAGGCTACGTAATCCATATACCGCGCAATCTTTAGCGGCTCCGGCTGCCAGTGCTCCCAGCAGAGCTTTGTTATTCTCTAAGGAAAGATTTTAAGGCATCGTCACATCCACTTTCATGCAATATTAGCTCTTTCGATACCTCCCATAGTTATTTCCGGTGCAAACTTGCCCAGGCTTTAAACAAAAGGCTAAAGCGAAGCTGCAGTAGTCACTTTCTTCGAAACAATTTGAGTCGCAGACTGCTATCTCTTCTTACTCCAACAGTCAGCATTAATCATAATATCAGGACTTGATGTAATTTTTATACTTTAAAATGTGCACGTAAAGTTTTTTATGTATAGCCAAAGAGCAAATACCTTACAAAAAATCTAGCACGTCAATATTTACAAGTGTACAAGAAGCGGTACGCATCCATGTGCTTTTCTCTTGGCTTTTAGTGCTGAAGACGGTCTTCTTACTCGTTTTTGAAGTAACGTCTGTCTTCTATCACACAATGTTATAGTACCATCAGCAAGCGTAACACGCACATGGTTCTTATTCTCCTTTAGCCCCCCCTCTCTCATCAAGACTCAAACTATTTTGAGTCCACACAAGTCGGACCTTTTCCACTAAGATATTTGCCTGCTATTGTTCTCTGTAAGAAGCCTATACAACAAAACAAATGAGCCACAAAGCCTATTCCAAAACACACCATCTAAGTCAAATCTCATCTTGTATATCGTCAGAGGTTGATTCAGACAGCATACTTAACGCACAAGCCGCGCTCCCAGTGGTCAAATTTCACGGCATATATATGCGATGCAATCGAATGACGACACGGTCATTTGTAGATCAGACTCGCGCCGCGCATATAAGTTGCCTATTGTTTTGAGTGTGCAAGAACGAACAATTTATTGTTAACTTTGGCCCGCTTAGGAGACCGAAGGATCTACAGGGTGGAAACTTTCCTCAGCACCGTAAGAGCCCTGATCGTGAGCCTCCGGTGCGTCAATTGTAGCCAGCTGCTCAAAAGAACCCTTGAGAAGTGCCTTGTATACGCTGCGCTCACTTGTACCACAAATTTGCACGCGCTTGCGTATGCTCGCGAGCGATTTGCATATTTACTGAGCACCCCAGATTTTTGTGCTTGCTCTCTAATCAAACACTTGTGTCTGGTATGTCAAAACCCAATATCGGTAACATCGATGAGGTGCAGAGTACGAGGTGTATTCACCGTGAAATTAAACCCATTTAATTCTTACTTCACAGACAAGCTACTATCTCGTGCTTATCGAGCCAGCTGTGATCATCTTAAAGCCTACTTTAGATGTTATGTCCCATCTAGATGAAAGTTCAGCGTGAGAGACGTGCAGCTATAAGAGCCAGATTGTTAGCTCCGTTGGAGACGCAAACTATCGCATTTGATTGAATTCTCGATGACGCGCAAATTTATAGTACCTTCACTGCGAAACGTACCGATGGTTTACACGCCTGATGATAGACCTGATGGTAGACATAGGCGTTTAAACATTGGCTTAGAAAATTTACTTTAGCAATTTCAGCAAAGCTGACGGGCGATCGTAATTGCACTCTCAGTACATGTTTCTCGGCTTTAACGTCATCGTCACCAAAATGTCGACTTGCAATATGGTCGCAAAATCATGCTGCTGGAAGCAATGCTTCTACAGTAGTCCTCAAGATAAGTTCTGCCGCAGAGCCAAAGCTTCCTAGTCTAGCGATTGAAAATCCAGTATCTTTATAGAGGCTGCTTTCCATGATTCGGAAGCGTCTACAAGGTCTACGTAGTTTTGGCGGACTGTAATCGTAAAATCCTTGAGCTCACGGAGTAATAATACCTCCTTCACTTTACAGCATATCGAATCCAGGTGTGGCGACGCTGCTCCACAAGATAACTCTATACTAAGTAGGGACTCTCGCTCTACTTGACAAAGATGAGGAACAAGGTTTTAAGTTATGTGGCGCACTGGGTGCTCATCGCTATGGTCTCGCTCGCAATCAAAGTCGAGTGAGCTAGGTCAAAGAACTGGCAATTACAACACCGGCAATTTTGGTGGTCTATGTTAGAACATGCACTGGATGCCGCAGCCAAGAAACTGAAGGTCTTTTTTAACCAATTCTTAATTTTCAAAAATGTAGCCACATTGCTCCGCAATCAACTTGTACGATTTGTTTACTCGAGACAAAGGTCGTGGCACTCAATGCGCAGATTCATCTATTAGGCCGGCTGTAGGGTTGACCTACCGAGGCCGTGCTTGCGTATAATTGTTACCAACGCTTTCGCGTCGACCTAGTCCCAAATCATAGTCTGGCTAAAGTAAAGCGGCAAGTGTGATGGCATAAATCATATAAAATCAAGTGTAAATGCTAAGTCTATAGACTCAAATAGCCAAATGAAGCACGTGCGCAGTGCAGGCTTAGAGACAGCGTTTAGTAAACCACGTTTTAGCACCAAAAAAGGCCTATATTTGTATAAGCCCTTTTAGGTAGATTCCTTCTGGATCTCGGCCAATGCGTGTCGTATAACACTTAGACTTATCGACAAAATACCTGCGTACGCAATGAAGGTTTTTTCAAACAAGCTATTTGGCTTTTTCTCATTCATCGTACAGGAACTGCAATGTTGCGGCGCTATTGGATTCAAGGGGTGTAGCTGACCACTTACGTAAACGACGTGAGCTTTGCTGACACATAAACGGTGCCGTCCTATACAAACTCAACGGAAGAGAGCACGCTATATAAGACCTTAGTGCACCCGTGGACAAAGTGCGCGACATTATCTCGACGAAGCGATTCGCTCGCTCTGTCCGAACACCGCTCTATCGATGGTCCACTGTGCTGATATCTAGATTTGGGACAAAGTGTACACAGCTACTGCTCAGAATCAGAAGGAAAAGCGTGAGGCAGACTTAAAAAAGAAGATTCAAAACTGCAGCGCTTTCGCGATCAGTTGGAAATTCTGACGTCAAAGACAAGAGACCGCTCGTGGATGCGCGCAAACACCAAACTAAGAACCTTAGAGCGTCTTTTTTAAATAGAGCCCACTTAGCGGGGTGTTTAATTCATGTTATATTGACTCTGGTAGTCCATGTAGAGCGACAACCGAGAAACAGTGCTGCTGTTTCGACATAGTCGACCGCGTCTGACAGAGTCACTAAGTTCGTCATTTTGCTCAATCAGTCAACTAAGTCATGAAAGCCAGTTCTGTTTGCCCGAATATTTCTTTGGACAAACACAAACTTATACTTTAAAAACGCCTGTCTTTTAACGATATCGGCAAGCTAGCCAGTTTTACGGCCTTACTTGGCGAATATTTCTTCCACTGGAACACTTTGCATGCGCGCAAATGTGTGCAGACTTACTTGTATGTTTTGGGCTGCCTGTTGTGGGTGCTCATCAAACGGTCGCACTTGACCAAAATGACCGCTAATCAGTCCACCATACTACTAATGAAGGATACGGCGTCCTTAAGTCTTTTCATAGTCTTTTCATAATACACGACTATATTTGGTGAATACCTTGGCCAGTGCTGCAATACGACAGCCTGGTCCATCGAGACCCGATATAGCTTTACGCTTATTCACGTCAACAACTGTTCCCTCGAGGCTTTGAAATCACCGCTCCTCAAAGACTTTTGAAATATTACACATGTCATCCAGCAAAAATGCACTAAAAACGAAGATGCAGATGCAGCTTGAGCTAGTTCATAGTCTGGGGATGCGAAGGCGCATTAGCCTGGTATTTTGCTTTCCCGGTCTATACGTTATCCTACGCAAAATTGAAAAGGCATATGGTCTATTTCTGTGAGATGCGTCGCAGTAGTCATAGAAACACAGGCATTGTATAGAACAAGAGTATCTTAACGCCTAAGAGGTAAGCTGTAAACTTGATAAGAGCAATGTTCATTGTGAGCAGATCATTGTCATGAATAGCATATATCTCCTCGGTATCTTTGAAATGACAAATTCTGAACGCATCCGTTTCATCTCGTCTCCGGGTGTCCGCTTTTAGTAGTGCACTGCCGATGACAAAATCTGATGTATCAATCAAGACATTGAGTAGTCGACCTGTATCTGGCAAGACCGACATCGATACCTGCGTCAGATTTTCCAGTCTTCGTCAAATGTCTTTAAATGTTGGTGCTCCAGATTCATTTTGTGACCGGTTTAAGGATGTCCTAACCACTTCTTTGTATTTCACACTTATCTTGTGTTAGTAATTGACCAAGTCAAGCCACTTCCTGATAGCTTTCCTGGTTAGGTAGAACAGCCCAATCAATGACCTTGAGCCTAAAATGCATTACCTGGCGGATATACTTTGCAATCCACTTTCTACAAAAAATATTGTATTTGTGCCAAAAATTTACTCACTAATTCAAATATGGGCTAAATTTATTTGTGTGCATGCACTCAGGAACTGCTCTCAATCAGACAATATTTTTGTCTACTCGTGGACGGCACAACCAGAAACAAAGAATATTGTGTTCATTAACACGCCGCGCGGGGCTCAAATAGCTGCATTTTCAAGCCACAGGCCCGCTTGAGAGGTCAAAGAAGCCACTTTAACAGTTGTTTGCGGTCAGTGATGGGACTCTCTTTCATACGAGGACTCACCAAGATCCGTAATTATACATCTTGCACTCCCTAGGACTCGACGACTAAGTCGAGTGCACTGTCATTCATCTAACATTCTGCTATGCTGCTTTGCAGTAAAATTCGTCAGGAATCGGTGTCTGTGCCTAGGCGTAGCGTGGCCGCATTTTGCTTTTGGTGAGGGTGTACGATGATTCATTTAACATTTCGTTTGCCGGAGCCAATGAAATTGGCGTAAAATTTTAGTAGAACTTACTCTTCCAAACTATATCCGCCTCGTACTTTGCACGAAATAATACGCCAATGATATGCACTGCTCCTTTGAAAAAACTGCAGCGGCACGCAATCCTTATCTACCGGAACTAATGCAGCTTCATGACGTACGTCTCTCTCGAGTGGTGACGCCAAGAACAGTCTCGTGCGATCATTACCTTGCAATTATTTGTCAATAGATATAACGGATTTGATGTATCCTACACATTTAAATTTACTTCAAGCACCAATCCTTCTACAAGATCGCTTCATCCAATGGTAAGAAGACACTGATCAATTTTGTATGTTCTATGACCAAAACTGATCGACCGTACAAGAGGTCTAAACCGCCATTGAGATACTGTCGTTTACATCCAAAGTATATAGGTCTCAGGCTAATCTTGCAACTGACCCTACTATTTTTCAAATTTATGAGTGTATCTAGCTGAATGCTATCGTCATTAATGACACGCTTTCAACCCCGCTTGTCCAAGGTAGACTACTCTGCGCTACTTGATAAGCGTAATTCGTTGCCCTCATCCCTTGGCTAGACTTATCGTCTTGATGAGATTCTTCGTCTCATATTTTTGTCAGCACGATCGTGCAACAGTGCACCAACTTTCTGTTTGCGTTCTGCTCTTCAATTCTATTAGCTCAGCCAACTATGTAGTGGTATACGTGTAGCGCAAAGACGGCGCTCCGATCGGCGTGAATTGGACCAGAAATGTCACAACGAAAACGCTGTCATGACGACCATTGCTTAGTGAGTAATGCGTGCATCATCAAGACCTCGCCCTTCGTGTCGTAGCCTTTATCAATCCATCGTGTAGCGATTGCTATTTACGACAAGCGTTACTCAATGGGCTACGCGTCGCATCACATGCGTCGATCGGGTCTAATCTCTGAAGGCTTTGCCTACAGCAAATCGCATGGTTTGGAGCGGACGCTGCTCCTTTCAAGTTTTGCGAGATAAAATTTGTGCCATTTCTAGTGCATAGACAAGGTATCACTCCTGATGCTTTGGCTGGAAACCCAATCGCGCTGCTCACGACATGCTGCTAGTGCTGTTCTCTGCCAACCTTCTTATAGTACGTGTACAACATAACTCACGCGTAGTGGCAAGGGCCCGCCTTTTCTACCTAGGCTCAAAGCCATCCATGTTATCCATGACATGCAGTGATCGCAGCTTATTACGAGTGACATACGTACCACTCTTCGCGCAGCAGTAGGGCTTTGTACATACTACCTGAATCCAAAGTACCCTATGCCGCTAACAAAAGCTGCTTCGTACATGCTACTCTTACTGATTACCGTGTCACTTAACATTGTAGCTTCTTGTCTTTTTCAACTAAGGGCTCATTTTTGGCATCCCAATGTCTGGTGCGCTGAACAAGTTCGTCCAGTGTCCGCGCCAACAGCGTTTTTGCTTCCTTAACGAGGTGAATACATAACTCACTCAAGCTTGCAAAGAGCAAAGCAGATGACTCTCAGCATTTTAGACGCTAATCAGCTCAAACTTTGTGGCGCTCCCTACCCAAAATAAGATCTTCGACGCTAATCAGTGTTCTACGCTGATGAAGTCGCATATAAATCCAATAAAGTCTTAGATATATGGGCCCTATTTCCTGCCTCTGAGCAAGCAGTGACAATAACGCGTTGATGTGATTATAAAGTCTAACTTCTCGTAGCAGCAAAGCATTAACCGACGCCCCAAAGCTGACAAGACCAGTCCATGATTTTCTAGCTCCCTGCGAAGCTGCCTTTGAAACCTTAAATTTTGGCTTTCTGGCTCAGTTCGCCTTATAGAGCACGGAGATCATCAGAATTAAGCTTTCCCGAACTTCAAGCTCGTTTCAAGGCTCGTCAAAGCATGATTTTCCTGCTACCCACCCCTTTCCTACTGTGCGCGGACATTTTCTCGTAGGCAAACGAAACGGCGTCTTTGAACCCTTTCTCTGCGATTTGTCAAATTCTGGTAACAGTACCGGTGCCAAACATATGTGTAATATAGTCTCACATTATTGCCATCAGCTGAAGATAACGAAGTTGCGCAAGAGGATAGCAAACGTTCGCATGACACAGTGCAAACAAAGTTCCACATGTTGCCAGTAACAAAGCATCATAAATTGATTACGTATGTCAACAACACACAGCAAAAAGCGTAGGGCTACAGATGAGTAGCGGAGACCCACTAAAAGCAGATGACATAGCTTCGCTACCAGAGAATGGAAGTGTGACCTGAAGAATTCATACACGACTTCATGGCTGACAGCCGGGTCTTATACAAAGCAGTAGCTGACGGTTTAGCTGATCATTGCGTCACGCAGGTGCGTCTCAATTGACAGCATGTCAAAGACATGAGCCATGAAAACCAAATTCAAAAATAAGTACCTTAAGCGAGGTTTAATTCGAATACGAGAGCCTCTCTTGAAGACGTATATTCACCTTTTTGGAAAACATATTTAGCTTTCGCGTCCTTAGCTCTAGGATTACAGGTCTTCAAGGATTTTGAAGATTCGTCTACAATTTATCACAAGAATGATCAGACATGATGTTTAGTGTTACCCACTATAAACACTATACCGAAGTGAGGAACTAAACACGAGTTATCTTCTGCCAACCACAGAAAATACAATTTAAATTGCCTTCAGAGCAGTGTGAGCTCATTGACGCCTTGTCGCCTTATCTTCTATAATTGCAAAGAATGGCAAGGTGCAGGGATCGATATTGTCGCACTTGTCAACAAACATTTGGGAAAATCGAGCAGAGATGGCGACTATAAATGCTTACAATAAGCCAAACAGTGCAACAGAACTACTTCAAACACCCATTTCAATGAAGGTTGCGTTGCTTTATAGCATGTCCAAGTTGAGATTTGGACAGCAGACATTAGGCAAACGGGTCGAAACCGGTTTATTATCTTTAGTCTTGTTAATATGCGAAAGCTCATACTTCTTCAACACGATCTTGGAAAAGTACGCTTTTAGGGAAGTTTGCCATTGCGGGTGCATTCTGCGAAATTGCCTCACTCTCGTTGACAAAGACGCCGTATAGCACAATCTGTATTACAAGATCTCCCACAAATTTAAATTCCAACTTCTTGTCTATATACTCTTGTACTCCAGCCATAATTATGGCCAGGGTAGTGATCCTTCAGCCTGAAGAAGATATTACAATGTCACTACTATTGGATAAAGCAGCCTTGAAATACAAAAAGAAAGTTTTTGATGCACAAAGTGGATCTTAGATAAAATTAACAGATTGTGGTCTCACGGGATTCGCTTTCGGCGTTAACGCGTAGTGAGACGTACGCCGTGATGCTAGCCTAATTTCAAAGACCAGATACTGCGTAGCACGGCAGCGGCCTCTTCTGTCACGTCATTAATGCTTTCTCAAGTGTGAATCACGAAGCGTGATTACTGTTAAAAAGTTGTTTCTTCCACACCACTCTGATATTTTGTGGCAGAAAGTCAAATGGCAAGTAAATGCTTACAATTGAGCCAAATACGGGCAACACACACCGAATCCTGGGTAGAATGAGTTGCAAAATAATATGGCATGAAGTTTCAATGTACAGTGCAATCGGCTTGGTCGCCAAGTATTACATATCTCTCATCATTAAATGCGATATATTGTTGTAGGCGGTCAATATTTTAAGCTCTCTGCCACCGGGAAGTAGTCAGTCATAGCATAAGAGCTCTTGATGAGGCAGCTGTTCAGGCAAATTCCGATGAAGTCAAGGCCACTGATGATTGACCAGTTCTGTTAAGCTATGAAGGCCTGAAGAAGTAAATTGGTCTGGCTACAAGAACCGTGGAGTATACTCAGAAGTGACAAGGCCGCTGTCTAAACTTCTTCAAAATTTTATGGAATGGTCCCAGGAAACCGAGCATTAAAGAGCGTTAGACAATCTCGAAGAAAGCCGATTACAGGCGCCGTTCTTGGCCTTGTCATATCCGAGTCGAGCGTTTAGTCCTTGATGCATCAGATTATGAGCATTACTATAAGTAGCCGCAAACGGAAGAGACCGGATAAAAAAATTCTAAGCTCAAAATTTTAGCAGCTTTAGGAAGATTTTATAAAGGCTATTTACAATTAAAAATGCTCTCATCAAGCTCAGAGGTCTTCTCCTAGGCTCCAAGTAATTTGCGATCTATGCAGATCATTCGTCACAACGCGCTGTGGCACACCTTTCGCAAATAGCGAGGTGATTGTTTTTATGCGAAGCACAACTTCGAGATAAAGAATAAGCCAGAATAGCAGAAGGTTTCGGCCGATGCGCTATTGCGTCACCCAGACGGCGGGCTTGCTCAGGTTACATCTGTGATTTTGTATGTATTGCATCTAATTGGTGGTTCGTATGCGCAAATTGGCATTTGCACAGCCTTGTCAAAGATTGTACGGGAAGATGAAAGTGAACACTCGGACAAGAAATTGTCGGCCCAGTGAAGTGTGAGGCTGCATCGGATCTCGATAGATGCTGTAATACAGCGCTGATCAGGGTAGCCCATCGTGCTTAACGATAAGGATTCAATATTTAGTATCCGGAAAAAGCTCAGGATAGCGGTCGTCTCGGTCAAAATACGGACATATGGCTTAGTCAGCACCCACTATATCTGCCTAAGTAATAAGTGTGGGTCTGCAATCATATCTGTGCGTGAAAATTGTCCCAGTGGGTGGAACATTCCCAATTACAGCCGCCCGATTGGCAAGCTCACTGGTACCATGGATTTTTAGCAGATAGATAGGCCAAGCCGTTAAAGCAGCACATTTTCAACCATTGAAAATGTGCCCCAACAGGATACGGACACTTCTACATGAATGATGTAGCTAATTATCGTGTTTTGTTAACGCCGCCACATCGTGGCTCTTGGCTTTATGAGGAAGATAAAGTCAAGAGGACTGCTGATAGCAGCCCTCTCACAATGCGTTGGCAAGTCAAACACTCTTGTCCAAGACATGTACGAGCCCCAATGGCTGAGAACATTATTTGACAGGAATGTTCTGACCGAATGGGCAGAAATAAAAAGACACGGAAGATCTGATGTCATGACATGCTGGAAAAATTCCTGCAACTGCAGTCACTGCTATCTGTATGACTAAATTGTGCCCGCTCATTAAGAAATCATCTAAGGTCATAGCCGAAAGTGGCTTAGCGTAATCACTTGGCACTTTTCGAAATTGTGCGGATACGCCCAGTGCTCTACATTGGCTCCATAAGCCATGCCAAACACACGCAGACGCGCAGGCACCACGTCCATCGCAGACAAGGCTAATATTTGATAGTAAAAACGAAACAGTAGGATAAATAGCGGCAAATATTGATGGCTATCCGGTTCGTACCCACTACACAGATCGGGGCTTTTTCAGTCGGTGGGGTGGATAGAGCAGTCACTTGATTGCTCCTCTACTTTAGTAACTTGCACAATAGAGTACTGTTGTCTTTTTCAAGTATACTTTGACCTATAAATTCGTATGTATTATCAATCGTAAATGTCGACACCAAGCTACACGACATCCTTCACGCCACTTTTCTCGCCTTCCTTGTCTTTCATTGCCTTATCCTTTGCATGAAAAAAAGCCTTTGAGATCAGTCATATTCATCTTCGACCTACTAAAGGACGGATTGCCATCACCAACTGAGCCGTCAAAGTAACGCTGGGGCTGACATGGGCCTTCAATCGTCTCCGTAAGTGCAGGCTTGGTACCCGTTTCTTTATAAGCAGGTACTGCCTCGTGCGAGTACACAAACCAGCGTAAATACTCGTGATCTGGCATCACCTTCTGATGATCCGATATCTTGTCAGCCGACGCGGCTTTCTCAATACAAACGTTCGCTAAAGTAGCGGCTTGTTCCAAATTCTTGCGACGATGAATCGCGAGATCGCAACCAGAAAAGTGAGTCGCTGACTGGCGCTGCAACTCGACGTCGTCGAGCTGCATGCTTGCAAAACACTTTTTGGCTGGGAACGGAGCGGTGGCTCGCGAAAAATGATACCACACTCCAGTGTGCCGATTGAATTCGTACTGAGGCAGGAATTTCCAGCCATGGGTCGCCACGAAACTCACTGCGTCCAGAATATAATTCACCTCCTCTCGATCAGCGAAAAAAGTAAAGCTCAGGCGAGAGACACCAGGTTTTAACACCACGTCTTGAGCAACAACTGCATGGCCAAGAGCAATGATGGACTCTTTACTGAGGCCGAGCAAACGGGCACCAAAGGGTCCCGCACACTGACAGCCGCCACGGGCTTGAATGCCAAAGAGATCGTTTAATAAAGCACACACAAAGTTGTGATGCAAGAACCGGTCCCCAAAGCGGACGAGGAACGAAAAGATTGACAGTTGCTCGAGATTGTCGTGGCCAAGCAAGATCAGATTCTCATTCCTGCCAAGCACTGCGCGCACGTAATGCACGTGGTGACGCTCAAGTTTCATAATGTGGTGTGGCCCAATCCGTTGCTTGAGCTCAAAAGCAAGCCCGAGACGGATGCATCCTAGAATGTCAGGCGTTCCACCTTCCTCGCGCTCCACTTGATCAGCAAGATATTGATGCGAGTCTTCAGTCACAAACAGCACCGTTCCGCCCCCACGGACGGCAGGCACCTCGTTCAGCATCAAATTCTTCTTGACTACTAAGACTCCAGGAGAGCCGGGCCCACCGACAAATTTGTGCCCCGAAAAGAAAATGGCGTCTTTATACGCGGCAGAATCTCGGGGATTCATGTCAATGTCAACGTATGGGGCACACGTGGCGTAGTCCCAGCACGATAGAGCACCGTATTGATGCAAGAGCTTGGACACTTGATTGACATTGGCCAGCATGCCCGTGAGGTTGGAAGCCGCCGCAAAGGTACCAATCTTCAGGTCCCGGCTCTGGTACTTTCGAAGTTGGCACTCGAGTTCCTGCAAGTCGAGTCCACCAGTTTTAGCCTCTGGAATATTCACGACATCAACGGCGTCGAGTTCACGCCATGGCAATAGATTGGAATGATGAGAAAACGGGCACGTGAAAACGACGGGGCGCCGGTGCGGTCGACGATGGCGTCGCATGGAATTGAGACCAAGGACGTGGATAAACTTGTGGATGGCACTCGTGCATCCGTGACCCGAAAAGATAATCATGTCCCGCTTGTCGCCGTACAAACGGGCGTTGATAGCCTTGCCAATGATCTCACGCGCTTCTTCTCGAAACGAAGTGGTTTGGGAACCGGTCACCGACGTGGTCGTGTGGGTGTTTCCATACGTTGGCATGACTTCGTTGCGAATATAAGTCTCGATGCTCTCAATGGCCTTGCCGCTCGCAGTGTAATCAGTGTAGCACTGGGCTTTCATGCCAAACGGCGTCTCAAACAGGACGTTGCGACCAATGACGTTAGCCGCAAGGTCACTCAGCATTTGCAAGTCCAGCTCCACCTCGTCGTCCACGACTTGATCACTGTCGTCAAATATCGAAGAAGCGCTGGTGGCGGCATACAGATCATGCCCATCAATCTCTGTCGTCGGGCCCGAAAGCTTTCGAAGGAAGACGGAATGCCCACTTTCGAAGGAAGACGGAATGCCCACTTCGGTGTCATGCCGATCATACTCTTCGCACTTTTCTTTTAATTGAGCTATAAAGGATTCGGCTTCCGAATCGAAGGACGACTGAAGGGTCGGAGTCAACGAAGACCGACAGGACAAGTCCTCCGTGTTCTTCTTGACCACCAACGCCAAGCTGCGGCTTGGAAAAGTACTCCCATCACGAGTCTGAGGGTCCATGGAAGATGGAAAAGACGGCAGTGTGGGAGTGGGGGGATTTTACGAAATGATATGTGCGTTCACGTTTCCATGGGAGTGCCAGATGGTTTCAGCGAGGTAAGTGACTAGCAGTCTGCACTTTGGTCGAGGTACTTAATTAGCCTATCGAGAACCCAGCTGGACGATCATACAAACGCCACGGAACTCCTTTTACGCCGTATAAGAGCTTGATTCGCTGACGATTTGATGACAGCACAATATGTTTTGAAACCCTATTGAAGTCATCCTCAGCGTCTGACGACATCCATCTGCGAGCGATTTTATATCTAGATTTGGCTTTGTCCACGCACATTCTATAGCAAGTACTTTTAGAAACAAAAGCATTATAGTACTTATCTGATTAATAATAAGGTTGCTTGGACATTTCCTAAGACGCTCATGGACTGCGAAATCACTCATTATGCGTTTTTGATATAGTCTTCTAGAGGATGACGGCTCGATATATCAAGTCCAATTTAGTCTATCAAATTACCGCATTCTGATTCTCTTCAAATGAGACTGGGTCAATTGGACGTTCCTACTACAAGAAGTGTACATAAAAATAGATAAGACTGGCGACAGTTTCCCGGTATTGGAAAGTACGATAGACCTCGGGAGTACCAAAAAAAGGCTGCAGGCTTGTTCCGTCCTGCGCTAAAATTTGAACACGAGGGAGTACAATCATGGATATAATATGACGGTACTTGACTTGCACTTGCACTCATAAAGGAATGTAAATGCGATTACGTATACCATGTGCTCTACGAAATGGAACGTGCGATTGCAGAAAGGAAAGGTCAATTTTATGCGCAAGGGAACGAAAGTGTCAGCGGTTTGTGAGCTTACTACTCAAGTGCTAGACCGTCAAGCGGCTGCATAGCCAAGATGGTTTGTAAATTCACAAAAGGACGGTTCATAAATTATATTGAGGGTGAAAAGTGGGTCGATTGGAGCTGTCTAGCTCCAATACTGTGGCAGGGTCACACACCGCCTAGGCTGCTGAGGGGCGGTGTGAGATCCTCGATCTTCATGGGATCGACGTGCGCAATAGGCTTGCGAAACGTTTAGCTCATCGATTTCAAACCAGCGATTGTCGACACACATTAGCTAATAAAAATTAGTAAGCTGCACTTTTTCCTATTCCGCTATTTGGAAAACCTGCACAGAATGATAAGAAAGTGTGGAACGCATATGTCCAAGTGGGGTGCGGATCTCGAAACAAGGTCATGAAGGTAAACCCCGGGCTGAGCTCCTTAACGAGTCGCACATACACAGTCACTACATTTGATATATTAAGGACAAATAGCTATCGTTTTGTATTCGTGAAGAAGCTAGCTACCGGGAATACTGTGAACGCTGTACCGGTACTTTTTTACGATTTCGCGGACAATCCACTTGAAGCGTAAACCTGATCATCTCTGGCGTGCCGATTTCCCGTCGTGTAATTTTTGAATTTTTGCCTCTCCAATTGCAGCTCTTTTTTTTACACTTTTGTGTTCGCCATATCGTTGCGTAAGGCTGAGGATAGTACACTCAAGAATGAGTCAGTTGCAAGGTAATAATTCGACACAAAGGCAAGCTGTCACAAGTGATTAAAGTACTGAGAACGTTAATTTTCTTAACAGTCGCTGACATCATTTTTGATTTGATTAGTGTCCCAGCTGAGCTAATAGCGGATGGCATTTTGTTCATGTGCCTAGAGAGCAAGTCAAATGTTGTCTGACTTTGAGTCAAGTATCGTACATTTGCATACATGTGCATTGACAATAAGACTACGAGATCTTCGACGACCTGCTGTGTGGCATCGCAGCTGACATGAATGGACGCATCGGTCTATTGGGGACAAAGCTCAATGCTCAGCCCGTGACGTCAGTTCCTAGTTTACAGACGGTTTCGACATTTCAAGTTAATCAGTGCAAAGACAGTAGGACGTGATTCTATTCGCTGTTTCTTTCAGTGAGGTTAATAAGCCAATTACAGCCCTTGGCATTAGGACCTACGGTGTCCAGACGACCACCATTTGCTTTAAGGGATCCTCAATGTCAACCGCGAGGCTTTAAGGCCACAGCAGTAAGTTCGAGTGGTGGGAAAGTGGACACGTATAATCCACTGGGTGCTTTGATAGGACCCCGGTCGTCAAATACCCTTCTTTTTCATTAGGGCTTTCCCTCGAACAGTTGTGTGTTCCGTTTTAACCCTCAGCTGCATACGGGCCGGCACATAGGCAGCCAGTCGCTATGAGCCTCCATATCAAAAAGAGCGCACACAAAACTATGGTGTCCTCCCAGGATATTCTCGTTGGAGATATCGGCAATTGATCCATGTTGTAAGGATAGCGAATTTGTTTCAAATTCTAACAATTTGCACATATGATAAAGGTGACGACGCCATGATCTTGTCGGTCTCAAAACGTTGCAAGGTCGGATATTTCTCAAGATGTCACGAATCGATGTCATGTCCTTCAAATAGGTTTAAGCTTATATTGTAGCCAAAAAAATTTACCTTGACACAGAGCATCAACATTTTGTTGGTCATGAAGCAGAATTTTTTCAGAAGAATAGTACAACTGGAGCTTTTGTGGTAAAAGTTTTAAAAATATGTGGCTTCTGGACCTAATCGGTATTGAGCATTTTGACAAATGTTGTATTATCTGTCGTTATGTATGTTGCGTTAGATGAATCAGTGCTTTATCCGCAATCTATTGCACTTAAAACCATCTTGCCGTTCACCAAAAGTTCGTTCATTCTCTCCGTACGTCTCATTTGTATGTGATTCCGTCACATCGGGCGGCCACGAAGGTGGACTGACTACCTGAACCCTTTTAAAAGCCCCGCAATTAACCCAGAACCATATCCTCGCATTAATAAAACGCACCAATTGCACTACATGGGAAATTTTGGTATATACAGTCTTGAATAGCCGGCTACCTCTGCTGTCTTTCTTGATTTAAGGAGATGTAACGTATTACGGCATTTGAGCTCTACAAGTCAAGTCTATGCTTTAAGGATTTAGTGTTACAGGCTCTGGTCGTCTCGGCAGTAGCCGCCAAGATCTGTATCATTCAAAAAAAAATCCAGAACTTTCGATTCTAGATTTAGTACGTAGAAATGGCTACCAAGACGGCCCTGATCAAAGATAATCAGATGATCGTGGCGTTCGACCTCTATTTCCTGAAAGGTCGGGCTGAAAGTTGGGCGCTCCTCCGTAAAATTACTTTACTAGAGTGTCCTGTGTCCTCGGAACAAACAAAGGTTTGATTTTGACGTAGCGTTCCTTCCGATGTGCTTTGAGTTCCGATAGCTCTCTCGCATTGTTCCCGCAAACATGTATAGGGGGCACTCTCTGTACAAGTCATAGTGACTCTGCTGATGGACGGCCTAAAGGTGGACCTTCCTCGCAGTCGTCGGTTAAAGTGCAGTATGCAACGATGGGAGAGATGTTTAATTCGCTTTTCAAGAGGAGTACGACCATAAATAGAATGCCACTCCGGAACGCCGTCTAGACTTATGCTACGTTTTCAAAAGAATTAAAGGCGGTGATTAGGCCAAGCCGATTTTTTGCTTAAGTACAGTGCTGGCTATGTGAGTCTAACAAAGTCTTCAATCAAAATGGTGCTGGGACAGCTAACACCAGGATGCTTTTAAAAGCACCAAGATGGTATTGAATACATTTCGATTGTTCCAAAGAATGGCGAATATAGCTGTCTTATTGCGCGATGCATCTGCCCAAATAAAACAAAACGATTCTTTATTCAACACGAGAATTATGTTTCTTTAGCAATGCAAGTCTACCGCTGGTAAGAGTAAGCTCGGTATTTTTGAATCTAAATGAAACATATTTTGTCAGATCTTTTAGGCTTCTGGAAAAGCTTGAATTAGCGTACACTGTCGAGATTCCCAAGACGATAGCGCCGCACCCAACACGTGTCTTAAAAAGCTATCAATATGAGCTCTGTAAGATCCCAGCTTCTATTTCCCCGCGCTTGACCTTACCGTTATGGTGGGTACGTATGGCAATACGGCTACTGACAGTGTCACTAGCCATTACCGTACTGGTCTTAAGGCTGAGGAACAGCGTGTAATCGTTTAAAGTGATCACCTTAGTATGGAGCTTATTTCTAGGTTGCACAGAGGCCTTGGGTTAATGACGACGCCGTCGAAGAAAAATTTATTGCCCAGGCGTACGCTTTTTAAGCTGTCGGACCTGACGTCAAGGCGATACGAAAAAAAACATTCGAAAGAACAAAGAAGTCCCAATTATAAACGTTAAAGGCTCAGCGATTTGTGATATATATCGATGTTGCATCACTACGCTCTGCGACACACTCGTCTCTCCTCTTGCAGAGCGTGGCCGGATAGCTTTTCTATAGGCGATAAATTCGAGGAGAAATGTAAGCCTGGGCAACAGAAGGATTTGCTCCAACGCGTAACGGTGTGACTTTGCGCTTAGGGGGAAATTTTAAGAAAAAAGTCTTGAGGATCGTAAGCTGAGGCTAGTAGTGCACTTCTTGACGAAAACAACCGATATTGTCGGCGACACGGCTCACTAGCTCCGATTTTGTGTCATTTAGGCGTCGGTCGCGAAAAAACTCATACGCCGCCATCCGTAGGAAGCATGGGCTCTATAGAGGATACGAATGGGGAGTCGGAAAGCGCGATGGGTAGCCTTCTTTCGTTCAGTTGTACATCGATCAGCTCACACCGTATAGCGATTACGTCTCGCGCGCAGTCACACCCATTTTCCCATCAAAGGTTATGCTATGGGAGTGCAAAGAGAGGTAGATAAGTTGTTTCATAAGATAATTAAGGCCATCCCAGGTAAGAATAAAGATCATGAAGACTATTATGCTTTATGCCAACATTGACATATGTGTATTTGCTGAAGAGAGAGTTTTCGAATCGGTCTACGCCACTACAACAAAATGGTTTGAGGAAGAAGTCAGGCTTTGTTGACTACCATCACATATATATGGCTGTGGAGGTTTCGCAAAAGACGATGAACTTACGTTGCTCACGTGTCAGTAGCCATTTTACAATACTCTTGCCTGGTACAAGGTCAATCTCCTCTTTCACTCGTATAGGGTCTTCAAACACCACATCGAAGTATTCCTTCGATGCTGTATATGCCGGATTCTTATCTGTGGATGCCTTAGGGTATTTAGATGACGAATAGTTTCCACGAGAGAGCTGGCGGTTTTCCGGCAAACAGCTAGAAGTCGATGGAGATAGCCCTGACCAGCTTCAGAACCCAAACCACCTCTCCATCGCCCAGTCAAAACGTTTGTCACGATGAGAACCTAGTCTTCTAAGGGGCTAAAAATTTCCAATTTAATCCTTTGTGAATCAGCTCATGCTTGGAGAAGTTGCACGCACTCAACCACTTAGCACAGAAACGATTTACCAAGAGCGTACAGAATTCCATCGTGCAGATCCTTAGCATCCGCAAAGACATACTCACGCTTGCTTAGACTGTAGTCAGAATCAGCTCGAAATTTAGCACGCACTCAACCACTTAGCACAGGAACGATTTACCAAGAGCGTACAGAATTCCATCGTGCAGATCCTTAGCATCCGCAAAGACATACTCACGCTTGCTTAGACTGTAGTCAGAATCAGCTCGAATCTTAGCATGCGAATAACTCAGGTCCAAAAAAACACAGCTAGCGTAGCATAGCACTGTCGATTGTAAATAAGAAAGATTCGCAGCGATAGCAGTGGCCTTCATAAAGATAAGACGATACCATTTTTTGAGCTAGCCACAGTTGCAGACTTGATCCGAAGAAAATAGACAATTCAGCTGGTCCTCGTGCCATGGCAGATGTGCTCAATCAGATGCACTGCCGAAGATTTAAAAGCCACTGAATTTAAAGGGGGTAAAAGCTACTGAGTAATTGGCTGAGTTGTAAGCCGAAGACTTTTGTTAAATGTCAAAAATCCCTCTTCGATACAAAAAAGGCTATGAACCAGGCAAAGTTGTCTTGTATCAGCATTACAAACAGCGTACATATCAGAAATGCGGCATCATCGATACTTCCAATTTTTAATTTTAAAGTGTAATTACCCAGGCTTCCTTTCTGACCGTACGCACCACAATGTTAGAATTTAACGCTCTGGTGTTCGAATTTGTGTGGCAAGCACCTATTGTTTTCCGCCCCACCATCGGATTAACGCTCTGGTGTTCGAATTTGTGTGGCAAGCACCTATTGTTTGCCGCCCCACCATCGGATTAACGCTCATCATTTTCTGGCCATGACATCCTCATGTTTGTCCGTGTTAAGACAAGGATCGGCTCTGTGCTATCGAGACCAAATTATATAGTTAAGTATTTTCGACCCAAAAGAGTCTCATAAGCAAAAACAAATAGAAAAAACTTGTTTTTCTTACGTAATTGTCGTCAGGTTGATGGCAAGCATTTTCTGCTGCGCGATGTCTGTGGACGTACCAAAATCTACTTAGACCCAGAATAATTTTCCGTAGCCATAAGTCTACCAAGATTTAAAATAGGTTAGCGTGATATTTGCGTGTACAACTAGCGGTTTGCCGCTGCGAGTTCCTCATTCGAAAAAAAAATAGCTCAAAAACGGTAAGTTATTTCGATAGGTACTGACCATACAGCGATCATGAGCATTCTAGAAATCTTCCCTGTTACCAACACTCCTGGATCTGTGGTCACGGCTTTTTTCAGCACCACTACAAAGCGTATGTGAAAGTTGAACGTGACCCTATTCGAGACAGCCACGGATCATGTGCCATTTTTACCGCAGTCAAGGCAATGGATGTCGCCTTGCTCGACAGTGCTAAATCTATTAGGACTATCTACAAATAAGCAGGGCCATAAATGTCACGACACGGGTCTTGTAGGCTTAACTTTTTACTATTCACGGTATCGAACCTGTTGAAAGCTAGACACCTTTCAAAAAGCGATTTAAATTACTTTAACATCGCTACTGCGAGCACTTTGAGGAGCTGAGTGCGAGGTGGACTTGCCCTTAGACCAACTCCTAAGTCAATCGCCTCATCTTGTACGTCTTAGTAGCGAATTCCTTGTTTCATACACTTTTGCAGAGTTCGTGCTTTTCTTGCTTGCAGGAAAGAAGGCGTGAACGCTGGCGGAAGTCGAAGTTGATCGGATAAAACATTGCTCTTAGCTTTTTTTTCTACGTGCTTTAGTACCTAAAACTTTTCGGTAAAGTGCTTTCACGTGTATGCGCCCAGCTATTAGCTCGGTCTTCCGTTACACAATGCGAGCGCCACGCGCACATGATCGTCTGTGATCGTGGCCGCTTTGATGACTTCAAACGCTCTAGTCCTGAACAGAAGATATTTACTTCTCTCGTTAAAGGCTAAAATCTCAAATTTCATTGACTCACAGCAAACTCTACCACCAGGATTGCCGAAGCCGGCGCTGCCTGAGCTCTAGAGCATAAATTTTGCTCGTAGAGTTGAAATGCCGTGACACGTTTCAATTTCTTGGCAGAAGGGAGAACTGCAATTGTAGCCGCATCCTTGACTCGTAAAGCCCACCAAGTCTTCCGAGTAGCGCTAATTGTGCCTGCGAAGGCAATACGCTTCCTTGCAAAACATTTGCGAGGACTGAGTCCTAGAGGTGCTTTCAGGTGTGACGGGGTTCTTGCAGTTGGATGCGAACATAAAAATTTACGTTTTTTGGTGTTTTAAGGAGTCAGAGTGCGCAATCGACATAGACTGCTTTCTTTGATACAATGATGAAATGTGCGTTCGGTCCGACTACAATTGCTATAGCAACTTCAGCTGGAGCTTCATTTTACATTCTAATATCTTTTACAATATGTCATTATGCAAACCGGTGTAAACAATGATTGGATGCTCAGCTATAAGCCCACAACAGCATGCCGGAAAAAAATGTGTAAAACAGTGAATGCTTCTTCAAAAATGCCTGCAAAACGTCGAGTAAATCGGGCAATTGTCGACACATACTAAAATGAATAAGCTACCCTTTAATCTAATGCGACGATAACCTGTACAAGATGATATTTAAAAATAAGGTGGAAACAAGGCCATGCGCAATGTAAGTAGATGATCCAATGCTGAGCTCGTCAGCGAGGCGCACATACACGGTCACTACATTCAACGTATGAAAAGCTCACAGCCGTTCTTCTGTATTTGTAAAGTAGCTAACTCCTGAGAATATTGTGTAAACTGTATCGGTACTTTTTTCCACGAATCCGTGACCGTTTTCACTTGAAGTGTAAACCCGATCAACTCTGTCGTGCCAATCTTCCGTCGTGCAAAGCTCGACGAGTTTATGTAATTTTAAAGTTCTCGCCTCGCCATTTTCAGTTCTTTTATAACACTCTTGTACTTGCCATATCGTTGCGAAAGCTCCACTCAATCATTGTGCAGTCGAAAGGCAGTGGCGATTGTACGATAATCAATTCACAAGCCAGACAACGGTTTAAGCTCTCTCTCTACGCACGTTCCACTTTTGAAACAATATTTCACCTACCATTAGTTCGAAGACTTTCATCGGCTCGGACACTAATCCATTAAGAATGTGCATTGCCGAGGACCTAAGTCAGCCAATTCAGTTGACGCCAGTCGTTCACAAAGCTGCTATTTTTCGAGCAGAACGTGACTTGACCGTTTCAAACCCATCGTCGAAAGACTCGCTTTGATGTCTTCGTGCTTAATTAAAGGCACAATTGTACCTTTACTGGTTTCAACCTCAGTCCGTTTAAAGCGAGCAAATGTCGAGGGCGTTCCTTTCAACGATTGCGTGGTCATCACTCCCACTTTTCAACTTGAGCGACGTCGAGAACTTTTTGGAATGCCAATCTTGCTTGCCAAAATTATTTTTCGCCGACCACGATCTGCCTTATGACACTGTTGGGCCTCAATTCTGCACGCGTATTCGCTGCAGCCAGCTGCGGCCTTGATTGCTATTGACAGGACAAGGTGGATTGCGCAGTCTTTCCTCTAAAGAGCTTTCGGACACGCTTATCCTTGCTTTTCTTCGTCAGCAACTTGTTCGCTGTTGGTTCTGTGCACACGCTACTTGACGTGACGGAGGTTGATCGCTCAGTGACGTCCTCGTAACTTCCCCTTTCAGCATGAACTTGCTATCACCCACAGCCCCAAATGCAAAAATAATACTTGAAACATTGCGCGCGGTAATTTTTTTCTTACCGTAATTTACCACCATGACCCCTTCTTTCGGGACAGCAGCGATTTCAACGACGCAACCAATATAGCGAGAGCCAAAGTTCATTGATAAAAGCAATAGAACAGATTTGACCTTTAGGATTACTTGAGACGTAGCGTTGCTTGATTTCGCCCGAAATTTTCTTTCCGGCATGGTGATGAAGCTCTTCTGCGCGATCGTTGGTGTGGCGGGCAGCGCAATCCCAGTGGACATCGACGAGAGTCAGGCTTGAAGAAGGCGGTCAAGGTGGAGAACTTCGCGACGATCACAAGCGACGTCAAAGACTTGCAGCTTATCCTGGCGAAGGCGGGGGACAACACGTGACTATCGAGCCAATCAGACGATGTGAAGAAGGCGAAGAAGGGCGAAAAGACGGCTCTCATCGACGCACTAATGAAGAGGGCCAAGAGCCACAGGCATATGATTCGCTGAAGTACATGCTGGAAGAAACGAGTATGCCCACCCCAAAATTGAGACAGATTCACATGCTGGTGGTGGTTCCGAGGGGCACTCCGGCACCTGAGACGGAAAGAAAGAGAAAAAAAATGAAAGGAAAAGACACACCAGACGCCTGGATAAAGGCTATTAAGGATGAGCAGGTTACAGAGCTACCTTTAACTTGCAAAGTGTTGAGAGAGCATCTGCAACGCCCGCTTCATGTCAAGGTTTCTGTCAATGACAGATTATTCCTCATTATGTCGACAAAAAACTTAATAGGAGAGTTATCTGGCAGTTTGGACAAAGTGTTTGAGTCTTACACGCGTAAAGTACTTGCAGATATTACTGCAAGCATATTGGGGAGTGTAATCGATCCTCCTCGGGTCTGGCTCCGAGTTCACTACTGAAAACACGTATCATCACTTGTGGGATTCCCTAATTGCGATGCTACTGAGACGTGTGTCGAACGGGAAGTTTTGTCGTCACACGAATGTGTCTACTACATACACTGGTCTCTATCGCCCGAAATTTGTGCTTTTACTACAAGAACAGCAATGATTGCGTCATGCGCGGGGAAGAAAAACCAAGTGGCGAGTTGCAAGTGCCGGATAGAGAATTTCATGAGAAGCTAATTCGGAGTTATGACGCTCTGCCATACATTTTCGGCTACGCTGCTGTGGGATTGCAGGTGTGCTTGGTAGCTATTCGGAAAGACGAGATGACGGAATGTGGTGCAAAAGTGGCAATCATCGAAATGTACGTCTTGGGTGATCTTAATGGTCGGCTGTCGTTCTTTCTGGCCGTGCTTAATCTTTCGACTCTGTTCCGACCCGGTGTGGAACTTATCCAGCCGCTGGATATTCTCGAGTACGGCGCTATCAAAAAAGACAATGGTGTGCAGATTACATTCGCTGAAGATTGTGTGGTGAAGACGTATCCCCAGAATATGCCACTTGACGACATAATCCGCAATTTGCGAGAGTTGCGTCGGCGAGTGAAGAAACATTCAGTCCCGGACGTTGTAGGGCTAAAGATACAAACACGAAAAAGGAGTGCGCGAAGCTGGCACCAGTAGGTCGACTCTCCCCGCTTGAAAATGCTCACCAGCTCTTGATGGCCTTGCGCGATATACTCAAGGCGCTAGTGGCACTGCACGCAATCAATCTGACGCATCGAGACTTGAGATGGGAAAACGTGGTCAAGTACTCAACCGAAGGTGACCAGTGGTTTCTAATCGACTTTGACGAGGGAACATCATCGCCGGCTGCGGAAGTAACTCATTTGAAGGCGGTATCGCATGTTCCCGAGATCCTTTCATCTTCGTCTCACACGGTCAAGGTTAAATTTTGGATACCTTTTGATGACATCTCCTTTTCAAGATCTTCCGCGTATGTTGGAAAGAATAAAATCACAGTGTTAGTAGATAGATCCGTCAAGCAGACCCACGGCTAAATTACTTCAGACGGCCATCGAATCGCTAATAGAAAGTTGGGAGGAATTTAAGTGTTCTTTTTAATTTACACGGTTCAAGTGAGAGTGAAATCGCATAGGTTTTTGTGAAATTCCACCTACATTTTTATTTTTGAAATATTTAAGGTGGGAACAACAATTCGCTCTATAATTTTTTGAGAAAAACATTAATTCTGGATCGCGCATGATCCTACTTCATTTCATGCCTGGTAATGGCAAGACGCACGCCGCGACCTCACTTGCGAGCTTTAAAAGCCTTCTTCTAGAAAAATACAGATGGATAACAGAGTTGCGGTAAGATTTGGCCCTTCTGTCTTAAGAGTTTTAGTTGGCCTAGGAACTGGGATATCGCTGGAAATCTAAAGTTGCGATACATTATTGCTGTTAAGCTCAAATCGACTTATGTAACTTACATATAGACATATAATATATTTGAACAAATCGAGTTGCTTGGATTGCTTAAATGCCGGCGTAATGTTCCAAGTCGTACTACTCATATTCGCACCATTGCCTTTGCTCATACAGACGAAGATTGTTAACTGTGGGTAACACCAAAAAAGTTGAATGCGCTCGAGAGGTTGCGTCGTCAAAAATAGCTATTAACCCGAAAGAAGGTTCCAGAGATATTCTTGGTGGTAAATTACGGTATGTAAAAAAATTGCCTCAAGCAATGCCATAAGTGTTACTACTCTCGGAGAATGAAATTCACCAGCATTTTCAAGCTCTAATTTCAGCATTATGCAGTGCAGTCGACCTCGTGCCTTGTCAAAAGTAGTGTATCTCTCTCTATCACGCAAATCGAGCGCTTTGAGTTTCGTTTCAACATTGAGTTAAGCAGCAATTTGACTGGCAAAGCAAAACCCCGCCTGAGCCTATCGCGCATCATTCGCTCGCGAATTGTAAGAAGCGAAGGCTTTTTATAGCTGTTAATCGAATAAGTATATCCATAATTGACCCGAGTGATTTTTGAGTCGATAATATTAGCGCGATATATGCGTATTACCCCACGACGCATGAATTGCATATTTAAATGGCTATAAAAGTCACGCCGGTCGCGTCTACCATCAATCCTTCAAAAGTTCGATCCTCTTTGCCTACAGTCGATGATGTAGTGGTTTGCTATCCTTCACCAGCATTGACAAGTTTGACACAACACCACAGATTATCTGCTTCCTCAAAGAAGCGGTCACGAGTTCAATTTGAAACCAATGTACCTACAGAAACATCAAGAAGACGCAAAGCGACAATGTTTGCAGCCGTTGCAGCCAGACGTTTGAATGCGCGAAGTCCTTTGAGTCTCAATAATGAGGTTGGGGAAGAGTACATGCGTCGAGTACGTGCGCTGTTTCATGCCAGTGATGCCGATGAGGATAATGCCGTGGTGCCGAATGAAAAACTCGTCTTGTTGCAACTCATGGGCGCAACTGCCATGGAAATGCAGGCATTCACTGCGATGGAAAATCGTCAACCAGACCAAATTGTATCCTATGATGCATTTTTAAGCATGTATCGCACATTTATCGTACAATGTGCGCAAGAGCAACGACAACTACCCCCTACGAGCTTTGTGGTACGATGCAAATCACTCAAAGTCGCGTATAATCGTTGTGATACAGACGGCAGTCACGAGATCTCGCAGGTTGAGCTGGAAATTGCTTTTCAAAAGCTTGGGCTTGTTTTGAGTGATGACGAATTGGATGCTATTCGAATGCGGCTTGACTTAAATCAGGATGGGCGCATTGAATGGAGCGACTTTTTGTATGCCGCATGGCAGGATTTTATGAGCGACTCAAGAATGAGTAATTCGGGATCACACAAGCCCTTTTCCATCAATATGTTTGCTGAGCTGCCATCTTTTATTCGAGCATCGGCCGATCGACAACAGCGACGACCAGTTCAAAAAAGGCAACAACCAGGATCTCTGTCCTGTAAAGGGGCTACTTTTAAAGATGACGTACCGAAAAGGTATCTTTCTCGCATGGAGCGTATTGGCTTTGACTTTCTCACGCGGGTAGCTAAAGAACATTTGAAACGAGTCAAGCGAGCCACACTTGCTGCCAAACTGTCGACTCGATTCGAACAAGCGTCGCATTCCCAGTCTACCAACGCGCTTTCCTCTGTGTGGCCCGCACCAACTTTTATGGTCGTGAATAAACGGATTCACGGTCTATCTCAACAGCTCCAACATCATGAAGTAAAGCCACCACCAAGTCCAATTGATTATAAAAATGGGTTTTCTCAGGAAGTTATGCGTCAGCTCAGTCATATTGAATGGACTGGGACAGCTCTAGGCTTTTTGATTGGGCTTGTCAGTGGTCTCACTTCAATGGGATTGGAGAGTCAGTTGCCCCCTCAACTTGTCGTCGATGAAGCGTGGGGTTTTAATGGCTACGTGCTACTCATCAACATCGCTGTGTCTCTACTAGAGGTAGCTGCGCTCTATATTATGGCTGTGATCTGCGCCTTTAGACTGACTGTCAGTGCTGGGCTCATTTTATATCCACTTGATGACGAACGCGAATTTTTGGCTCGAGCCGTGGCTCGCGCAGCTTTGCAAGTAAGTCATCGCAAGGACACTCTTTTTGGAATGGATCCTATGCGTGGATCGCCACGACCTGTTATATTGATGACGTCACTCGTCTATAAGAGCAAACGATATGTTGTTAAGTTTTTACTCAAACTCTTGATGAAGCGTGTTCTATGGCGTGCGGCTGCTCGTGCGACACTTAGTGCGGCTGTGTTGCCAATTCAGGGTCTATTTGATGCTTGGACTATACGGAGAGTATTGCGAAATTGTCGTGTCAATATATTGGGCCCACCCTGTGCTATTGCAGCACTTGAAGTGTTTTTACTGGAAGATGCGTGTTTTAATCCAGCCCAGCGCGTCGATTATATGCGTGTCATTGGCTGTTGTCTGGTGTGTAAACGGATGGTGCACCCGAATGTAGAGATTATGGTCGAACACTTGCGCTACCGCTGGCTCAACGCTGGTTCATGGCCTGTAAAAGACGAAGGTTGCACGTGTGTACACGAACCAACTGAGAGGTGTTTGATCCACGTATTGGACGACATTGAGTATCTGATTTCCAGGGTTCGCTTTTTAAGGATCTCCGCCGCAACTACAACTTCTGGCATAATGACGCAATCGTTGCTTTCCTATCATTTGCGTAATCTTTTCTTTCTCCTCATTATTGCGCTAGTCATCGACGGCAGTTTGGATTGGAAAGAGAGGCGTCTCTATGTGCGTCTATGCGAGGCAGCAGGTGTACAGAACCATTGGAGCGCTATACTTGCACTCAAAGAGGCTTTTGTCCACGGACGAGGCTTAAATGCTGAGACTATATTTACGCTCGTGCGATTTGAAGAAGACGTTGAGATGCCTATCGAGACGGTGGATACGAGCATTGTGCCATGGCGTGAGTCGCTATCATATCTAGGCAGCCGCTTGGCGCAGCTTTTGTCTTGCTGATTTTTCTACTGCCACAACCTAATATTTAAAGCTTTGTAGAATTTGGGTTTCAAAGAACCTTCACATTTGGGTCTTGTAAAACGAGTGCTTTTTGAGTATCAGTAAGCAAATATACACCGAAACACATCATACTGTATCAAATAAGTTATTCTACAACTATTGCACACTTCAATGCCCTGATATAGTGAGCAGTCATTTATAGGAAGATCCTTTGCACACCCCCTCTGTATAAAGTGATGTGTATGAACAAATAAATATTTTGCACCCAGCGTCGCACGAACAATAATAATGTAATTGTCACCTTGGAGAAGAGACCTGGCTCTTACGAAATACATCATGCTGGAATGGAGTTTTTTCTGTTATGACTATGTACTCTGTGCTGTTTACGTCCAACAGAACGCTAAAAAATTGCTTAAAACGATAGTAGAGTGGCATGTGTGCTGAATTTCTAACGGGACAGTTGAACAATCATATCAGTCTTAACGAAATTATGAGTACCTACTGCTACATTTTAAGCCTCAGTCCTTATCGACAACAAGACTTGCTGCGTACGAAAAGACACAATCAAGTGACACCGGGACGTGGCAATCGAAGATACTTTCAATGGTTCACAGAAATGGATTGCGGACCTTCCTCACCCCCAGCAGTCCTCGTACACATCCGTTCGACTTTGAAATTAGTTTCCTTACCACCATTAACCAATCTGCTTTCAGTTCCATTCGTCCAACTTTACAATGGTGTGCACCAATGACGTAATATCGATTCCAATTCCTTCATGGTCGTCGCCAGTCTTGTTGAAATCTAATGCTACTGCAATTACCAAAGTTGCGTTACTTCAGTCTATTCACAAGCACATTGAAGTGGAAGAGGAAAAGTCTCCCGAGTATTCGACTGGTTCGTCGTCTTACAGCTTCGATTCGTCCCTCGACATTGAAACAGATGATATCAACCAAGTGCTCCACGACATGGCAACCAACATGATTGGTCGCAACGTGCCGTTTCAGACCCCATTCGGCACCAAAGCTCAAGTCTACGCCGATTACACGGCGAGTGGCAAAGCACATGAGGGCATTGAGAAATTTATCCACGACCATGTAATGCCAACCTACGGCAACACCCACACGACGACATCCGTCACGGGCCTGCAAACCACATCGTTCCGAGAAGAAGCTCGTCAAATCATTTTTCGTGCCGCCAAGGCACAAAAGAAGAAGGACGTGGTCCTTTTTACAGGGCAAGGCTGTACTAGTGCCATTAATAAACTGGTCACAGCACTTGGCCTCAACACTGGTCGTCGTTGTCACCGCGCGTCCAAACGACCAGTGATTTTCACGTGTCCATTTTCACACCATTCTAATTTAATGCCGTGGCGAGAAAGTTTATGTGCCGATGAAGTGCAGATCCCTGAGGCAGAAAGCGGTGGACTTGATCTCTATGAACTGGAACGGCAGCTCAAACAACATCAGAACCGACCATTAAAGATCGGTTCGTTCGCTGCTGCCTCTAATCTTACGGGTTTAATGCTAAACGTCGACAAAGTATCGATACTTTTGCACAAGTACGGTGCACTGGCGTGCTGGGATTACGCAGCATGTGCACCATACGTCAACATTGACATGAATCCTAAAAAGGAGCCATTTGCTTACAAAGACGCTGTGTTTTTTTCCGGCCATAAGTTTGTCGGTGGTCCTGGCTCTCCTGGTGTGTTGGTAGTAAAAAAAAATATCTTACGTAACAAGATCCCAACGATGCCCGGAGGTGGTACCGTATTGTTCGTCACGGAGAAAGCGCACAGCTATTTGGCCAATACGGTCGAGCGAGAAGAAGGTGGAACTCCGGATATCGTTGGCAGCATTCGATTAGGTCTCGCCTTTCAGCTAAAACAACAGGTGGGCACGGAACGGATAATGGATCTGGAACGCCAGCACGTCCGCCATGTTCGCAAATCCCTCGGTCACAATCCGAACATTGTTCTACTCGGACGACAGACGTCAGACGTCAATCAACTCCCCATCTTTTCAATGCTCATTCGCTTTAACGACCGATTTTTGCACCATAATTTTGTGTGTGCGGTCCTTAACGATATGTTTGGCGTGCAAGCTCGTGGAGGATGTCAATGTGCCGGTCCTTTTGGTTCACGTTTGTTAGGGCTCAGTCGTGCCCATATTATTGCTCTTGGTCACGCTGTGGCTGCCAAGCATGAAGTACTAAAACCTGGAGTTGCCCGCATGAGCTTTCCATACTTTGCTGATGAAAGTGAAGTGAATTATGTCCTTCAAGCAATACATTTTGTCGCGGACCATGGATGGAAACTTTTACCACAATACCATTTTGATTGCCGTACCGGAGTATGGCGTCACATTTCTCGCACGGATGTGGCGTTTCCAGATCAAAAACAATTGACAGACATGCACGTTCAAAAAGTAAAAAACTTGCGTTCGTCGGTGAGCCTAAAACCCATTTGTGACGTAGAAACTCACAGGCAACACAACCTCAAGCGAGCACTTCAACTAGCAAATGATTCTATTCAAGAAGCAGCGTCGTCCGATTTTTATCAACGTGAAAAGGTTGCTAATAATCTTGAAGGGTTGCGATGGTTCACATATCCAAATGAAGCTGTTGCGACATATCAAGAACTAGGTGGAAAACCTCCATTATCGGACGAAATCAGCGGTCCCTGTCAACCGCAGCGCTACTTGGATCCTTCCATTAACCACATTTGGGACGGTGTGCCAACGCTGGCAACGATGAAGCGTCATCGAGTGACGATAGCAGCTCAGATGCTGATTGCTCGTTTTTTGCAAGGAACAAAATCTCCCTTGTTAATGGACATGACGCCAGTGTCAGACTCGGAAGACGAGAATACTCGATAAAACATTCGCAACCGTTAAATTACTACGTGTGCACGAGATTTGTGACTTGAAACACCATTTTGGTAGTAGTGGCGTAAAGGTAATTCCGATAACTCGATTGAGAATTTTGAAGGTGATAATCACGATATAAGTAATAGTAGTCGTTTTAAATTGCATAATTAGTGATTTGTGCGGTAAACATCGCTTAAAAACATTTTATAGGTCTTCTGAGCTTACCAGCACACTTCCAAATAATAATTTTGCTCTATTTGTTGATATGCCAGTACCTCATAAAAAGAACAGAATGGCGTGATATACATTGGTAAGCCACCTACAGATAAGGTTTATCATTTACAGCCTTATCGTGCTTCGATGTATGGTTTAAGCTTAAGCACGTAAATTATTGCCGTCAGAGCGGCAGCATTTACTGCAGCAAGTGGTCGAAATTAGCAAGATGTTAGGACTGAATGTGTAAGAGTCTAGTGCGCCGTATAATTAAGGCCGGCTCACAAGCTAATTTCTGAAGAAACAGACCGTTGGATCCGCAATCTTGTGAATTAGTTTAAAGTATCTGATCAGTACATATAAATTTGTGGTAAATATACTGTGTCGACCTAACTTGAAAGACGGCAACTGACAGAGTAAATTTGCTCGAGTTAAATTTTATGAAGCTTAGGGTGCCTTGCGTAGTAGCTTCCAAGGGATGAGCCATTTGTGCGAGCCATCACACTCGCACATTTGTTCGTTGCGTACCTACCGTACTTAATATAAATAGATGATGGCTATGACATAAAAAACCTGATTTCGTATCTGGCTAAAGCCCGATGGTTAAAAAATACGTTGTGATTGTCAGACTGACTTCGGTCGCTCAGGCGAATCTTTATGGCCACTCGGGGCCCACAAATTCAGCATTTGTCAAAAGCGTCGGTGCAATCAAAATAAGCAGCTCATTTGGCGCTACATCGAGTGATAAAGCCCTGGCATACCTGTGCACTGGACGTCGACGACAGTTATTCTGTGCTAAAATATACTCAAAAAGAAGGGCGCCGAAGCTTAACGTGATTGAAGCAGGAAACTCGATAAAAAGAAGAAAGTGTTTGTATGCTTCCTGGTATGAAGATGTAAGCATTGTAGTCTAAAAACTTTCTAGACGCCGTCAAACCACTTGATAAATTACCACGCACAGTCGTGTTTTCATGCAAATATTTTAGACGAATGGCAAGTCCACATGCTTTATAAGCACAGATGCGCATTGGCCGGTGACCGGGACATGCACGGATTTCCATCTATCTTTTGTTACTCAATGTACATTCCATTACTAATTAATTGAGCCAGCGATGGGCACTGAACAGATTAAACCCCTTCAATGTTGTGCTCTTCACACGTCGTAACACTGACGTCAATCGCAAGAAATCGTGTCCCACACGCACGAGGAAACGACATTGGCAAAGCAAGAATGGGTCAGTTAGGTAGTGGAAAAAACGTGAAAAAAGAGCGACACTGGCGGAACCTTAAATTACATACAATGCGCAACGCTATGGCACTCCGCTGATCTTGTATGACCAACATAATTACGTTGAAGTCCATTACAAAATACATCATTAGTTTGTGTAGTAAATCACACAAATTCAGGATAGTACATGTTGTGTGACACAAATCACATTATACTTTTAAGATGAACAAAAAGACGTAAGCCATATATGTGGAGCATTATGTACCCATACACAATTTTGAGGACACCTAAGGTTTTTTACGACTAATCGTAACTTTCGAGGTCAGGCAAATGGCGAGTTGTGGCTCTTATCGGTTTTGATTTTTTTGGCAAAACGAAGTTCAGGGACCTGGACTTACGTTGTTTTCAGTCAAGAGATGCGGCAGACCTGTTGCATTCAAAAGGATTTGCAGTCAATCTACACCTGACTTTAAGACTGATCCTCTGTGATGATGAAGCGGTATGCGCACGTCCCTCAAGATGTGCAAAACTGACTAAATAAGCTGACGTTCTTGCCTGTCCCCAAAGACTTCAAGTGTGTCCAAAACTTCGTTCTAGCGATGAGAGCGTTAATGCACTCCTAAGGCTCGTCCAAAAATATCAAAATATTCCTTATGGTTTTTGAAACAAATGTAAATTTCCTCTGCTGTGTTTGCCTGATTTTTTAATATACTCACCAAAGACCTTAACATAATTTTTTCAACTCTAAACTGTCGGCTTTCTTACTTGAGAAAAAAGATTGTCTGGGTATGTGCACACAATTACATGGTGTCGCATTGTTGAGCGCAAACTCAGCCATAGACATCTCACAAATGTGTTGCCCCAATTTTTTTCAGCACACTGTTAAATATTCTGCCTGCTTATCTGTTGAGCCGTGCTTTCGTGTCCCACGTCTTTTACCTGTTGTAGTGGATGCTGGATGGACTTTTATATTTTTCCAAAGATGCTTATTAATCGTGTATGTGTCAGATATTAGTACTTAATACGAGATTATTATCTGAGAAAATGCGAATCAATGGTCGGGGACTAATGCAAATTGTGTGACATATAATACTTTTATCTTTGATGCCTAGCAACGATGTAAAGACTGCAGTTTCTCCTGAGTAGGCGGCCTGCAGCTTCACATTTAAACATTGCATGTCCGAGTGTGAGAAGGTTGAAGAAGTATCTATCTACTCATTACAGGAAAGCACGGAAATTGGCGCAAATCTGGCATGGCGTCCATAGGAACCAACGCGTCTAGAAATTGTCCATTCAATGTCAACCAATCGTCAAGCAAAAGGCCTTCAGTAAACGAGCCTTGTGTGTCTGCAGGGTTGTACTTGTACTCACTTTCTGGATTGAGTGACCACATAAATCCACCCGCGTACCCTTTTTCCAAAAGCACTTGAATTGTCAAGTCTGTTGAGCGCTTTGTTGTTTTTTTGGGGTGAGCGTCTTTCGTGTACAATCCAGCGAATTCTCCCAAAAGGAGCGCATAGCCACTAGTGTTGACTAAATAGCCAAACATGTCATTCATCGTCCCTTCAATGCGCGCAAGAAGGTTTTCATCAGAAAGCTCTACAAACGTTGAATAGTCCGCTGTCGTTCCTTTTCCATAGAAATATTGCTGGGGAGCCACCGCAGACGAGTAATAGTGTGGGGCCCACACGACTTTATTGTCAAGAGTGAGCTTGGGTTGAGTACGCTTGGCATGCTGTAGCCCCCCGCCCCACCAATCATAGTACTCAAAGTCTTCTCCTTCAATCGTGACTGTGTGTGTACCCACTACACCTTCAACAAAGCCCAGCCACTGAGGGCAATATTCATGCATAACCTTGGCAATTTTTTCGCAGCCCACGACGAAGTCATCTTCGTCTCCAGTACCCCACGTTGCCTTCTCAGGCTCGTTCTTTAAGTCAAGTCCCATGACATTCCAGTAATCTGGACCACAGAGGTTGGAAGACACGATTTTGACCGCTTTTAAAAAGTCAGCTTGCGTCACCCCGAGCTGTTCATCAAACCAAGTTGCTCCCGACTTTGTGTTTGTCAGCCTATGCATGCTAATAAGCACACCAATATTGCGATAGGCCAGAGATTTGATGAGTGTTTGCAAGGTCGTGATAAAGTTCGTTCCGTTTATTGCACGATTGCTGGAGAGATTGATCACTCCTTTTCGGGGAGGATTGTTCTGAAGCACATTCTCGACAGAAATAGGTAATCTCACGGCATTGAATTTGTTTCGTGCCAAGAATGCCGCAATTTCGTACTATTCATCAAACGAGGTAAAAAAGTATCTCATCAAACAATATAGTAGAGGACACTCACAGCTGTAGTGCCGTTCTCGGAGTTCTCCCAAAGGCCAAACGGAACCGCAAGTGCTGTCTCCATTCCAAACCAATTAGCGCCTTTGATCTGAATCGAAATCTCCGTGCCATTTGAAGCAACCGCCACAATTTGGCCATTCTTGCTTTGATAATCGGGCATCTCGCACACTAAAACAGTCTCGTTAGCCAATTTGTTTGTGCGTTATAACAAGAGACAGAACTTACTGATGGAGTCGTACGATTTGGGATTACCAACTTGCCCATCATCCGATATAATGATCTTGTCGTCGGTTTTGCCATCTTTGATCGCGCGCTTGTTTGCCACTTTCTGCTCGAACTTCATCACTCGAATATTGCGTGCTTGGCATGTGTTCACAGCACCCGTAAGAATAAGAATGAAAGCGCTAGCAAGCAACACAAATAGTAGCACCAGTCCCGGCCACACCTATCATCACGTAGGCATCGCCAAGCAGTCAACTCCGTGTCACCCGTTGCAATTACCAACAAAACACGCACCTTGTACCGCCCTTTGTAGTTCTCCGACTCCACGCCTAGCTTCTTCACGACAAGTTGTCTCTTAAGGAACGGGTCATCGTCGAAGTACTTTATATAGTCGTGATGATTCGAGTAAAAAGCTGTAGTATGCGTTTTGTCTTCGAGACGAGAATTGGGCTCGTTCAGTGCACTTTCATTCATAATCTGCCACGGCGTCGCCGTAGTCGACAGACGTTTCTCATTCCGCTGCACCACAAAGCTAGCGCGATGGTCCGTCATTTACACGCGAAGAATTCCCAGCTAATATATGTGCTTTTTTCAATCAATGGGCTGGAAGTGGTATGGACGACGGAAAATGTTGATTACGGTGGCATGTTTTTTGAAACCTTGTCACTAAGCATGTGTTACCCTGACAATCAAAATACACTATAGCGAACCAATCCACATGTTTATGCGAGTAGTTGGCAAAAGGTTTGTGATAATAAGAAAATCGCTTATAATTTGTGGCAGATTCTTTGTGGTAAAGAAGAGGCTTCGATAGCAAATATAAAAATAGAGCAATTTAACATTTATATACTCATTTCCTCCTACTTGGGTCCTTATTTTTAATTTGCTTTTGTGGTTCCAAAGACAACAAACGCAACGTAGACATCGAGTCAAAGTCCAGAAGATTTCGATCGATTATTCGCTATATCTCTTAATCTACTTAAGTATTTTTTTCTGGAAAACACGGAAACATTTTGAGATCCTTGATTCCATCCATAGCAGCCATGCCTTGCATAAAGCCCTTGTTAGGTGTAAGCCAATCGTCCTCCAACAGTCCCTCAGTAAACGATCCGTACGTGTCAGCTGGGTTGAATTGATACGCACTCTCCGGGTTGAGCGACCACATGTAGCCTCCAGCGTAGCCCGCCTTAATCATCACTTCGATCGTAAAATCAGTTGTACGCTTTGTCGTCTTCTTTGGGTGAGCATCTGTGGCATAGAGACCGGCAAACTCTCCCATGACCATCGCCGAGTTCTTATCTACTTGAAGTAAGTAGCCAAACATCTTGTCCATCGTAACTTCGACATTTCTTCGAAGCGTCGCGTCGTCAAGCTCTACATAGGTTTTGAACGCACCCGATGCGTCTTTCGCACTTGTTGACGCGTAGAAATACCAGGCAGGAAAGACCCCCGTGTTGTAGTAATGAGGCGCCCACACCAATTTGTTTGACACAGTAAGTTCCACGGGTTTGTCGCCAGCTTTTTCAAGCCCACCGCCCCACCAATTGTAGTACGTATCCGTTCTGTCACCAACGGTGACGGTCCCCGAGCCTGCGATTCCTTCAACAAAAGCCATCCAGTTGGGGCAGCCCTGAAGCATGCGATTACCAATCAGTGACGCCCCTTTCTGCCAGTCGGGGGTTGCACCACCCCATGAACATTGGTACGGTTCGTTCTTCAAATCCAAGCCAAGGATATTCCAATACTTTGGACCACACAAGTTTTTAGTAAGGATGTCGACAGCTTTTAAAAACTGCACTTCCGTCACGTCGAGGTCGTCACTATACCACGCCCCTCCTGACTTTGCTGGATCCAAAGTGTGAAGACTAATCATGACGGAAATTTTTCGGTATCCGAGGGCTTGTACAATCGTTTGAATAGTGCTGATGTACGACGTTATGTTGATAGCGCGATTCGTGTTGGTGTTGATAAGCGATTTCTGAGGGGGTTTGTTAGAAAGAATGTTTTTAATGCAGACCGGGAGGCGAACACTATTAAACTTGTTGCGAGCTAAGAACGCAGCGACTTCATACACGGATGTTCCGTTGGCCATATTCTCCCAAAGTCCAAAAGGTATCGCCAAGCCGGTTTCCATACCAAACCAATTGACACCCTTGATTCCAACAGGAATGCTCGTGCCATTCTTGGACACGGCAACGATTTTTCCATTCTTGCTTTGATAATCGGGTAATTCACAACCCATACTCGGATATTTTTTCGGATTCCCTACCTGTCCGTCGTCTGAAATGATAACATCGTCGTCTGTGAGACCATCGTTGATCCGGCGACGCGCTTCGGTCGTATTCTCAAAACGCGCTTGTCGAAGGGCTGCCTTATCATTCGCACTCTTGGCACACGCCGTGATAATTGCAGCCGCCCCACCAACAATCACGAAAAGCAGCAAAAGTCCTCGCCATGTCTATATATATGCACGTAATGCACGTAAGTAGCGCTATAGCAAACGACACAATACTCTCTGCACATACCCGTATCCGGCCCTTGTAGTCTTGCACTCGTTCAGGGGGAATTACGTCGCTCAGTTCCATGGCCATCAGCTTCATTTCTGTCTGTCGAGATTTCACTTTCTCAACACCAGCGTCGGAACCAGTTCCTCGATCGATATAAACACTAGCTCGCGCACTTGTGAGCTCAGAGTTACGATAAGTCTGAGCAGGTACATCACTGTCTTTACCAATTGCAGTGACAGTAGCTTCTTTAGACTTGAGCAGTGGTCGAACCACACGAACCTCCATGATTGTCAAAAATGGTAATGGGATTCTGGCAAACAAAGTTGGACAATGACTTTCACAGCTATCAATCACCATGCGATGGTGCAACTACACTTTGACAACATGAATGTATGGACTTGAAAGTGCTCGTTTTCAGCGGTTGTTGCTTTGACTAATTCTAGATCCCTTTTAGTTTTCGATAGTAACGGATGATGCACTGCTTATGAGTCAAGCCCAAGAAATGATACATTTTATTAAAAAAGCACAATGTAATAAGTGTACCTCAGAAGCTACTCAGTCGCGACTTTGGTCTCCATCTCAAAGCATGGAAACATTTTCAAATCTTTGAAATCATCCATAGTTGCCATACCTTCGAGAAAAGCCTTGTTAGGTGTGAGCCAGTCATCCTGCAGCAAGCCCTCGGTGAAGTGACCGTATGTGTCTGCCGGATTGTATTGGTATGCACTCTCCGGGTTGAGCGACCACATGTACCCACCGGCATACCCATCTCTTAGCATAATATCCATGGTAAAGTCCGTTGTACGCTTCGTCGTCTTCTTCGGGTGAGCATCTTTGGCGTACAGACCAGCGAACTCTCCCATCACCATGGCACTGTTTGGGTCGTCACGAATCAAATAGCCAAACATCTTGTCCATCGTCTTTTCGACATTGTTTCGTAGCGTCTTATCGTCCAGCTCGACGTAATCTTCGCGCGCACCTTCTGCGTTTTGCGTACCGGATGCGTAAAGATACCATGCAGGCATCACACCAGTATTGTAGTAGTGAGGTGCCCATATTAATTTGTTTTCAACGTCAAAAGAGATCGGATGGTCACTCACATCGGCCAGGCCGGCACCCCACCAATCGAAGTACGTGTCTTCAACCCCATTTAACGTGATCGTCCCCTTGGAAGCAATTCCCTCCACAAATGCCATCCAATTCGGACACCCTTCCAGCATCCTGTTGCCAATTAGTTTAGCACCCTTCCGCCAGTCGGGATCCGCCCCACCCCACGTGCATTCGTGTGGCTCGTTTTTCAGGTCCAATCCAAGAATATTCCAGTACCTGTGCGTACACAAGTTTTTCGTCAAAGTATCGACAGCCGTCAAGAAGTCGTCTTCGGTCACGCCCAAATGCTCGCTATACCACGCCCCACCAGACTTTTTCGGGTCAAGAGTATGAAGACTAATCATGACTGAAATATGACGATAGCCAAGCGCTTCTACGACCGACTGGATGGTCGTCATGTACGTCGTGATGTTCATCGCGCGATTAGTTTCGAGATTAATAAGGGATTTCTCGGGCGCAACATCACTGAGAATGTGCTTGATACACACTGGCAGACGGACGCTGTTGAACTTGTTGCGAGCTAAGAACGCGGCAATTTCGTATACAGACGTGCCATTGTCCATGTTTTCCCAAAGGCCAAACGGTAAAGCAAGACCCGTTTCCATCCCAAACCAATTGAGACCCTTAACACCCACGGGTACTTCGGTTCCATTTTTTGAAACGGCAAAGATCTGTCCATTCTTGCTTTGATAATCGGGTAATTCGCAACCCATATCTGGGTACTCTTTCGGATTCCCCACTTGCCCATCGTCCGAAATGAGCACATTATCATCGTCCAGTCCATCTTTAATCTTGCGACGATTTCGAGACGCGCTTTCATAACGTTCAGCATTAATATTTGACTGATCTCGTACGTCAATGGCATTAATCGCAATGAGGGTTACGGCAGCAGCCACGATCCCCACCAACAGCAACAAACCAGGCCACGTGCGGATGCGGCCTTTGTAGTCGCCCATACGCTCGGGAGCGGCCCCCAGATCAGGTTCAATAGCCAATAGTCTCATCTCAGTCTGTCGTTGCCCGCCTGGACCGTACGACGCGCTCTCACGCCCTCCTGACTCGGTCAGGCGGGACGTCTCCATCGCCTCGCGCGTGTATTCACTGTTGCGAAAGGTAGAGCCCGCACCGCTCATGGAGCCCACCATGGGACGGGAGATCTCGGCTGCCTCGGCCATCTGGGCGTAGGTTGGAGAATGAAGGAGAGTCGAGGCCACGGACGTGCGCAATAGAGTAGGGTTAGTAGTTTATGACTGTCGGTTCGATGCCCTAGCCGCATCCTCAGATATTCGGCATCCGTTTTTAGTAGCAAGACGCCAAGCTGAACAGTCGAAAGATTTGTAACCCTATCTCGGAACATTCACTTACCCTAATATATATTTGAGATTCATAAAATCCAGCATTTAGCTTCCAAATCCCTTCGATTTACAATCCGACTAGGCATTAAAAATTTTATGATTGTAGGACAAAACGCGGGCCCTTTGCGAAAAAAAAAGCATTGATGTTTTACATGCGACTGCAACGATGGTGCTCGTGGGCACACGCAGACATTGAGCGTGCTTTCTTCTTTCCTTGCATCAGCTAGGCGAAAGTTTTCCACCCAATTTCGTGCCCAAAAAAATACATATATGTGTTTTGCTTTTGAAATTGATAACTTGCATGAGATGATAACTACTTGAGGAGATATCTTTCACAGCTAAGAATCTCAATACCTTTGCTAAGTACACTATAAAAGCTGGTGAACCTCACACTATGTTCAGCGGTCGTACAAGACGAAGTAGACAGTGAAACATGCATTGTGGCTACTGCATGGCAAATGGGACGTCTCTATATATTACCAAAGTGGGGAAATCGTGGTTAAGAGCTCAAGGTTGCAGCAAAAGCTATTTACTTAGCGTATTTAATCGTAGAAAAAGTGTGATAAATTTTTTTGACACTGACATACGAGCATGATCATCAAAATTCCTGTAAGAATTTGGGTTAGGGTATACTTTGCAGATTAAGGCAAAGACGAGATTCGTTTTTCACAAAGCCGTATAAAGTAAGGACGAGTGTTGAAACTCGGCCGAAGTGTACAATTATATAACAACGGCGCTAGATTTTAAGTCTGCTTTGAGGTCACTTCTATCGCACAACTTTTAACCGCACTTTTCTTCTCCATATCAATTTGTACTGCCAGTTTTGGTAGCAAGTGCTTTCACACATTCGTGCGAGAAAATGCTAAAAAGCAAGTTTGATAAATAATTTTCGCCGTAATGCTACTACATCTACTTAATTATGTACCCCATTTCTGTCTTCAAAATTCAAGATATTAGCAATTATTTGTAGGTACTAAAATCATACTTGACTATTTCTCTCAACAATTCCATATGACAGATACGTATATTCCACAGTATCAAACTTGCATCCGTTATCTTTCCAGGATAAATCGAGCATTTAGCGTAACCGAAGCTTCAGCGTTACTTGGCGTTACTTGTGACACTCTTCATCCGTAGAATTGCTCGAAGACGACGCAGTGGATTCGTCCGAAGTGATTTTTTCGTGTCTCTTTTGACCTTTATTCTTACTAGACAGAGCACGGTGCTGCTCTTGCTTGGCCTGTTCAATGCGAGTGCGTACAGCTTTTAAACACGCGTAGCTCGCATCATCCATGAGAGGAAGCAGTGCGCGACGCAAACTATTATACATGTCAGGGTACAGACTTTCCTCCTGAGCGAGCATCTTTTTGACGCGATGCCGTTCTTTTGGCTCTTCGAAACACGCGGGACAATTTTCATTAATGACAGGAAGACGCGAATCGTAGGCAAACTTCTTGAGCTCAATCTCACGCACGTAAGCCAGCGGACGAAGGACTTGAACGTCCCGCTGATCATTCCAGTACTTGGCTTTCATAGTACGAAGTTGGCCATTGTGCATTGCTGACATGAAAAAACTTTCGGCCAAATCATCAAAATGCTGCGCTAGTACGAGTTTGTTAAAGCCAAAAGTACGGCAACAAGAGTACAAAAGGCCACGCTTCATGCGTGCACAAAAGCTGCACAACGAGTCCCCATTCATCTCACACGTCGCACGCTCAATGATATTCTCCGATAAGTAATGATACTCCACACCCAGTGTACGCATATATTCTTTCAGTGGGCTTGGATCAAATGAAGGCGTTTGGGGATCTACAGTGGCGCATGCCAGCTCAAAGCGAATGGGAGCGCGTTTCTGAAAGCCTAAAAGTACGTGCAATAAACTCAGCGAATCTTTGCCTCCTGATACCCCAAGTAACAGACGATCGCCAGCTTGAATCATATCCCATTGCATCATGGCTTGGCCCACTAAACGCAACAACTTTTTTGGCGGCGTGGGAAAAAGTTGGGTGGTACTCGTCTTTTCAGTCATGGCTACCATTGTCTCTCGCACTAGAGTTGCTGTAGACTTGGTCGTTAACACGCCAGTGCATGTTCCAGGACTGCAATTTTCAGTGTAGCCATTCGTCGAGCGTAGAGGATACTTGCCTCCAGTCTCACGTTCATTTGTACATGTAACAATCTTTCCATGATTATTAGACGTAGCTGGGATGGGTGGAACGGGACAGCAAGGCGTGAGACCACAGACAGACCTAGTGGTCGTCCACTGATCTTTTAGCTCTTTTGTGAGATAACGCGCAGGATGGTATGGTCCACGTATTACATCAGTAACGACAGGCTCGTCCTTGAAATTTAACGCTTCAACTGCTTCGGCGGGGTACACGAACCATCTGAGCGCCTCATCATCTGCCTCCTCGAGCATCTGCGCAGCAGACGCTGCTACAACCTGAAAAGGACTAGTTTTCGACGTTATTTCGGCTGCGAGTCGATGTGCTTCAGCCAAATTTGCCTCTCGGTGAGCAGCCAAAGTCTCTTGATCGTCTAGAAGACTTAAAGATCGCGTCTTGTTCTCCAGCGCTGTCGCAAAGTGAGTAAGCCACTTCCGTTCCGTGAACTTGGTAAAGCGACTCCAGTGTTTCCATACGCCACTTTTATGGTTAAATTTGTACTGAGGAAGGAACTTCCAGCCATTTGTGGCCACAAAATCAACTGCAGCCAGCACATAGTCACGTTCTGCCGTGCTCATAAAATACGGAAAACTCATCCGCGTAAACCCTGGACGTAGCATTTCCTTTTTGTTAATCAGCGCTTTTTCAAGCGCAAGAACATCGCGACGCGTTAACCCTAGCAGTCGAGTAGCGTATGGACCTGCACATTGACAGCCGCCGCGCGTTTGAATCCCAAACAAGTCGTTTAGTAATGCACATACAAAATTGTAGTGCAAAAAGCGGTCTCGAAAGCGCACGAGAAACGAAAACACGGGAAGCTGTTCCACGTGATCGTCTTGGCGTCCCAAAAGCACAATTTTATTATTTTGCTGCAGACTTTTGCGAACTTGCAGCACATTGCGCCGTTCTATCGTCGTAATCGTTCTTGTACCCACGCGCTGTTTCAACTCAAAGGCAAGTCCTAGACGAATACTTCCTAGAATATCGGGAGTACCTCCTTCTTCTCGCTCGGCACGATTCGACAGGTACCGATGATCGGTTTCAGTGACAAAGAAAACCGTCCCACCACCCGAAAGTGTCGGGACTGCATTCGTAAGCAGCCGCTTTTTGACTATCAATACACCAGGCGATCCAGGGCCACCAATAAATTTGTGTCCTGAGATAAAGACAGCGTCTTTGTACACAAAAGGACGGCGCTTTTCGTCCGTCACGACGGGATTCATATCAATGGGAATGTATGGCGCACACGTGGCGTAATCCCAACACGCCAGCGCGCCATATTGATGTAAAAGCGCCGACACAGCGTCTACATCCGTGAGTACGCCTGTCAAGTTGGATGCGGCCGAGAAAGCACCGACTTTTAGTGGACGCGCGGCGTAAAGCTGCAGTTGTGCCTCCAGCATCAAGAGATCCACCTGTCCATCGTCATTTTCCGGTATTGTAATTACTTCAACAGCACTCTCGCGCCACGGGAGCAGATTTGAGTGATGCTCAAACGGACCGACGAAAACGACGGGACGCTGTTCTGGTACGGCCTTGACGCTATGTTGCTGAAGTCCTAGTGCTTGCACGAATTTGTTAATAGCGCTCGTGCTTCCTTGGCCTGTAAAAAGCACGCAGTCCTCGGCACCGCGACCTGTGACCTTGGCATTCACGGCTTGGGCCACAATCTGGCGCGCTTCGTGGCGAAAACACGTGGTTTGAAGCCCTGTAATGGACGTCGTCGTATGTGTATTGCCGTACAATGGCAAGACTTCTTGATTGAGGTAGTCTTCTATACATTGTAAGGACTTGCCACTGGCCGTAAAGTCTGCGTAACAGAGCGCGCGAGATCCAAACGGAGACTCGAACAAGGTGCGGCGGCCAACGACATTGTGCGTGATGAAATCCACGGCCTCTTGTGTGGCAGTGGACAAAGACTCTTTGGATGAACAGTCGAGAGGAGGCTTCTTTTGGATCTGGGCTGTCAAATCCTCTTCTAACTCTTCACAAAAGAAGCGCGAGGTGTCAAGCATCTTGGTTGGAGCGGAAGCCGAGATGGATGAGTGCAACATTTACCAGAAACCAAAGCGAAAATTCATTATGTCACAATTTTTTCAGGTTCTTAGAATTTTTGCGGGAGCTTGGTCGATATAGCCAAATATTGTATTGTTGAGTTTATTACAATGCGTGGGATGCAGCAAGATATGATGTTCAATATGGCACCACATGGCTTTAGCGTATGCTACTACCATCTTTCCTTATACTGATAAGAAGTCCTTAATTTGAAATGAATGCTTAATCATCGATTCGTGAAAGTACCCTAAATTAAATAATCTATCTTGCGAAACGTCTTCTTGAAGTGTTAATATTCCTTCTCCACAATATGAGAAGGCAGCCCAAGTTTTTCAAAGGTAAAAGCTGCATAGCGCTGACAATTTAGCTTCCTCACTGCAAACCGTAAATGGTGCACATCCAGAAGCTTCACCGCACGCGAAGATGCCAAAGTCAACCTCAACAGCGATCACAATTGCAGCTTTGTGCGTGTCCAGACGGTATACTCCAGTATAAAGCAGATAAGGCAGGGTCCTTGTTCGGAAAGACGTAAGCGTGATGTACAGTAAACTTAAAAGAATACATGATGCTTTGAATAGCGGCAAATTAGGCCAAAAGCGAACGCGCTTGTTTGGCTTCGCGACATAATAATGGCCTCACATGTCAACTGAGGAAGCTTGAGTTCAGATTTTTGGCCTTAGGTCTATTCTCGCGAGAGGTCATATATCCAGACCAACCTTAATTACGCCAGTGGTGACCAGAAACCAACATCAAATTTCCTCTTGATAGGGGAGTCAGACACGAGATTGGCTTCGTGCCGGATATTCAGTAGTGTGCCATTAGGCAATGGCCACTACCACAAGAGTAATGCGAGCACACAGATGTATTCTTTGTTAAGGAGACAAAAAATGGCATGCTTGAATTTTATACTTGCTGCACTCGAAAAATGCAGCATTAAGTCCCAAATAGGGAGCGTTGCACAGCAACATGTCCAAATAACTTTGTATTATGACTGAATACGAATGAAAGTCACAGACATACCCCTCACGGCGGCGAATACGCTTAGAGGCAATTTCTAAAGATGCAGCAAGGGTTATAAACGCCCCGGCGATTAATCTTACAGCTATTTGATCGTTATGAACATTCGTCCAAGTATACGTTGTCGATATATTCGCCCATAGCCGCTTTAAAAGAGATTATTGGCTCCGAAAGTCCATTTTGGTCAACACGTTGATTGTCCGATCCATCTGGCTGTATGCCAACATCAGTTTTGCAGCCGTGAGAATAGAGGTCCTCAAAGGCTTAGTAACGAGCCATATATAAAGCACAGATCTCGGGAAAGTGTAGGACATATTGACTTGGCCTAAGACACGCTTCCAAAAGCGAGTTCCTTTATCTGCATTAATGTTTTGCGGGTCTTGAAGAGCCCCTGTTCGATTTATCGTGAATGGAATTCGAAGAGTCAGCGCCAGGATGCTTGTGACAGCATAAAGAAAAGGCTTCATTAGTTCACTATTTTATTTTTGTTGGAAGAGACAAAGCCCGCTATACGTTTGGTCTATGCATGTTACTGCGATACATTGAAGACTCCATAAACAAGTGTTCACGCTCCAGCCCAGGTCTAAGCAAATCGCTACGGCATAAGGCTAATAAATAATGTCATCAGTTGGGCTTAACGCCAGCCAAATCTCATAGGTCTATAAATAATGTCACCAGTAGAGCTTAAAGCCAACCATATCACATATGGTTTAAGTGCAGTGTCTCACCAGCGTTGCTCAGTGGCCCGCGTGCCACTCAAAAATGCAGTGATTGGGCTGCGCTCTTTCGGTCTTGGCCTCAACAAAACACGTCACCTATGAGATGCCGCGAATCTGTGTCTTACGAGCACTGCTCGGTGATTTGAGTACCACTTTACGCGCGGTGGTAGGGCCTCGCCCATACTGCCCTAGCTTAAAGCCAACCATAATGTTGCCGGCATGTAGCGTATGTAGCTTCCTACGAGCACTTCTCAGTGTTCCATGTACGATAAGGGCTTAACCAGCTGGATCCACCATATATCGTTCGTTCACTGATAGCAAAGCAGCTGTGATCGCTATCGAGGGATCACCATTCGACTATGGTATGTTCGCCACTGATAAAGATCTGTATTAAATGCTTCAGAGTGGCATCCAATTTATATGCCCAACAAATGCACGTATCGATAGAGCTTTCGGTATCGCTGATGTGAAATAACTTATACTCCAAAGCGCATTTGCGAGCACATCGAGTTTGCCAGGCTTGAGTTCTCCACGAATGTTATAGTCCGCAAAGTGTGGCGTTTGTTCAAGACAAGGGAGGTCTATGTATCACCTTTCTTAGCAGTACATGATTTGAAAAGACTACAACGATCTTAAAATCCAGAAGATGCACTCGAAATCTTAGAGTGCGTACACCACGGCAAGTATCACTTGTACTATTCTACGCAAGTTTGTTTGGCAGCCCTAAGCTCCCTAGACTGATACAAGATAACACGCTTACCTCATTATAATAGGATAACGTGCAATGATGGCAACGTCAAAATGTCAAAAACAGCGCATGACCACGTTATTGTTTTCGGCAAAACGGAAACTCTAGTCTACCGAGGGCCTTTTTCGATGACATCTAAAGCAGTATAAGTATGGCTCTCCTGAAGCCATTTGATCTGTTTTGTCACTAAACTGTGCAAATTCGCAAAGCTAGCTATCGTTGTGCAAATTGTTGGTTTGTCCTGAGTCACTTCTTGAAATCTTTTAAAACGCGAAGTAGGCCAAGCCAAGGCGAAGTTCATTATCTTGGGGCGTCCTCGAGCCGATGGCTTCTTACAATCAGCTGGAAAGTTTAATCTCCTTTGCCGCAACGACATTTTTCCAATGTTGGTCCTCATGACTTTAATATCTTGACTTCGAGAGCAAATACATCTCCGGAGCCGACTGTTTTCTGCCAAAGCGGCTACCGACTATTACATGGTAAGAATATGTTCTGGTGAAAGCTCGTAATGATCATAACAGCTCTTTGATTTAACTATTTAGCTTCGTAGATGTTTCGATGAATCTTGCAACATCACTAATAGTTTCTATAACATACTAAAGGGCGTACTTTTCGGCGCAAAGTATACCTCATTTGGATTCACATGTAGATCAAGCGCATTGCGCAACGTTCAATCGGTCATGTTTATAGGCAGCACACTTTGAATGCTTGTACCGATACTGCTTCGTTTGATTTATTTTAAGCATTAAGTAGTGGCCAACTTTCTGGTTAGATGAAGACGAGTGCGGGAACATTTACTCCGCGCGTAATTCTCTGTCTTGTCAGCGAAAATGCTTCAGCGAGCTCACACTGCTACCGCGTCAGTAGTCACTGCCCTTCTGTAGGGTCTCATACCTCTATCTGGTGAGCGTTGTAAATGTAATTCTCTCAATTCCATATCTAAGTGTTCCTTCAGCAATATATATCGAGATTTTAAGCAAGGCGCAACGTGCGCTGCCTATAGGAAAGATCCAAGCCATATTCGCTGACACGAAGGATGTATTCATATCCTGAAGAGAGATCACTTTTCTAGAAAACATCCCGTTGAGATAATCTCAGCTTTATTCAGCAAAAAAACATAGCTTGGAGCTTTCAAGGTTTAATTGCGCTGATATCACTTGCAGTGTCCTTAAAGAAAGTTCATCTACTGTGACATAACGACCGCTTAATCTGTACATTAATTCTGTAAAATAAAGTATCTTTGTCGATTATGGGATCATGGTTGACTGACACATAGGGATCGACTTCTTTATTAGCTCCATTTCTTCGAAAAGAATTTACGTTACCAAACTGAATGGTACTTCGCTACCCATCTATGTTTTAGTTTGGAGCTGTAATACCCGCATATTCAGCATATAGAACGTAAAGTGGTACGTAGGCAATTAAGCAAAGCGTTTTCTGCAGCCGATGCTGGTTGCTAATCTTGAATATGAGTTATAAAGACGTTGTTGCGGCTGCGTCCACAGAAATATCAGTACCATTGTTGCTTTTCCTTTTTTTAGGCGTATACTTGGTAAAGCTTTCTTTTGAAGGAGACATACAAAACGAGTGGGGGCATGACTAGCCAAAGCCCTGTTGCGCGGGATTGAGGGGCCGGCTTTTATGGCCTTGCCCCGACAAATAAAATGGGGCTTGTTCTTTTCTAGCTATGGCATAACAAGGATCAATCTATACTTATCAAAGCCAAGTCTAAGAGATGACTGTGTGCTGTCAAATTTATCATCTTTCGCATCCAGGTTTGTTTCGAACCTAGAGACGTTTATAATCGTCGTAATCGCCGGTTGAACCGAAACTTGTTCATTTTTGGTGCTTTTTCTTAGAGCGTCACTCGAGCTAATTTGGTTAACCGTAATGGCGCGGAAAGCATAATGGCACGGCGAAATTTTGCAATACTTAAAATAAGTTCCATGCCCTCGTACATCTAAATGTACAATCAGCCCACATGGTGCGTATCAATCACACATCCACCATAAGGAGTGAATAATAATCCTAGTGTGATGTCCCTCCCCTTCAGGTGACTAGCACTTTCCTGCTCTTTTGCAGCGATCTTCAAAGCTCTTGGGAGAAGATTCTCTTCGTCGGTGACATGATTAGTGTATATCATGTTACCTAAGCCAAAGCAGTGGATCTTTCTTTGCTTGGTAGCACTTAGAGTGGACCCGATATAATAGGTTCAAGACTCTCTTGACTCTGGGTCCTAGTGAGCATATCCGCGGAATTATGAAGAAGATTGCCGATCTGGCGTACAAAAAGTTCACACTCTTCATGCAGAATAGAAAGTGCAAATAGTGATATTGTTCTTGCCGGAAGGTACGTTGCTTTTAGTCCTCCTTGCCCTGAATTCATGCTTCCTGAGCCCTCGAGCATAGACTTTGACCATCAAGCCTGAGTGCCATGACGCGCCTCGGCTGTTTGGCAGCAGTGAGAGCTATAAGTGCTATAGAAGCAAGCAGGTCTTTCATGTAGTGCAATTAATCGCACCGATAAAAGCGGGATTTCACCCTCGGAGACTTCGCGAGGGTTCAAACAGTCAGTATATGTGAACAGGACTTTGATGATTTACATAGCATTTTGCACAAAGAGAGGAGGCAAGTAGATCCGGTAAGCGATCGTTTACTCTCCCGGTCTCAAAACAAATGACGTTGGCAATAGACGGATTTAGATTTCTTGTTACATGCGGTTCTTTAAAAGCGCTCAATCGACTATCCATCAAACTACGCGTGAAACTGCATTTGTATTAAGATTCACAAGGTGAACCTCCTAATGTTATATGTGACAATATTTTATTCGAATCTTTTCATTAAAACTCGTGTGATGTAAAAATGCACAATTACCATTCATACTATTGCCTACAAGTATGCATCAAACAGTGGTCATCAGACCATGCCCTGCTTTTCTGCTCTATTATCAGTACCGAATGCTGCCTTCTTGCTATTGAGACGACCCATGTGACGCAATTGCGCTATACAACCAATAAGTGAAGCATAGATTGGGCCCTATTAACCCGAAACCGTATTTTCCTTTTTGACTTTGGACTCCTTAGCCTGTATCAGTCATACCTTTCCTTTGAGATTCTTATCTAGCAGATATCACCGCGTTGACTTGTGCTGCCTTTAATAAGTCCTCACAACAAACAAATGAGCGTCAAAGCTCATTTGCGTCCACACAACAGACCACCATGTTGTCTACATACAGTGCATCGTCGGGGCGTAAAACCAAGATGAGCGTACAGTATCAAGATACCACACGACATCCTGGCGTAAATGTCATGAGACCATTCGGTCGCTCGTAAATCACGCTTGTGCAACGCGTGTTGCTCATGCTCTGTCCAAAGTGAACAAGGACAAATCCTCATTGTCGAATACGATTCATCAATCTCGGTATCACTGGGTAAACCTCTTAATATTTTCGATCCTGGCTTGTGATCGTGAGGATCGGATCACCAAGCCAAATACCATTAGAAGATACCCTGCATACACCGCTATTACCCGAAACAGACCCGTTAGCCCGAACGTCGCACTCCACTGCACATTCATTCCACTTCCTCTTGACTCTCGACCTGAACAATTATGCCTGATGAATCAAATGTTAAGAAATAGCGCAACAATACGAAATACAATGACAGTTAGCGTCATTTCAAATGTTGACATTACTAAAGATTTTAAGAAAAAATTATAGAAAAACTTGTGGTACACACATTACAAAGTCTAACTACGCGTGGAACATTCGTGGGCTCTCCCCTGCAGTCATGGGCAAGTGGACGCAATTGATAGCACTAGTTGTTCCGCTGCTGGCGCCGCTTGTCAGTGCCGACGTCGAATCTCATGAGGTTGGTCTCTTATCATATTTTCTACATTAATTCCAGCATTGATGCAACATTTTGTATCTCGTCACATGCTTGTTGGTAATAGTACGTTCCGGGTGAGGTAGTAGTGGTCTGGGTAAACAAGATCGGACCATTTTACAATCCGCAGGAAACGTACACGTACAACACGCTTCCCTTCTGCCGTGCGTCTGGCGCTGAGAATCCCGAGGCTCATGCATTGGGCATTGGTGAGATTTTAGAAGGAAATGAACTCTTCAATTCGGGTCAGCAGCTTCACTTTGGAGTGAATACCCCCAAAACGAAACTTTGTGAGCAACTTCTGTCGGATGCTGATGCACTGGAGTTTGGTGCCGCTGTGGATGAGCATTATTGGTATCAGATGAATGTTGATGACTTGCCCGTGTGGGGACTTGTGGGGAATGTGATGAAGCCCACGGACGATGTCGAGTATTTGAAGCAATTTCCAGTGGGCACAAGGGTGTTATATACCCACAAAAAGTATTCTATTTCGCACAATGGACCACATATTATCCACGTCAACTTGACGTACTCAGATGTTCTCACATCCATTGCATCGAACAAGAAAGTCGAGTTTACTTATGAAGCTATATGGTCCGAGACTGATATTTCATTTGAGGACCGATTTGATCGCTACTTGGAAGACGAATTCTTTGAGCATCAAATACATTGGTTCTCAATTTTTAATTCGTTCATGATGGTCATTTTCCTGTGCGGCCTTGTGACACTTATTTTACTTCGCACGCTTAAAAACGACTATGCTCGATTCGCTGAAGACGATGCTGAGGAGCTCATGATGGACGGAAAGTCGTTGCTGCGGAAAGATGACGCAAATTCTGGCTGGAAATTGCTACACGGCGATGTGTTTCGTGCCCCACCCTATTTACTGCTCTTTACGGCACTTATAGGAACAGGAGCGCAATTACTAGTCTTGTCAGTATGTCTGATGCTCTTTGCTATTGAATTGTCACTTTACATTGAACCGGGTGGGATTGTGTCGGTAGGCCTTTCCACTTACGCGTTTTCCTCGCTAGCAAATGGTTATGTAAGTGGCGCCTTCTACCATCGATTTTTTTACCCGCGTGTGTCAAAGGATTGGATTCGTGCAATGTGTTTATCGTCAGCTCTTCTTCCTACAGTCACGTTCGTGTCAATCTTTTTTATCAATGCATTGGCTGTCGCTTACGGTACGACGTATGCTATCCCATTTGTGACGATTGTACAAGTGGTGCTCGTGTGGTTCTTTGTCTCGTGTCCACTGGCCGTTCTTGGCACGATCTTAGGCCGCCATGGCGCAGCAAAGATCGGATTTCCATGCCGTGTTAATAAATTTCCGCGGGAAATACCCGAAGCACGCTGGTATCTCCGTCCGCCAGTTTTGATTGCACTTACGGGGGTGCTGCCATTTGGATCGATTTTCATTGAGATGTATTTCATCTTTGCGTCGTTTTGGAATTACAAGTTTTACTATGTTTACGGCTTCATGCTGCTGGTTTTCATCATCTTGACAATCGTGACGCTCTGCGTGACTATTGTGTGCACGTACTTTCTCCTGAATGCGGAAAATTATCGGTGGCATTGGACGTCGTTTGCAGCTGCAGGCAGCACAGCGCTTTACGTCTTTGCCTATGCCATTTATTTCTATTTCTTCAAGACCAACATGTCGGGGTTTTTGCAAACGTGTTTCTACTTTGGCTACATGTGAGTGGGTAGTTTGCTTGAATATTCGATGACACTGACCTGATTGTCTGTTGTGTTTATGAAGGGGACTCTTTTGCTTTGCATTTTTCATTATGTGTGGCACAGTGGGATACGCGGGTAGTAGTGTATTTACGAGACGCATTTATCGCAATATAAAGTGTGAGTGAAGCGGCCAGAAAAGAAGAAAAAAGCGATTAGCGAAAAGCTCATCGTTTGAGAAGCAAACGGCGTCGTAACGCCTTTGCGACGTGGCGGATTGATTCTTAAGATTAGGAATTTGGTACTGAACATTGTAGGCTTACGTGGTTTTAATCGTGAAAAGACTATTAGAAAGTGTACACATGTTATAGTAGGATTTATATTTTCAAGTCAATGGAATGAGGCAATAACTTGACGCATGGCCTGTACTGTGCCTGCCAGCATTCCAATAATTCCAAAGAGGACAATTACCCAATGAAACATACGGGAATGCAACGATATGGTCGATCCTGTGGCCGCAATGTAAAGTATGGGAGGCAATACGATTGCCAGCATACTTGAGCCCACAGAGCCAAATAGACTGATTAGAAGCCCGACATCTGGGACGCACATGGCAATCATCATTAGGCTTGTGCACAACATGGATCGAAAAAGTGTGAGATTGCATTCATACGGAGACAGATTGCACATTAATCGCTCCAAACAGCCCATCGGCTTGCGTGAAGTAGATAGATTGGCAGCAGCTGCTACTGCGACTGGAGAAGCAATTGGCGAGAACGACTGACGCATCGTTTGTACTGAAAAGAGAAGTGGAAGCGGACGTTTGCTTTTGGCGTCACTGCTTGGTAAAAGCAAATGATCGTCTTCAGTGTGTTTGTCATCAAAGCGAACATCTTTCGGTCCATCCAATTTACGATTTACTTGTTTCTTTCGAGCCTTGCGACGTCGATACGCCTCCAAAACTACTTGCATCGGCTCGTGTGGTGGGACAGGATGCATATAAGGTTTGTGCCGCAGCGTTCGCTCTAAAATCTCAATTGCCGGGTACAATTGAATCGGAAACGAAAGGGTGCAAGCAAAAGCCAGCGCTATGTTGGCCTACAAACGAGAGAAAAACCACTATTTCTTGTAATATATCTATAAAAAAGTTTAAAATGTACTCGTACCATTGTCACAAGCCAACCCTCGCAGTATTCATGCAACACTGCTGTCATACTGCCATTATCGATTCGACCAAAGGCAAGAGTGGGGACTTCACCAATAAAAAGAAAAAGCACAAGAATTGACAGCATGCATATGGCTAGCACACGTGGGAATCGCTCCGGCTCAACCATTGCATTCTGAATAGGTAAAATCAGGCCAATTCCTTCAAAAGAATACACGGCCGTCCCATAAAACTCTGGAAGTTGGCTCCAATCTGCATAAATAGTCATTACTTGTGGTTTCTCTGGGTGTTTCCTGTACTCAATGGAGTAGTAAAAGACAATAGCAATGGCCCCCAAAACTGCAACATTTGCTGCGAACCAGGAACAGTCAATATTGATTTGAACAGCCACAAATAATGCCACGCAATTGACGCACCGAGACCCGAGAACGGAGTGATGCGCCGTAATGTACGTACCCACGAGAGTAAGAGTAAAAGGGGAAAAACGGCAAAAATCAGTTGCCGCACATTAATGACATCTTGAACTCTTTAACACAAAAGGTAGCTTAGAAATGACAGGATGAAACAGATACTACAGTGGCCTACACCTTTTCGGAAGGACCACGTGAATATTTGTCGCCACAAACGAAAAGTAGACACAGCAAATTCCCAGTTGGGTACCCACAAGGAGCACATCGATCAGCACCTTTCCCTTTGGTCCCAGTATATTTCGCCCTACGTCGCCAAATGACATGGGCGCCTTTGGACTCACTAAATGCTTGCACCAAAGCAACAAATTCATATTGTACACTGACACAAGAGCCTTAAAACGAAAGGAAAGCAGCTACTTAGCATCTGATACTTCACTTTTGCGATAAAATTGTTCACGCACCACCAAGATGAACAAAAAGGGGCCTGCATAAATGCCCGTCTTGGAAAAGCCGCTAGGTAGTGACATAGCCCCCGGTCCAATATTGCCCTTTAATAAATGCACGACCACGACAGCCACCGAGATCTTTTCTGCTGTCTTCACACTTCGCCGCGTGGCAGAAAAAGATCCACGCTTAGCCTGCAGTTCTTCGGCTTTGCCTCGCGACTTGATTGCTATTCGTTGTTTATTACCTTCCTCAGCACTCAATTGAATTTGAAGTTGCCCTACTTCCACCTCCATTGTTGATTCATCTATTGATAAGCCATCAGTGCTTGAACGTGAACACGAGTCTCCATTACCATCTAGCAGTAACGCCTCCTCCGTCATCACACGGGGAGTTCTGCAGTGTTAGTTATAAGGCATAACCGTGGCCTGAAAACTGTAACTGTAGTTACATCCCTTTCAAACATGATGCAGCGCCGCAAGATTGGCGTGCGTAAAATTTAGCTAAGATTATACGAGGGACTTCTGAGCTTATAAAGTTGTGTTCTACTTCGGGAGAATTATTTCAAGGTTTGATTGTACTTAGCTCCTACAGATAGTGATGATTCTGATCAATCACACGATTTTAGCAAGCGAAATGTTGTATTCACGTACCAAGTTCATAACAATGCGATTCCAGGCCTCCATGTTCTTTACAAGCTGGCGCCATTGGGTCTCGGCGTCATTACTGCGCACCTGGCGTAGCTCGCTCTTCTCCTGTGCCGCCTTGATTTCAATTGAGACGCAAACTTAAGCAACATTTATTCATCGCACTTTTTTTCAGCATCTTACCATGTCGAGGAGACCAGCAATGTTCCCAATTCTTCCGTTTTTCTTGTCACCTTTGTCAACATCTCAACCATAGCCAGCAACACATTTAAAAATATCCAGGCGAACAACAATGATGGACAAGCGAGTGCTTACAATGTATGGGCGTCGCTTTCTCCTGCGTAGTCAAACACGACAATCGGTCGGCCAAGTGGTCGTAGAAGTCTTTGCTTAGTTCGTCAATGCGGGTCTGAGGAGGTATTTGCACTTGCTCCTGGTTGGCTTGTAACTTCCGTGCTCTCCGAGGTGCCGTGATGGGCGATGTGTGGCGACTGGTACTACTGCTACTTCGATCACCCAAAGAGCTGGTCGACCCACTTCGAGTTCGCGTCCGCCAAATCCTTGGCGTCGTTGTAGCCACAGTCGGAGTAAGTGCGTCAGTGGCACATGCTGATGCAAGGTTATCGACCTCAAGCACGAGCTCTTGCTTGTTCACGAGGCTAAAATCCAAATTGCGACTAAACAGCAGCCCACGGTTCGCATAGCGTCGCACACTCCGCAAACATTTCCATAGCGTTGCAAAGGACGTTGCTAACGATGCCTGATATCAATCTGTGAGGTGAAGTGTAAAGAACATTTGCAATAGCGGTAATTTACCTTGGACGAGCCAATGTGATACTTTTGATTGGAAAACTCAATAAGGACGTGGTGCACGTGACTAGGCCCCACGTACGACAAAATCAGTGTCTGAGCATCTTTCCGACGAATTAAAAATGTGCCTTGGTCTCGATCTCTACAAGAAAGTTAAAGTACGAGAGTAAGTACACTGAATATAGGCATGTCTGGCAACAGAAGTAAACATACTTGAGAAGAGCTTCAGCACGAGTTCGACTGATAGTGCCAGCAAAGAAATGCCACGCCTCTTGATCATTTCGTCGACCCCGCTCCGCCTTTTCTTCTTGTTTTCGTCGCTCAAGATCTTCCTCTTCTTTTTCACGCCTACGTGACTCAGCAGCAGCAGCCGCGTCCTCCTCCTCGTTGAGATGTCGTGAGCCAGAAAATGGAAATTCAAATTCCTCCACGGATTCCGAGTCATCGTCTGTCTCATCGTTGGCAAGGAGACTACTGTTGGTCGCGCGTAAATACACGCCTTTGTCATTACCCAGGATCCAGCTGCCACCATAGGTGAAAGCCCGCTGGTCGGTATGCAGAGGACCAGCAACACGATCAGCACTAGTCTTTTCGATGTTACACCTTTCGTTGATTGGCATCATATTTTCGTCGCGTGGGAGCGTCGTGATTGCTTTTGTCGGGATTCGCAGCAAAGACGTCGAGAAATGATGCAACGCGTCATCCGCTTGAATTACATTTATAGGAATGGGAATTCCCGACGTCTCCAAGATACCCTGTAGCATACATGAGTCATTAAGCTCCGCAATTTTAGAATAGATTTTCAGATGGTTACATACGACTGGCTTTGCTAAACGCGCAAGCCGGATGTGCTCGGTTGCAGCGCGGTTCCTGCAAATAAATTCAACCATGCGCTCGAGCGCATCTCGCACAGCAGGCTTCTTCTCGTTTTCGCCAAAACTCGCCTTTCCTACTGTCCACATCCAGCCTTTGTAGCCTGCCGCCTACAGTAAGCACGATAGAAAGTTATCTTCTAAATCGTACAGCACATCATTCTTTTTTGCACTCTCTCTTACCTTTGCGTACGCTGCAATGTCATCACTGGTCATAACACGCTTTTGCAGCAAGTCCGCCTTGTGCGAGATGAGAAAGCAAGGTGTCTCTTTAGAAGAAATATACTTGGATAGACAGTAACGCCACTTGTCGATAGCTGCGATAGAGCTCACGCGGTGGACGTTAAATACAAAAAAAATGCCGTCCAGGTCTTCGCACAGTAGCGAGTGTAGCGATGACGCGCTGGCGTCTACCTCGGCGTTAGATACATCCCAAAAATGCAACAGAAGTTCTTGGTTGTGATGTTTATACTTCATTGAGTTCACGTCTACTCCAATTGTGGGTGAGTACGTCGCCGGGTATGAGCGCTGAAGCCAGCGACGCACGATGCTTGTCTTACCCTATAAAGCACCAAGCAGCATCGAGTATAAAGCCTTTTCTTAATAAAGACAGTTGAAAGTTCTGTTTCACCACTGCAGATCCTCCAACGAGTACGATTTTCAGCTCTGGCGTCGGATCGAGTCCGTTCTCGACGCGCAGCTTCGCCCAGCGATCGAGCGATTCCTGCGAGATGCCGGTCCTGCTACGATCCCCAACATCAGACGAGTGCTTGGCAAAAAGAGAAGATCCATTTCCTTCCCCAAGAAATGTGAAAGAAATCATCTTCATCCATTTAGACGTCGCGCTATCTGCCGCTTCCGCTTCGTTCGGGCTGTGCATGATCTATGACTAGCAAATTGGGGATACGTAAGTATAATAATATTGGAATAAACACAAAAGACAGAATTTGACTCGTAAATTTTAGGTCTTCTGGGCGACGATTTAGATTTGCGTCAGCTTTTGTAATACAATTACCTTCGAGTTGTTATAGAGAAAGCTTCTTCCAGCCATGTAATGGGAACGTACAGGGGCGATATAGTGGGCTTTGAATCAGTGGATGTGGGTACTATTTAATTCTCGGACAACGTGAGCACCTTGAGATTGAGGCGCTTTTCGCTCTAATATTTTTCTTGTTAAAGTCAGACATCGCGCTCATTCAAAGGAGACCTTATATACAAAGAGCACTAAACACAAGTTTAAAGGCCCTGATGTCCAAGAACTAGATACAAGTTTCTATATGAAAGTGAAAAAGAGCGAGGAAAAGAGTACACATTGCGTGGAGGACCAAGAGTACAACAAGCTCCTCAGCATTATAATGTGTACGTGTCCAGAGCTCACAAACGACAGCATCCTTGCCTATCTCGGATTCATTTAAAGAGTGATTGTCTTGAAGTTGCCTTTAATATGGACTGGCCTTTTCGCGGTACATTGTACCAGTCGTACAACTGGTTATTATTATTTGCCCTTTCCCTCAATGCGGCGCGGGCGCTCAGACGATGGCGGTGTGTTCTTTCGGCTGCCGTGCGCTGTGATTGTGGAGTTCTTGGACCTCCGCGATGCCATCAATCTGCTAAATACAAATCGTTGGATGCGTTACGATCGTGTGCTGACGGCTACGGCGCTGGAAAAGACGCGCTATGCCCAGCACTTTCACCAGAAATGCGCTGCCGACTGGTGGCACCTGACACCAGCGTGGAGAGCGAGTGATCGTCTTGTTGAGAGTGACTGGGATGGAGACGATGATGTATATCCTACTGACGTTTGGGAGGACTGTCACGTGCGCACCACCGCAGGTAAAGAGCTTACATACTGGAAAGACACAGTACGCGATACCTCTCAGTGGCAACACGTGCCACTACTCTCCATAATCGACTTTATGGTCACGAAACTGTTACCGCAAAGCTACATTTCGTTTAAGTATGCAGCCGCAGTGTACACAGCAAGGCCCGTGATTGTTCGATTGCATCCACCAGAAAGCATAGACGAAAGGAAGAAGGAAGAAGGTAAACAAAACGCGATAGAACAGAATGCTGCGCGAAGAATTGCCAATGCGTTAGCGGGACAAAATGGAAAATTGACGTCGCTTTTTGGACTTCATTGGGAGAATATGCACGTGGATCCGGACTCTGGCAAAGTTATGTGTGCTGTCTGTCAGTTGTATGCTGACGAGGTGGAGAAGTACCAGACAAAAGTAGCTGAGATGGTGAGTGAATGGAAACAAGCAGTGAAAGTCGAGCTTTTAGGATGGAAAGAAAAGGGCATGCATCAGATGGAGATTGATCGACGAACCTACGAGATGCGAGAGGACATGATCCCGTACAGCGGCTACTTTACGTCCAATGTTGCGCGACGCCATGGCGACATCATCATTCGCCACATTTGCTCGTATTGGACAACATTGGACCACCTCAAAATAAACACGCTCGGGTACCGAGATGCCTCGCAACTTGTCGCTGCGTTGACCTCAGACATTAGAAAGCAGTGCCAGCATTTTTCTAAGATTAAACAAGCGATGACAAATGCCTTTTCTCGTGTGGCAAGGATTCGCCACGAAGTTGACGAGCCGGAACCTCCACCGTCTACGCCTTTATGGCAGGGCGAGGCCGTCACCGAACTTGTTGCAGGAGTTTCACCGTCGGGGTTTCTTTGCGGAATGTTGTTTATTGAGAAAAACGGTTAAGGGGAGGTACATGAAAAAAACTTTATTTCGACTCCATGTGATCAAGAGTTCCCATGTCAAATGTGATTTTTTTTTTCAATTTCCCAACTTAATTGGGATTAAAAGTCACGCACTTTGTCGCTAACTAAACAAGAAAAGGTTAGAGGAAAAAACATAGATACCTTATCAGATGGTTGTAGGAGAGCTGACCTAACACTTCCCGAACACACATCTTCCAGCCAAATGATTAAGGGCATATGTGTGCCATGGGGTACAGGAATGTATAGGTCAGCCATCTGCCTAATACGGAAAACATATGTTTCGATTCCCCAGGTATCAAAAAGGGACTGGTTTAAAAGGAATTCATCGCCGGTATTACTAACTCACCTTAACTCAGTTATTTAAAGAAGTGGGTTAGAAAAAAGAGCCGCATTATCCATCCCCCATTTTTGTGATTGGCTTATTCAATAAAGTCCTGATTGGCTTAAAATCGGGCTCGGTATACAAAGGTTCGTGACACCACTTTCCTCTTAACTGTTTACTTCACCATCCACAGAACGCTACATTCCTCACATTCACATTCACACTCACACTCTCTCATACAGTTGCCCTCTCCTATGATCACTATTTCGCTTTTGTGAGTTACCAGTTCAACCGAAATGACCTATGCTACGATTGAACAGGCCAAGACCACGTTTCATGCAAGCACGGGCTTCTGGATATGAAATTGTCGTTAAGAGAACTTTGAAAGATAAAGCTGGAGCAGTCACAACAATATTCTGCAGCGCGCAGTATAGAAGAAAATCAATTAACTTGTGTTGTAGATGGGAAAGCGGTAGTGGCGTCACGAACATTTAAATATCAAGCCCGAGTGTTAGCCAATTAATAACCTAATTAATTAGCCAATCACAAAAATGGGGGATGGATAACGCGGCTCTAGAAAAAATGTAACCTGCCTGTCCAATCGTGTGTAGATCGGATTATTGTGACCAGACGAAAAAATTGGCTACCAAGCTACGCACCGTGTACTAGATCAACACAATCTACTAACGTATTGATGTATTCTTGTTCTACTTACGCAATAGATCGCTCTTTAAGTAATCAGGTAGTAGGTATTTGATCTAGTACTAACTCACAATCAATTTCTTCACGTCGCGCGTGCCTGTTCGTAAAAAAATAGATTTCCAATCACTCTTCATTACAACCAATTATCTCACAAAGATCATAGGATAAGCAGAAATAGGAAGGGAGAACAGGATTATAGAAGACGAACATTTTCGGACTGCACACTTAGCCGATGTTCTAATGGCAAGATTATTTGGCGGACAAAGATATCAAACGTATGAACTTCAAAAGTCGCGTCGACCTGGGATTATACTCTGTTGGACGACTTGCGATTCTCCGAATTTACTTAAGCCGCTGCTAAAAGCGGTCAAGCCTTGGAAAAAAATGCCTTATAATTGACAGCTGGTCGGATCAAAATCACACCTGACGCGCCACTTGAAGAACTACACAGCTCAAAATACGCATTCTACCATTAAGTCGGATGCAATCAACCAAATAACCTTTTAAGAGTCGAGCTAATGCTGCTGACGGGTACATGCCGAACAACCACGTACAATTTTGGGAGTGCTTCCTTCGTTATTCGGGAATTCGAGACACAGCGTATGATCGGGATCGCGCAAGTTAAGTAACTCCAGCCACAATAGTGCGTGTGTGTGGTAGCTATAATTACTCTGTAATTTTACTGTTAGTCGTGCAAAGACAAACTAGTGGGGGTCTATTTACGGACGCGGCATTGAAATTTGCCGACGCCGCCGCAAATTTCACCGACTAGTATAGCGCTCGTAGACTTTCGTCAAGAGCAACAAGAAATACTTCCGTAAATATAGCTCACCCTTTTTGCTCAAACTTCATAATTTCACCAGCCATTGCTAAGCCAACGCATGAGATCGCTCAAATCAAGCCAGAAATCGCGCGTGGAGCTGAAAGCCTCAAAAGACTCGAACGCAGATGATTCTATTGCGATATATTTCTTGAAAGTTTCACACCACCGGACCGTTTTGACATAATCACAGGATCACACTAACGAGAGGTATATCACATTGTGTGCAGTTTATTGTATGACGACCGCTTTTCAAATCCATGAAACTGACCAAGCTGGGAGGATATTCATCCTTTCGGAAACTTGTACTTTATAAACTTAAGTTCCATTAGGTCTTGGTGCTAAGAGTAATACAAATTCTTGGAGTCAGGATGATAATGATCTGTGACTTAAATTGGCTCTAATCATCGAGCGGAAGTCAAAGACCTTTACTCACGCCCACTTTTTAAACACATTGCAGTAATAACCTCGCTGCATTTGGCAGTATATATGGTTAATTTGCACTCGATTCGCTGATTCTGTGTTGCTGGAACATTATGCTTATTTACCTGGTTATCCGCGGGGCTGCAACCAAATGTTGCACAAGGACCCCGCGAACAGTGCGCGCTAATAAGGTATTAAAAGCCCTATGCGGGACTGCTTTTAGCAAAAAATGTCAAAGTCGACGCCAGTACCTACAGCGGATATTTTACCAAAAAATTTCGGTGGGTGTGAAAACTTTAAATGCAAAAAATGAGAAAATCTCCTGCTCCGAATCAGATAATTAAAATGGCCTAACCTTCAGTCGTGTTGCGGAGAGAGCAGCAGAGAGTGGCTCTGGCCATCACAAAGCTCGGTGGAAGAGCACGCAAATGGGCACTTACGTAAAATATCTCAATTGAGGTGGCGTTTCACACATAGGATGGGCTTAAGTGCTCACTGACGCAAGTCTTATTGCCGTTCAACTAAGCGTACCGTGTGGGTTTACTCTTCCTTGTAGCTCACCTGGGTATGAGTAATTAAGTGAACTTTGTCCAGGAATTACAAGCTGGGATAGCAAGGAGGCACTCTCAAAGAAGGTGGCACTTACCGTCTTTATTAACGGACTGCGCACGGGCGCGCTTTGGACAAAGGATTTTTGTTTACACCCATGACTGTGACCTTGATGAGTTTCCTTTTCGGTCTTTGCAAATACAGAAAGGCCCACAGACCAGGGCCCTGCAGGCGGCTCGATCTTAGATATGCTGATGAGAAGAAAGACCTTCGAGCTGCATTATGGTACCCGCTGTTTGCGGTTAGTATGCCCCTGAGCCAAGCACGGTTTTCACAGATGATTCTAAGAAATCAAATTGCACGGCCAATCAGCTGTCTGGATTATCCCAGGGAAAAGAGAACACCCGGCCTGGTTAAAAAAACCGTTGCTTTAATAAGCCTCGAATGAAACTGAAGATTGATGAGGCATATACGTGAAAAAAGTGTTTAAGCCGCAATCTATCGTACACGTCAATCTCCTTAAGACCGAGAACAGCAAACAGTCGTTGTCGGAAGATCTCAAACCTTTTTGCGCGTCTCTTCTGTACAAGTTGTATGCCAGTACAGCCAAAAGCGCCCAGCATCAATGCAGAATGTTATGAATGGAAAGTTTTTCGTCCAATAGAACAAGAAACTGTCGGCGTCTGTTGACCCACTAACCTGAGTCCACTTCAGTGCTGCAGATGCTGCAGAGCTAAGCAACATTTACTACTTTGGCTGTGGAAAAAAATTACAATTTGTGTTGCTGGCGAAAGCCTCTCCCCCAGAGCCAGGAAATGCTGATCGCCAGTAGACCCTCATGGTGAAGAATAAAGTCATGTGATGGGTTTCTAGTAGATACACCTCATGAGAATTCGGCCTCTGAGATCTCGGAAGAGGTCGTAGCGGTGATGGACTGCTGCTGTAAACGCAAATGTACGAGCGTATGAAAAACCCATTCAAGTCTAGTGCGCTGCAAATTTCGCGCGCCGGCAAAAGTTTGCGGTTCATCGTAATGTACTAAAAGATTTTTGGGTGAGCAGAAAAAAGATCGATCGGTTATAAGAAAGGTCCTAAACGTCCCTACCTAGTGTGAAATTGAGGAATTTCGGCAGTTCAACAATTTTCGTCCTTGATGTTGACCCTAAACACAACATGAGTAAAAAGCACGAGCTCGACGTTAATTGGTAGTGCGATGCCATAGATGTCGGCCGCCAATCCCGCGCAACAGAGCTTTGGTGAGTCATGTTTCCACTCTTTCCGCTCTTACGTATCCTTCACAAGAAAGCATGCGCTTGAGACAAAAAGTTAAATGTAACAAGGGGAAAATTAACTTCATGTAGGCAGACGTTACGAAGCCTTTGAACGCTCAGTTGATCTGTATCCTATTCGGCTACCAGCAGCGACTGGCAAAGACACTAACAATAACGCTCCTCATGTGAGTAGTGCATTGCTCTGGGTGGGTAGCATAGGTCTGGGGTAGCTTAAGACCACAGTTGGATAAACAAGTGCGATTATCTTATTTCAATATATTTAAATTGTTTAACCAAGATTGCATAACATAGCTCCGCTAAGAGAATATGGGATGCGATAAGAAAAATATGTCTGAAAATTCGCGAACGACCCCGTGATTGACAGAGACAGGAATAATTGACAGTTTAATTGGTCGTTGTACCACTGCAGATGCGCTTCAATCGGTACTGCCAAAGGTGTCAGGGTTATCAAGCCTTGAAAAGATCGACGCTACCGAGATGGACATCTCTTTTGTGGATATACAGACATTCTTCGTATCAGACGAAGATGTCTTAAACCAGCCTTGTCCGCAGCACACATAATACTTTAGCTTACTGATACTGAAGAGTCTCAATGATCCCGCATATCCATTAATAGGGTAAATCTCGGATGTGAAGGGACTGTCATAGCTATTTGTTCAAAAGCATGAGCTAAAGACTAATACTGATATTTGGAGTCAAACATACAACTCATACTTGCTTTCAATTTGAAAGCAAAGATCAGAAATCTGAGATTAAGACTTAATATATCTTACTTCATTCCTATCACTTTACCTGGCTTTATTGATAAAATCACCCGTGAGGTAATATCCTATTACCTACTATCTACTTTGGATAGTTCATTCTACTGTACATTAAGCATTGGTCATCATATCGTGTACTGTCTTTGTAATTATTTCTCAGTACTAAACGCTATTCTCTATCAATGTTCAAAGTACCTTATGACTCATGTTACACGATACGGTCACATACCAATCGCTTTGGGTACGTGTAGTTTTGTTATGTTCACCCCATCAAAATATTGGATATACAAGTCTAAGCTTTCCTTTGGAATTTTCTGGCATCACCTTTGTGACTTGTGTCGCTTTGCAAAAAGCTCTCACAACAATACCAAAGCTCATTTCCAAAAACAAATCAGACAATTCAGATTGTTTGACTGTTTTAAAGTGCATTGTTGAAGTCTGTATGCGACATCGTTCTTTAGACATTAGTCTATTACATTGTTAAAACATCGGGCGTATGTACGCTGTGCCGTCAGATAACGATTCGATTGCTCGTAGACCACACTCGCACTATGCGCGTCGGTAAACCTGTGCTCAGAGTAAGCGACATTCATACCTAATGGTCAACGATCTGCCAATCTTGTCATTAGAAGATAACGAGGGTAAGTATTCTATTCGACGAGCTCGAGCGCAGCTAGTGAGCGCGCAATCGTTCACTCCCCTGAGCTGCCCAGCGCCATACTCACATGAGTAGCACTACGCGTTGCATGCCACACTCTTTCGAGACACCAGAGTCCTCACTGCAAAGCGAACACCGTCTGTGCTTATCCTCTTATTAGATGCTTGAGCCTGTGAAGCCAAAACTTACCACGATGGGGCATAGTAAAATACATCTATTTTGATGTGATTTTGCGGGCATCATAAAAGTTCGTGCCCGACAAGTCCGTTATGATCGCCCAAGTGGCTACGCCGAGTATCAGACGTTGAAGCTTCACCCTCGGCAAATGCTCGGCTTCAGGCACGCGAAGCTAAAGGACTGAAGTATGAACCCGCAGGTATTTCCCCCTACGGCTCATTGCACTTATTAAAAGAAATTTTTGGGGGGTGAAAAAATACTTTCCAAGAGTTTAGTCTCTACTCGCATTCCACAGAAGCTTTAGCAAAGTCGGTGTGTGAGTATTCTTTTTTATTTAACATGTGTCCCCGCGACTGCATATTTGTCCTTGCCTGCCAACGGACTATTGCTCTGCACCATATCGTCTCATAAGCATTGTTTCTGCAGTTGTCACTGGGGGCTTGAGATGAGCTCCAATTGTGGCTCGAAGAGGTGAAAAGATTGATCATGTCAAAGACCCAGATCATTATGAGCAAAAGCATCTACGACACCAGGTCAAATTTGTCGTAGCGGGGCCTCAAAGAACCTTAAATATTCTTGGAGTGAGATTGTCTCGTCCGCTTCAAAGTATACCAGGTTCGACCCTGCTGACGGCTTCGCTTAAGAATACACTCCATATGTTAACCGCGCTCGCCCTCTTTACTAAACAAAATTGAAGGGTGATGATGTCCTTGCACCATGCGGCACATTAAGTATTTTTAGCCTTCATGTTGTTCGTGTCCGACGTCTGACACACAGAGCTCAGGCACTGATCAACCGTAACGCTGACGACCTCGACTAGATTTGTCAGTAAACGCACTGGTTGCCTCAGCTCCGAGACCTCCAGATCTTGTCCGAGCAGGACCAGTGCGTAGTCACATAGCTTCACGAGTAATTTTCTCGACTCACGCCTCGCAAAACAGAGGTTGGTTTTGTTTGTGCTCAAAAGTCACATTTAAATCTAGCTAGAGGAGCGTTCTTCCGTGGCTGTACCAGCGTATGACCCGGTGCCAACACTTTCACACTTATCTAGTCCGCTGCAGAATGTGGCTTAGGTAAATTACCAGAAAATGATATTAAATTTGAAAATAGTAAATGATTTGGCGAAATTAATAACGTTAAACCCAACAATGATATAAAAATAAAAATGTTTATATTATATGAATCACTTTGTTGTTGTATCAAATATTTTTGTTGTGTTGAGAAACACACAAAATTTTAATTATATTTTCTCCAGATGAGTCAAGCGTGTACGCTAGGGCTCTTTCGGCTGTGACCTTAGACGGTCCAATGAGGGGCGAGCGCAATCAACTTATAAAGACTGTAATTGTTTTTGTCAGAGCAAGTCGTCGCCGACGTAAATGTGGTTGGCTTTTCTTTTTTTGATATCCACGACGCAGGTAGCTTCTTAGTTCTAGCACACCGCAAACGATTCGTCAAGCGATCGATATCGACTTGGTTTCGTCATCCTTGAGACGTTCACTGCTTCTTTTCAGCGACTGGTTCCATTGATGTCGCTTGCTACCAGGCTCAAGATTTATATCCGCTAGCGGCTGGGTCCGTTTGCTGTGAAAGCCTTGATCCTGCGCTGCTTCATTGTTATTTTTGTCGGGGGTGCCAGTCAACCATGAGTCTTGATTTTCCACTTCGTCCTCTTCAATGATGGCTTATCTTGAGCTGCTGTAGTTGCATCTTCCTCTGTTAAAGGAGTCCTCCTTGAATTGTGCGTCGAGACTAATAAGTACGCAGCCGCCTTTGGTTTCCTCAAAAAATAGCTTTTTTGTTTTCCGAGGAACCTAGCGGGCGTCATTAAGCTAAGCGCATCTCTTCCTCTAGATTTGAACGTACGCGTGACAGCCAAAATTCTTGAAGTATCTTAAAAAAGGGTTTTCGCCAGTCCAACCTTGGTACGGAGACATGTCGCTGCTGATAGCACGTGTCGATCACTAATTGTGCAGAAACGCAGCATTTGTTACGGTTTCACCCCGACACGACTTTAAAACAACCTAACGTGCTCTAACATGCAGCGAGCACACTTCACAAGCGTGTGCTTTATACGCTCGACCACTTTATTAAGCTGATACGTGTACGGAGGAGTAAATATCTGCAATATGCCTCGCTCCGCACAGGATAAAGCCATTGTCTCAGAAGAGTAATCTTCACCATTGTTACACTGAGGAGCTTTCACGCGCTCGTTAGTTTAATATTCGGTAGGCGCGACCAGCAAACAAGCTTATCGACTACTTTCATAGCAGAAACGCGATACACTTATGTTACGAAATAGCGCTTGACGCCAAATGTCGGTGTCTGCATCGGGCCACATACGTCGCTGTAAACTACTTCAAACACTTGCTTGACATGATGTAGATTTAGCTTTATTGATGTTACACTTGTCTACTTTTCGAGTGCGGACCCATTCCATCTACCACTGGCTTTTTGATACCATGATGATGCCGATGCCATAACCTTTTGTGACGATGAAGAAATATCCACTATGGCCAATATGGTTAAGGCAATGGTGCCAGAGGTACGTGGTGTCCACACGAAAACCAATGACCTTGTCATGCTGGATTCATCCACCAAAATAGGCCTCACAGACATCTCAAACCGCCTATCTCTTCACGTGCTTAAACTAAAAGCGAGGACCTTTTGCTTCAGCAAAGCATCCATCCCGCTCGAAAGTAAACGGACCATTTTTATTGAAACTTCCATCCGAAATTAAGTTGCGCGAGAGTTACGACACACTGTAGTCAGTATACCCTTCTTTATCACAACGTCGCTTGCTCCCACTTCTTTCCCCAAACCGTCGTCTGCGAGATAAAAAATCGATCGGAGTTATCTTGTTGTAGCTCTCAATGTAATCCTTTGAAAAATTCTTGTGTTGCGTCGCTCTTAAGTCGACCAACCACACCCATCTTGACTTGGCCGTACTCGACCATCACCAACCGAGAAAAGGTAGTCACCACACTCTGTGCAACATCTGTGCACTGTGGCAGATTTCGCTCGGTATTGTCGAAAAATCGAGCTGGGTACTTGATACTTAATTGCTCTTGCTGCCCACAGTGATACAAGTATTAACTGGCGCTTGTCGACCCTTGCATCGTCTATGATCCGTCATCATGAACGCTTGACCTTGGTTGTGAGTGCTCCATCGACAACACCACCTTGGTCTCAGCGCTTCAAGTTTACAAGTAACAGTCGAGACGTCACAAGCATTTACGACAATGAGCCCGACCTTGGCTTAAGGGCTTTGATTAAGACTCACACAAACTTTAAAGAGGAGTAAAAGATGATATTTAGTGTTCGTAGCACCCACCGCATCGAGCTGTTCCGCCAGAGTCCTCATCTTGTTAATGTGCGCGAGTACACCAAAACCTTCGTCTTCTTTGGCCATGGAAAAATACAACGAAGAATGTGCTTGCTTGCTCCTTCCAGCCGCGACCAGGAATCATGTGCTCCACGTTTCTTATCGAAGGACAAATCATAGCCAGCGCCTTCTTTACCTTGCACTTGATCGTCTTTTGGTCCAGCAAAGTCGCCAGATGCTTCCATCAGACCTCTCCACTGACCACTTCCCACAGGTCTCGCTCCCCAAGCATCATCAGCATCTTGGTATGGAAGCTCGTTTCATGGGGAAGAGAAGGGGGGGCTTGGGCTCCTATGATTTTGCTATAAAAAATCAGCACTAGCTGATAAAATGCAAAGTAAGTATATTAATTAGGTCCTTATTCACAACTACTCGCTATATCTTAGCTAATCACAGTGACTTATTATCCGGGCGCAATCCTCTTCCCATCGGGGTGTAATCTTTTGAATTTCCCTAAATTTGCGTCTAAATATGACTTCACCGTTATGGTGAATATGACCAAGTCGAAAGTGACAGAGGTACGAATTGATGTCCCCACCGCAACTTTTCGAGCTTACCATATTGCCCTCGTCTATCCTCAGTAGCGTCATGCAAAGCTCAAACCTTCGACCAGCCACACATTGCTTATCTTGGCGGCTCCCACGCTGTCGTCACCAAAAAAAGGTTTTTACCAATGGCATCTTCACTCTGCACTACGTGAGATCTTTGCAGCTTTTGTTATTCCGCGTTCTCGCAAATTCACACCACGCACTTGGTGATCCAATGTTCTTGCTCCCCAAAGTAATGGAAGGGGCTTGTCTTAGTAGAAGCTTGCCTTCTCTTGCGTCGTCTGTTGTCGCTTGTCATTATTGATTGAACGTGGCCTGGTGTGTTGCCTTCAGAGCAGCCGCCTTGTTCTTTGCGCTTCACGTCCTCATGTAGTAGCCGAGAAGTCACCAGCTCCCATTTTAGCGAGTCAACTTCAGACTCGAACGCTGTGATAAAGAGCTGGTATGACTCGCCAAGGCTAACAAGAAACGTGATCACCAAGTCGTCCTCGCTGATCGAAGCGCCCACCACGTCGAGCTGCTCAGCCAGCGTTTGATCTTGTTGATGTCCTGCGACACATCATCACCTTCGTTCATCACCGACGTGAAGAAGCATCGACGAAGGAAGAGCTGGTTCGCTAACGCCTTTTCTCGAAGTGCCATTGTAGACGCAAACATGCATCCTGTGCTCGTTTTGCTGACCAGCTGAGAGTCCTCCATGGCAACGCAAATGATGGCCATAGCGGCCTGCGCTTGTACGACCTTCTATTCAACCGCGTAAGACAGTGCTCGAACTCAACGTCACCGCTCGAGACCTCCCACAGCTTGCGCTCTCCCAGCATCATTAGCAACTTGAACTTTTTCGTATGGCAATTGAATCTGTCGAATTTGTTGATGCGCGCGGGTGCGGCAACGTCCATGGCGAGGGCTTGGTCGTTGTTAAGAAGAGGGCAGAGTGTGTGGGGCTGGGGCTCATGGCCTGAAGTTTGGCTTGGGCATTGTTTCGTAAAACGCAAATAGAATATATTTATGGTCGCAACTGCTTGCTACCCAAGCCAATTGTTCAGTTGAGCCAATCACAACGACTTTTATCCGGGCGCAAACATCATAAATGCGCCGCCTATCGATGACGCCACTGTTGCTTAGTCGCATCGTTGACCAGTACCAGTACTGGTCGCTTACAGGTACAATATTGCTGGTCGAGGTATCGCATCTTCAACAGCAACACCATTGATTGCAGCCTTATTCTCATCTGCGACTAATACTTGGCCTTCACTGTTCTCGTCCAAAATTTCCTACTTGGACTTGTCATGACAAATGTGATGCGTCGCACTACTGTCGATCGCCCACATTCCACAGAAGGTCTTGGTCACCGTAAATCCACATTCCAACAAAATAGCAAACGCCACTTAATCGTGTTTGCCGTTGTAGCTACCGCTGTAGCCTTGCCACTAAATTTGTTTCGCTCCATGGCCACGGGTATCTCCGCCGCGTCGAGCTCCCTAATGGTCTTCCGGTCTGCTTGGTCCAGCACCGGTCCAACGTGTGCCTCAATTTCTTACAAATGTAAGCTGACGAAACTCACGCTCGGTGCCGAAGGCCTTGATCACTTCTTCAGTTCGCACCGTCGTCGTCTTGTTAACTTGTCTTTTTATATGCTCATTCGTGAGCAAGCTTGCGATTACACTTCCCCGCTGCCCATCTCCAAGTTGGAAACGACGTTTCCGTAGCTCTTAAGTCGGCTGCGCAACAAGCAAATCACCGCATTTTTACCCTCCACCTTGGCGTCGATGCTGCTGAGCATGGCGCTAATGTTGATCACCTCACTGCAATAATGCATCACATTGCCGCCTCCACTCGTCTTTATGCTGAAGAGCTGTGATCTGCCATCGAGAGTACTCAAGCGTGCCCACGCGGCGCATGCTTCTTCGCAGTCATCACCACGTGATGAAGATCTGCGCTCATGTGTAGCAGCATCAAACCGAACGCAATGTTGCTCAGCTTGTGCAAGGATCGGCGAAGGTGGATTGGTTTCCCGGTTGACCACGTACCATATCGACTTGTCCGAAACCCGCCGCGCATGTAGCGGCTCCATGTTGAGCAGTTATCTTCATCAAAAGATCTTGGTGGCGGTATCTTAGACAGAGGCAACCGTGCTTGGGCTCATAAACGGTTAAAAATTTTCGAGCACTGGACGAGAAAGAAAAGCTTTGAAGAATACAATAGAAGGCTGCACTGTATAGTTCAGACGACTCGTGCAGAGGAAGAAATATTTGAGAGTGAATTATTTGTGGGGTCTGCTTTAAGCTGCCTAATTTATATCAAGTCCACACATCAATCATGGATCATATAGATCATCATGCTATGCTTCTAATTGTCGGTGAAATATTGCCATTATTGCGTGAGATCGACTTAGACAGGTTCACGGCTTACCTAATAGTACTTCAACCGCTAACCCGCTACAATGACCACTAATCTCACATCGATGTCAGGAATACGACATGCTTTGAAAACTTCTTCGTAGCCCAAAAATATACCAGCACGAGCTTTAGAGTCCTCCGAAAGTCTCTTTTCTCTTGGAGTCAAAATGTACGAAACAACTAAACACTTTCACTCGGTCTGACCTTGTGAAAGATCTCAAATTGTGCATGGCTTTCAAAAGCAAAAATTGTTTTTTGATGTAGATCGCCGTCATCCTTGCCTGAGCCTAAAAACACTTTTTCAACTTAGCATAGTGCAGCATGCGGCGGCCAATCGCAACGATAGTTCGAATGGTCCATTTTGCTGTGTCGTTAATTTGATGTGCGTATGGCGCCGTAGCTGCCCAATGTCTTCATCTTCATAAAAACCTAGAAGAGAACTGGTTGCAAACTCACGGCGTCCACCGGGTTGCACAAACTTGTCGAAGTGGGTCTGATCCATATTTATAAACTTCCGAATGCAGTTTTCGCTTCACAATACCTTGTGTAAACAAGAACTTTTTATGCATCCGCTGGCTTCATTCACTATTACTAAAAGATATCTCCTGCCACTTCGCGATTCGCTCTCCATTAGCCATAGATCTCAAGAGGAAGCAGCTGAAAGGTGTCATGTCTGCGCTTGTCATACTTGCTTGGAAATGGTTTTTGCACCATCTTCCCGTGCTGACACCCTCAACACACACTCGATCAAGTCGACTAGAATGAAACTATACGCCCTTTTCAATCATATTTGTCGCACCAAGCTGCATGACCCATTCACGCTTGTAGATCAAAACTATTACTTTCAACTGCTGCCATATTTCTCGATATTTATACCGGCGTAGGTATCAGAGATCATCCACATAATCGTTGTAGCCACCCCTTGTAGATATTTCTTGCGAGTAATATGCAGTTTTGATCCATCAAACACCACTAGAAACTTGCCAATGTTTGTTAATACGCGGTATCGAAAACAGATATTTAGTCATACTAGGAACATACAAATCGTTCTTCATTCAAATCTCACGCTCGTCACCATAGCGCCGAACAACATTCCCGATAGTGGTCCCCACACCCCCACACCCTTGATGGTCATCTTGCCACCAAAGTTTGGCCATCATTACACTCAGCCAAACTTACAAATTTGGTCTTGTCGTGACAAATATGGTGAGTCGCACCAGTATCAATGGCCCACATATCAATCATGTATTTCTTCGTTAGAACTCCACACACCAACGAAGCTGCACACGCTTCTCAATCGTGTGTCAGAGTTACGAATGTACGACGCCTTGACCAGCAGCCGCTGACCGATCAGCCACCGGTTAAGCCAGTGTGGACGAGCCGCATGCGCAAGTTGCAGTTTTGATGACGAAGAGACGGTGGAGATCCAGCACGACAGTTTATTCAAGAAAGGAGAGCAGTCTCCTGTCAAGTATCTAGTATAGACTATACTACTGCATAGAAGGTACATGTTATAAAAAGTATTCAGTTTGAAATCCGAAGAATATTTGGCAGAATATTCTAGAAAAACAACAGCAGGCTCGGAGGTAGCACAACTAGCTAAGGACCTTTAATAATGTACTTACTTTGAATTTTGCTATCTAATGCTTACTTCGACCTTTCACCTAATTATGGGCCCAAGACTTGCAGCCTTTGCTTCCGAATACAACCTTGCCTATACAATGGACACCACTGCTTTCAGTCAAATAAGCAAATTCGATGGAGTCGACTTTTACACATGGAGCTTTATGATGCAGATGGTGCTCGGGAGACGCAATCTGTGGAAGGCCGGTTCCGGAAAAGTCAAATTTGAGCACTGCGTCACCAGGCTTGACCGAATCGCGTCAGAGAAGAAGTCACGCAAGGCCATAGCAATCATCTGACTTGCAATGGAAGATTCGCAACTGCCTTTAGTCCGGTCGGCTAGTAGTGCGCACGATGCGTGGTCGCGTCTGAAGTTGCATTTCGAGAAGAAGAGTTTGGTCAAAAACTTTTTCTTTGTCGACGCATCACGACAATAATGAGTGAAGGTGAGGCACATTAACAAGATCAAGACACTAGCGTAACAGCTCGACACGGTGGACGCTTTGGTCAGCAAAGACGACTCGGTCATCACGCTTTCGGTTAGCCTAAACGATTCGTTTGCGTTCCTGATTTTGGCATTGGATTCTTGGTCGGACTTGCCAGCGTGGGAACTCGTGATGTCTCAACTACTTCACGAGAACATGTAGCTGGAAGAGATAGAGCGATGCACACACAAGTTCAAGCGCTCTTGTCAAGCGACAACGGACGACACAAGGGTCGCCAATCTTCGGTAAAGGCTAGCTCCGCCTGTCATTACTGCGGTGAAATCGGGCATTGGATAGTCAAGTACCATGTAAGAACTCACGAAAAAGCGGAGCAGCAGCGGCAGCAGCTTGCAAACATCTCGCAGCCTGGAGAAGTTGCTGATTGTTTTCTTTTTTGAATGGTAGAGACACAAGCGTCGCCAAGGACAGCTGCATGTGGCTGGTTGACTCTGGTGCAACGCAGCACAGGACGTACTTCGAAAAGCACATGAGGAATTACGAAGTTGCCGCTCTAGTGACGCGCATCTTGCGGACGACAAGCAATCATTACTAGTGACATCATCATGACTGTGACAACTTCGCGTGGAACAATAAGATTTGCTTACAAATGTATGGCATATCCCCAAGCTTTCACGCAAATTGTTCTCCGTTGGCTGCTTCAGTAAAGTGTATTTTGCGGACGACAAGCAGTTGGTTCGACTGACATCGTCATGACCATGACAAAATCGCGTGGGACGAAAAAAGGTTTGCTTACAAACGTGTGGCATGTCCTCAAGCTTTCGCGCAATTTGTTTCATTTTGGCTGCTTCACTAAAAACGTCAGCTCAGGGACGTTCGAGAGCGACGAATACTACACGCAAGCAAAGAGCTTTTGATAAAAAATGGATTGAGAGAAGGCAAAGAGCTGTTCAATTTCTACATGAGCACTCACGAACAAGGCCAATATGATAAGCTAAAATATTGCGAGGCTTTGGCAATACTGTCAGGCATCATGACAAAGGCACTTTCAGGATTAAGTTATGCTGACCCTCGGACTTCACACGTGCTTGCATTGAGGCGAGCATTGGAGGAATTTGGCTTACCTCACTTTATTCTGAATTTCAAGGCTCATCGAATACGAGCAGCTGTCCGACAGTTCAAACAAGCGACAATTGCGTCATGGATAGACACGTAGAAAGGCGCACTCAAGATGATTGCGCCCAGATGGCAAGTCGTTCGATTGGCTTAATAAATGATTGGCTTAGAGGTAGCACAGTAGCTGTGAATTAAGAGTTGTATAAACATACTCACTTCGAAATCTTTCTTCTTGCTCACAAATACCTTCGCTCGGTTTCTCCTTGTGCAGACTCTTCCGAACAGCCTTCACATCTTTGCTTTCGCTTTGTTCACCTTCTAACAGGTTTTGAGCCCAACAACCGCGATCTCGGTGCATGATGTCCCTGCCAAGGTTGCCATCGACAAATACAACGGCGACAACTACGTCACATGAAGCTGCTACATACGTGGCGTGTTCCTTGCTAAGGCCGTGTGGCATGTTGTCAGCCGCGAAGTGACTCCAACCTTTGTCGACCCTCGTGCCTCGGACGAATATAATAGGACAAGCAACATTGCGTTTGAATTGATACTGCTTCATATGGATACGGACTGTCACCGTGTTGTTGACTACGGCAAGGTAGCGTGGGTCGCGTGGGCGCGTAATAAGACACTATTCGGTGGCAAAAGGCTACTTAAAAATCAGTAATGCAGAGCTGAGAGCGCAGGGCGTCGTTAAAGTGCTAACGATTGACCACATCAAACGGCAAGGGTAAGAAAACTACGACTGAGACTAAGGAAGTGGCAAAGGTATTCGGCACAGTGCGACAACCGCGGTACAGAAAAATGAGAATCGATGTGCTCGACGAGGCGGCCAAGCTCGTGGATGCGGAGCAGACATTGATCACTATTGAACCCAGCGATCAGTATGACAACGACCGCACTTCATTTGGTAAAGTGTGAACTTTCAACAAATGAAAAAATGCCTGAAATGTGGGCACATGACTGTGGTGCAACAATCACATATGCAACAACAAGTATAAGGCCCATAGAGCACAACTTCGGCGAACTCTCTCTCGCTGACGGGAGCAAGACTGGTCAGGACTATGTTGAGCGTGTGGTTTTACCCGATTGTAATGCATTTGATATCAAAGTCAAGGACGTGTTGTACGGGTAAGATATATAACAATCTGCTTTCAGGGCTTTAAGGACCACCGGTATATTCTGCTTATTCCGACTTCCTATGCCTGTCCAATGCAAATATTATACGATACACGCTTATGCAACGGTGCGAGTTAATGACGATGACGTCGTGGACAGGCGCATGAATGGGCGCACTTAAGATGTCTGCGCCCGGATGGGAAGATAATTACGCCCGAATTGTAACACTATGTATTTGGTTTAGATAAACGAGCGGCTTAAAGGTAGCATGTAATTTCAGACCATGCAAATATATTCACTTCGAGTTCTCCAGCTTCCGAGCAAGTGTCTTCGCTTCCGCCAATTCTTCCTCCGCTCCTACACTTCTCCGCGCTCATAAATCAACAAGTACCACAGAGTAACAAACGCGGCAAATTTTAGGTGGTGTTTAACGGCCCGAGATTGGACTTTGCGCGAAAAAGTTCCACACCAAGTAGCGGCTACAGCAGAATTTGTGGACGGTTTTTACTGGCTCCGTAGTACCCAATATTCGGCAAAGTTGGCGGTGCTAAATTGCAACAACAAGAATGAATCATTCTCCGTCTAACGTGCTTCGCAAAATGGACAATAGCGGGAAGATCAAGGATGCAAATGTGCCGCTAGGTTCAAGTAAACAAGGCATGTGTCAAGGATGTCAACAAGGAAAAAAAATATTTCCCAGCAATCGAGACAAGCGCCAAAAGGACACATCTACGCTACTACACTTAGACATATGCGGTCCCATGGAACAAGACTCATCAAGTGGAAGCAGACACTTGCACCTCATTGTGGACAAATTCAGCGGGTGCACGGAAGTCTTTTGCTTGGGTGCAAAGTTCGAACCCCAAAATTGCATTTAAAGCTTCATTTTCAAGGCTCAAACGCAATTCAACCAGGAAGTCAAGTTTGTTTCACATGATGGAGCGCGTGGATCTGCAGCTAAATTGCTCGATGATTCAGGTATCGAGCAGCAAGTCACGGCTCCAACCGCGCATCAGACGAATGGCACAGCTGAGTGCGCCATCCAAACAGTAGTCACGATTAAGCGGGTATTGAAGTACTTAAAAGCACTTTGCATTTTGCCATCTAGTGCTCACTTCGACCCTTACATTTGTCGCTCGTCAAGACTCTCAGACACACTTGTAACTTCAAACCCATTCTCGCTGCGTTGAAGAGCTGTATTTTAATTTGTGTACCATGCGGCTGAGCAATTCTTGGGCTTTCCCGATAGCTTAAATTTCATCTGGCACGCTGAAACGCTCTCGCTAATGGTAAGCGGGCCACGAATATCGTCATCGTCATCACTATCATGAGTGGTAAGCTCGTAAATGTGAAACCATGACTTAATTTATCATAATTGACGTCGCGGCTTACAACAACTTTTCCTGGCTCAAAGTCAAAAGTTCGACAAGCCTTCGATGACGCTTGATGGATTTTAAAAATACCGGCACGAGCTTTCCGCATCCCAATGGAGTCGCTTTTCTTTTGGTTTGAGAGCATATGTTCGGCAGCCAAATACACGCAGGTGTTTAACACTTGGCTGGGACTTGAACACTAATTCAAACGGGGGTTCGCTTGCAATCTTGGGTGAAGGAAGTCAATTCATGATGTAAATTACTGTCATCGCCGCTTCATACTAACCCACTTGTACAGTTAGGCAATAATAAAGTCCTCGGTTCGCAACTACTTGCTACCTATTAACCATTCGAAACGACTTACCATCCGGGCGCTGTCATTCTCTCATCTAAGCGCAATCATCTTGAGTGCGCCTATTCATGATGTCAATGTTGCTTGGTCACATCGTTGGCCGGTAACAGCACCGTTAGCTTACCGGTATATCATTGCTTGTCGAGGCGTCGTATCTTCAAGTGGTAGCGGATGTCGTTGTACTTGGTACGCTTGTGGAATTTCAGGGTTTTTGATTGAGGCAATGAAACCTTCATTGTCCTTCCAAATTTTGACCGTTTTTTTCTACCATCTCGTCAAGTTCACAAAGCAACACATTGAGCCACACTGCCTCTTATGTTGCTTCCCAAAGCGCCATGTACTCAGCCTCTGTCGACGATAGCACCAGCGTCCGTTGGTTTTTGCTCCTCCAGCTGATGCATTCACCGCTCATCATGAATACGCAGCCATTTGCATTTCATCTTGATTTGGGATCCCCGGCCCAGTCTGCGTCCACGTATCCTTAAAGATCTTTGTTGTAGCTTACTCAAAGCTCGATAACGTGCGTATTGGTTCTTCACCCCCGCCTCTGACACCGCCTTCGCCACCACCATGGATGCCACACCTTGTCGGATGGAATAGCGCGACCTTTGGGAAGTTACGAGCGAGGATGTCAAGCTTGAGCAGCTGAGAAACCCAATGAACTAGTCGACCTTTAAGTGTAAGGTCCGAAAGGCGTTGGTAATAATCTGTCTGGCAATGGACGACTCTCAGCTGCAACTGGTCTGCTCGGCCAAGGCTGCGTACGATGAATGGTCAAGATTCGAGGGACACTGTGAGAAGAGGATCCTGGTGAACAAGCTCTTTCTTCAATGCAGGCTCTTTACGACGATGATGGAAGATGGAAACTGTGTGCTCGAGAGCATTTTAAAGCTTAAGGAGATAGCTGAGCAGCTAGACGCGGTGGGCGCCCCGGTGAGTGAGGACGACCTGGTAATGACGCTTCTTGGTAATCTGTGTGATTCGTACCAGCTCCTCATCAAAAAGCTGAAGCCGCGTTCTGACTTGCTGACATGGGAGATTTTGACGTCGCGTCCCTTGCGTAAAAAGCCGGAGCGTAAGGAGCAGAGCGGCGACGGAGCCGCATCTAGTCAAGCCCTTACGTTATGAAACAACAAGCGCAAAGGACGACCAGTGAAGAAGCCCGATGCGTTCCACAATTGCGGTAAGTAAGAGCATTGGATGACGGAGTGTACACTACGAGCAAGCATCTAGTTTGAGAGACATCGATCACAGTGTGCAAATATTGCTAATGGGGATAACTGTGATGACTGTTGTTTCGGTCGGCGACTATCTCACTGAAGTCAATGCAAAACCGGTGGCAATTTCCTGCTGTCAATTGCATCAAGTCCTTTGAATCCAATATGACAAGGTCAAAAATGCCAGAGGTTCGAGTTGGCGGCTAATTAGCTTAGCTACACGCTTCTACAGAAGCAACAGAAATCAGGTAAAGCTTGAACAATCCTTTTCCTTCACGAGCACTAATTTTCCATTTCACTCTCTTTTAATCAAAGCAAGTGAAATGGAAATTTCGTGATCAAAAAGCGAAGTATCCCATCAATGTCAAATATTACCATAGTGACGTGTACGGTCCAAGGCAAACGTCAACGTTCAGTGGTAAGTGCTATTTTTTGACATTCATTGAGGACAAGTCACGGTACAAAGAAGGTTAAGTGTGCACTAGTTGGTAAAATGCAAAGTGGATTTATTTAGGGTCCTTAGTTCCTAAAAGTGTTTGCTATCTCGAATCCATTCATTTACCATGTACTCGGCTCAATATACTATACTTTTCTAAGATATCCTTCTAGCCGATCGAGAATCATACCCATTCTAACGTGTCATCTTCGTATGTTCGCAACGTTTGACAACCGTCGTCGAATAAATGTTAACCGATATCCTACCGGTACTCCACGCTGTGCAAGGCGCTTCTGCAATCGCAATCTTAGCAACACCATCACTCGACTCGACAGCTTGTGGCTCGTGGATACCGAGCTTGCTCTGCAGTATGCCGATTTGTGCTGCCGGAGCAGACTCCGTCATGAGTTCGGCCAGCATCTCGTGTGTTGGGCATTACTCGAGACGACTTGATCTAGTTCTACCTTTTTGCGTATAAATTGATAGCGAATGTCGATGTGCTTGGTGCACTTTTGAAATTTGGAGCTCTTAGCCAGCGCAGTAAAGTTCTCATTGAATCCATAAATCTTGATCGCTTGACTACATGACATTTCACCGAGCTCGCACAAAATCAAGTCGCCTCTTGAGCTATTACTGTCAAAGCCATGATTTCAGCTTCTGCTGAGGCTAGCACCACTGTCCACTGCTTCTTACTTTCCCAGCTGATAAATTCTGAGCGCATAGCCACTTGTGCATCGTCGTGTTTCCACATTGTCTGCCCAATCTGCATCTGGATAGCCTCGAAGTTCTTCTTGGACTTCAGTTTGAAAGTGGATGCCATGCGTCTTCGCTTTTGCATGTATCCAAATACCTCTTTGAGTGCCTACCAGTGAGTTGGACATGACTCTAAGGCAAATTGGCTAGCTACTCTCACTGCGGCTGATAGGTTCGGCCGAGCCCCAACCTGAGATCCCGACTACATTCCGATATAAAACTTTTGCCATGGTTTCTTCACTTTTACACCCTCCTTCTTACATGGACGTGGCCAATTTGGGTAAAAGATTATAAGAAGTCTCAACGGGATTGCTTTTAACTTTATCAAGATGCCTTTTGCATATTTAGTTTGACTAACAGACACGTTACTACTCAAAGTGTCTTGATCAATCTCCATGACCATAAGAATTTCAGTTGACGGAGAACCGTCCACTTGAATTGCTCACTGAGTGCCGTCTAAGCTATCTTCTGCAGCTTGTCATTGTTACATGCAAGTACCAGACCATCAATGCAAAGTTTCACACATATTGATTTATAGTCATTTCGCTCGACATAAATACAATGACCTGCATTACACTTCGTGAACTCTATTTCTAGCATGAACGCGTCAACCCTCTGGTTTAACATTTGCGGTGACTGCTTCAAAACATATGTAGTTCATCGTCAACGTATCTGTCATGTAAATACCTTCGTCCAGAATAACGGTGAGAAAGGCTGTCTTGACGTCTATCTGATGCAACATCAAGTTGTACTTGACGGACAGACTTAGTAGACTATCTGATTGACGTATATTTAGCCACTGGCGCAAATGCTTCTTCGCAATCAACAACGTACCAAAAACCTTTGGCGACAAGTCGGGCGTTAAAATGCTCGATTTTTCCAGCTTAATCTTCCTTGATCCAAAAAGACGTCTCAACCAATAGCTTTGCGACCTTTAGGCAACGGTACTTAATCTCAGGTCTTGTTCTTGCAAAGAGAACTCACATCACAGTCAAACGCCTGTTTCCATTTGGCCACCTTACTGGATCCCATTGCTGACTTGTACATTGTCGGCATTTTTCCTGCTGAAATCACAACATAGGCCGCTTCAACGTCTTGAGCCATCGCAGACGTTTCATCAAGAGATCTGCAACGACTTGGCAACTTTGCTGTTGGATTTTGCGCTGCTTTTTCAAAAGCTTGATTACGGAGGTGTCGTTTGCTACCTCGAAATCCTCGATAGATTGAGTTCCTGATTGCTGCTTCCTTTAAGGCTCCATGTATTTATCTTGCGTGAGTTCTTTATTATCTGACGGGTCACAGTTACCTGCTTTAGTATCTTCAAATACAGCTTCTCCTGACTTGGTACTTGGGTATTCCGTCGTCAAAGTATTTTTCATAAATTGTGCATCCCGACTGATCCGAACGCGACTGTTAAATAATACTTAAAACATATGCGCTTTCTCATGCTCTATAAAAGCCAAGATACCAACAGTGAGCCGATCGAGCATCAAGCTTAAATCGTTTCTCCTCGGGAACTGAGGCGAACGCATGGCAGACGAACACCTTCAAGTCTGCTAACGAAGGCTTCTTGCCAGTCCACACTTGGAATGGTGATTAACGGCTCATGTAGAGCATCGATTGCGAAGGAATTAGCCGTCAGCTTCAACCCAATCGAGTTTTGGTAGAGCAGCGTGCTTCAGCATGCACCGGTCACGCTCAACAAGTGTACGATTCATGCGCTTTGCAACTCCATTACCTGTGGCATGTACGGCGGCGTAAACTTTCGTATAATGTCACGTTCTGCACAAAATGTTGTCATTGCTCTAGAACTGTACTCACCACCAATCGAAGTGGATATTGGTCTAGTCTTCGGCCAGCGAAACGTAAGCAACAAACTTGTCGGCTACCTCAAACTTGTTGCGTAGCAATTATAACACACACTAATGCGATTACTTGCTGAAAGCGGTCGGGCACGGGAAGGCTTTGAGAATGCAAGGGAAGTCTTTAGTTAATAGTGGAGACGATTCGTACACGAGAAGGAATTCTTGAGGGTAAATTTATGTGTTCGTCTTATTTCAAGCTATCTGATTGATATATAGCTCAAATATAAGTCATGTATCATCCAGATCATTCAATTTTTTTATGCGTCTTATCATCGGTAAGATTGACGTTATCACGCGGGACCGACTCGGACAAATTAATGGTTTACTTAATGGTACTTCAATCGTCAACCCACAGCACACTCCTCGATGAGAACACGCCTGTATGCCAAGTGCTATTGTCAAGTCTTTGTGACCAAGTTCCGGTAGTCCCTTGGTCATGATGTCAGCTAACATCATCGAAGCCTCACAGTACTCGAGATTGACTTCTTTACACTTGTTTTCGTGGTACGTGATGTCGATATGCTTGGTACGATCATGATTTACTATATTTTTCATTGTCTTGATGCACGACTGGTTCTCTACAAAGATCTTGAGCCCAAGTTCAGGCTTCTTGACTGCGGCATTCATGATCTCACAGAGCAAGCGATGAATCAACCTGCCCTCTCAAAGCGCCAAACTTAGCGCAATGTACTTTGGCTCACTAGCTAATAGTGATCCAGCTCACTGAAGCACCCTTGAGAGTAAGCCCATTCCCCGAAGTCAATTTCCGGTCTAAATGTTCACCGCCCAGTCTGCATCCGATTACCCACGATAAAGTCTACCTTAGTGCTGGGCTTGAAGCAGATACCGTGCGATATGATTCCTTGTAAGTATCGCAGAATACACTTGACCGCCGTCCAGTGTTCGACTTGCGGTTTTTCCGTGAAGCGTGAAACGTACCCCATAGCAAAAGCAATATCCGGTCGAGTCGCAGTCATCAAGTGCATTAATGCACCCACTGCTATATGAAGCGGAACGTTGATTTTAGCTGTTGCGTTGCTTGGTGTGAGTTGAGTACTGACGTCCGTTATGCTGACGACGGCTTTGCAGTCGTTTAAGCAAAAACGTTTACGAACATCGTCAATGTCGCGTCGTTGAGACCTCGTCACGCTACTGTCGTCGTTGTCTACTAGCTCGATGCCCAATACGAATGCACACTTCCCGCTACCAGTCATTTTTCAATGCGCCTTCAAGTCATATTTTGCACGCGCAATCGTTTTTGTTGGACTGCCAATCACCAACACATCATCGACATAGCACGCACTCATAGTTCGAAATCTACGATAAAGACACGGGTCAAAGTTGGATATTTGAATCCAATGGAGCAGATAATCCCATAGATAATTCTTTTCCATACCCTTAGTCGCGTTCACCAGCTCGAAACAGTCAAAGCCTTCATCGACTTCGAAACTTTCGGGGACCGTGCAAAACACCTTTCACCGTACACAAAGCTGTAAGCACGTCTAGTTGGTCCAGTGTCCAGTCAAAGTACTTCGTGATTGCAATCACCATGCGCGGTGTCTCGTACTTGACCACTGGTGAGAATGTCTCCGTGTAGTTGATGGTACATTTTGCTTAAATGTTTTCGCCACGAGGTGCGCCTTCTTGTTCTCAATTTGAATAACCAATTTTGCACTTGATCTTGAACACCCACTAAGGGTTAAGGGTGTGTTGTCCAGGCAATTTAGTTGCTTAAAACATTTCACGAAACTTCATCGACGCTGATTTAGCACATATCGCTTGACACCAATGCACTTGATCCGGTCTATTGAGATTTTTGAGGCTGAAAGGTAAAGGAGGCTGAAGAAGCGAGATGAAAAGTCTTTTACATCGAAGCGAATAGACTTGACAGAGAGGAAGTAATCTAGACGTATACAGACGTGAAAGAGCCACTATGTAGTGTATAGACATTCTTTTGAAGCGCTGAGAGGCGGTACGGATACAGATCCGTCTGTCTGTTAATCTAGACAGACACAGACGTAATCGAGCAACAGCTGAGTGGATAATCGTTCTTTTGAAGCGCTAAGATAACGTACGGCCACAGATACGTTCTGTCTATCTAGAGACTTGCTAATGGCCAAGCGAATTCAAACCTATAAGGCTTAAATAATATTTCCTGCAGCTAAAGGGCAAGACGCACTGTCGACGCAATTGAGCCACAACTAAGCGTATAATCACTCTTTCAAAGCACTGGAATGCAGTACAGCAACATGTTCGTCCTTATTTTCATCTTGAAATGCACGTACGCAATCTAGCTAGAACTTAGTGCATAATTACTCAATCGAAGCACCGAGACACTTTACGGCCACAAATGCGTTCTATCTATCAATATAGACATGCACGGACGCAATCGATCCACGACCGAACGTATTATCACTGCTGAGTTGAAAACGGACACAGATCCACCCTTTCTATCACTCTAGAAGTGTACAGACGCAATAGGACCACAACTTAGTGTATAAACATCCTTTCAAAGCACTGAGACGCGGAAGCGCCTCAAATTTATCCTGTCTATCTATCTAGACATGAACGGACGCAAAAAGTCACAACTAAGCTTTTTATAAGTATTTTGAAGCGCTGACAAGCTGCTCGGCCACAGACTCGTCCTGTCTATCAATGTAGACATGCACGAACCCAATCAAGCCAAGCGTAAGCGTGAAATCACTTTCTCAAAGCGTCGTGACGCTGTACGCCATTATATCCGTCCTTCTAGATGCACAGACTCAAAAGAGCTACAACTTAAGTGTATAATAATTCTCTTAAAGCGCTGAGACGCGGTAAAACCACAGATCCGTCCTGTCTAACCATCTAGACAAATACGGACGCAATCGAGCCACAGCCACGTGCGAACATTGCAAAGCTTGAAGAAGACGCTGGCGATTTCCTATTTTCGGCTGGTGGAGACACGAGCGTCGCCAAGGACAGCTGCGTGTGGCTGGTTGACTCGGGTGCAACGCAGCACATGACGTACTCCAAAAAGTACATGCAAACCTACAAGGTCATTTCCCCAGTGGACGTGCATCTTGCTGACGACGGTGGCGTTCAAGCAGTTGGTACGTGTGACATTGTCATGACTATGAATACTCCGCGTGGGATGAAGAAAGGTTTGCTTACGAACGTGTGGCATATCCCCAAGCTTTCGCGCAAATTGTTTTCCGTCGGCCGTTTTACTAAGGATGTCAGCCCGGTAACGTTTGAGAGCGATGGATGCTACGCGCAAGCAAAGGGCTTTCGTTGAAAACTTGGCTCCCGGAAAGGTAAAGGGCAGTTTAAGTTGTGCATGAGGCCAACTATTATGCACGAGGCTAATATGACAAGTTCGTCAAAATGTCATGGGGACACCACTTCGTACCTCCCGCACCTTCGACATGGTCACATTGGCCATGCAGGCCTAGATGCCATTATCAAAAAAGGTTATGGCACTAAAATTGACTTGACTTCGGTGAACCAGTGGGAGCTCTGCAAGGGTTGCGCGCTTGGTAAACAGACAAGGGTGAGCTTTATGAAGTCATCCCCAAGTCGCTCCAAAGAAAAGCTGTAAGTCATACACACTGACTTTTGTGGGCCGATGCAAATTCCAACATTCGGTAGAAAGCGCTATTTCGTCACGTTTATCGACGAAAAATCGCATTTTTGCGTTGTTTTTGATATCGACGACCAGAGATTTTTCCAATCCAAAAATAAAATCCAGTATGTCAATATAAGGATCCGCGTTTCCGTGGATCCTTACAGGACACTTGGCAATCCAATGCCCGCTTTCACCACAATAATGACAGGCGCTGTTGGCCTTCATCGGTGCTTGACGACCCTTACGCAGTCCGTTGTCGCTTGACATAAGCACTTGACCTTGCGTGTGTGTCGCTCCATCGACGTCACAACCTTGTTCCTTGCGCTTCATGTCCTCGTGTAGAAGTCGAGACGTTACGAGCTCCCACGTTAGCGAATCTGATCGAGACTTCAATGCCGTAATCAGAAACGCGAACGAGTCATTCAAACATGCCAGAAGCGTGATGACTAAGTCGTCTTCGCTGACCGGAGCGCCCACCGCATCGAGCTGTTCCGCCAGTCGTCTTGATCTTGTTGATGTGCCCCAACACATCATCACCTTCACTCATCATTGTCGTGAAGAAGCGTCGACGAAGAAAGAGCTTGTTGGCCAAACTCCTCTTCTCGAAATGCGACGTCAGACGCGACCATGCATCATGCGCACCATCTGCCGACCGGACCAAAGGCAGTTGCGAATCTTCCATCGCGAGACAGATGATTTCCATGGCCTTGGGCGATTTTTTCTCAAACGCGGCTTGGTCTAGCGTGGTGAGGCAATGCTCAAGCTTGACTTCTCCGGAAACCACCTCCCACAAGTCGCGTTCCTCGAGCACCATCTGCATCTTGAACTTCCATGTGTTGAAGTTGGCTCCATCGAATTTGTTGATTCGACTGGAGGCGGAGATGTCCATTGCGAAGGCGGAGTCGTAGTCGGGGGCAGAGGTTGCAGGGCTTGGGCTTATAACCTAATGTAAGGTCGAAGTGAGCTCTAGATGGTTGAATGCAAAGTGATATATTTAAAGGTCCTTAGTTTGCAACTACGTGCTACCTCTAAGCCAATGATTTATCTAAGCCAATCAGAACGACTTACCATCCGGGCGCAATCATCTTCCCATCCGGACGCAATCATCTTCCCATCCGGAC